>VBSM01001468.1:677376-743383 GCA_008086735.1 Cheirogaleus medius | reverse complement strand
ATAGCCACATGTAGAAGACTGAAACAGGACCCACACCTTTCACCTGTCACAAAACTCAAATCACTCTGGGTAACAGACTTGAACCTTAGGTGTGAAACTGTTAAAATTCTAGAGGAAAACGTTAGAAATACTCTTCTAGACATTGGCCATCACAACCAAGTGGGTTTCATTTCAGGGATGCAGGAATGGTTCAACATACACAAATCTATAAATGTAATTCACCATATAAACAGAAGCAAAAACAAAGACCATATGATCCTCTCAATAGATGCAGAAAAAGCATGTGACTAAATTCAACACCCTTTTATGATAAAAACGCTCAACAAAATAGGCATAGACGGGGCTTACCTAAAAATGATACAAGCCATATATGACAGACCCATAGCCAACATCATACTGAATGGGGAAAAATTGAAAGTGATGGGGAAAACCGCCGGGCGCTGGGAGGCGACCGCTCACCGCCTCCCCGCCACTCCGCATTCCCGCGGGCCGGTGCTGTGCGGAGCCGGCTGGAGGCAGCGGCGGGCGGGTGTGCGGGTGCACGCTGCTGGGACCGGGCCTCATCTGGTCCAGACCCGCGCTCGGTGTTCGGCCGCCTGCTCCCTTCCTGCTCGTGTGTTCCTGATTGGGTACTTTTTGAATCCCACTGTTCCTGATTGGATGTTATAGCTCGTTGCTGATTGGATGTTAACATTTGTTGCTGATTGGCTGTTAATGCTTGTTGCTGATTGGACGTTTTTTGAGTCCTTCCTAAGGTGTAAAAGCAGGAGGAGAATGGGGAAGGGGCGTCAGAAGAACAGAAGACGACTGAGGGTGCAGACGGAATAAAGACAGTTCTCCGACTCTCCGAGTGCCGCCCGGTTATTTCCAGCGTCAAGAGCTGTTAACACTTAAGAGCTGTTTAACACTACCAAGAGCTGTTAACACTTGTCGGAACAAAAGCATTCCCACTTAGAACTGGAGCCAGGCAAGGCTGCCCACTATCTCCACTTCTATTCAACGTGCTGGAAGTCCTTGCTACAGCAATCAGACAAGAGAGCGGAATTAAGGCATCCAAATGGGAGCAGAAGAGATCAAACTCTCACTCTTTGCTGATGACATGATATTATACCTAGAAAACCCCAAAGATTCAACCAAGAGACTCCTTGAATTGATAAATGAATTTGGTAAAGTCTCAGGATACAAAATCAATACACAGAAATCAGAGGCATTCATATACGCCAACAACAGTAAAAGCGAGAACCAAATCAAAGATCAATTCCCTTCAAAACAGCAACAAAGAAAATAAAGTACCTAGGAATATATTTAACTAAGGAGGTAAAAGACCTCTATAGGGAGAACTATGAAACACTGAAGAAGGAAATAGCAGAGGATGTAAACAGGTGGAAGAATAAGAAAACTTTTTAAAGGATATGGACAGACAGGAAATCCAGTTTGGATCTTAAGCATATATAAAAGAGGCTCTACCTCACTCATGATAAGAAAACTACACATTAAAACTACAATAAGATACAATTTCCAATTTAAAAAATTCTGAGAGTGGCTGGTGTCCAAGGAGGTGGTGGGGGCCGCCCTCTTGGGCACTTGGGCACTGGGGCACCCTGCGGCCAGCAGTTTGCCAACCCTTTTCAAAGTTAGCAGTGCAGATACCCAGAAATTCTACTTATTTGTCCTACAGACAGATTTGCTCATTTATGAACTGGTCCCAGTGAGAACATGCACTGCAATATTGTTTCCAATAGCAAATATGAAAATCTACATCTCCAAAAATAAGACATGAGTTAAATAAATAGTGATACATCTACATAACCGTGAGTACCATTAAAAAGTGAGATGTCTTTTTATGAATGGATATGGAAAGATCTCTAAGATATGTTACTAAAGGAAAAACTCAAGGTGTAGAACTGTGGGTATAGCTATCATTAGTGTAAAACACAAAACAACATTTTGGAAGGATATACAAGAGACTGTTAATATGGTCTCTTTAACAGGGGGAGAAAACCGGATGGCTGGGGGAGAAGAGTTGGAGGAACTTAGCTTTAACTTTTGAATCTTGTACCATATTCATACTTTGTCTACTAAAAAAATTAATAAAATGGATTTTAAAAATTATTTTGCCAGGTATTATGCACACTGTTTCCAGCCTTTTGTCTGAAGACAGGTGTATTAGGTTTCTCCAGAGAAATAGAACCTAAAGGGTATCTATTAATATATATCTATGTCTATGTCTCTATCTATCTATCTATCTATCTCTACAGAGAGAAATTTATTATAAAGAATTGTTGGCAGAGAAATCCAGACCCAGGAGAGCCAGAGGTATAGGTTCCGGTCCAAGTCTAAGTGCAAAGGCAGGAGACTGATATCTCAGCTTGAAGATAGGCAGAGGGAAATTTGTTTCTTACTCAGCCTTTTGTACTATTCAGGTCCCCAGTGGATTGGGTGGGGCCCACCCACGCTGGGGATGGCCATCTACTTTAGTCAGTCTACTGATTCAAATGTTAGGCTTGCCCAGAAACATCCTCACAAACCAACCCAGAATAATTTTTAACCAAATATCTGGGCATTTTGTAGCCCAGTCAAGTTGACACATAAAGTTAGCCATCACAGCAGGATTCTTGAAGTGCCCAAACAGTCCTGTCTCAAGACACCAGACCTGGTGTTGAGCTAGCTCACTTGGTAAGTGGGACAGAGAGTCAAAATTGTGGAGGAGGATAATCTCCAAATCTAGCCACCATGAATTTCTTCCCTCCTATATGTGCATGCCGCATCATGCACCGAGAGATAAAAGCTATCTCCCTTCCCCTTGTATCTAAGCAGGCTTTAGGACTTGCCTAGACTGACAGAATATGCTGGGAGTGATGTACTAGGGTTTGCAGTCTCAGGTCTTAAGAGAATTGTTAGCCTCTTCTCTTCTGCAATCCAGGCAATGTAAGGAGTCCAGCCGTTCTGAGACAGCCGTGTCGCGAAGAAGCCCAAGTTACCCATGGCGAGAGACCACGTTGGGGAGCACTGCAGTGCTGGATTCATGAGTGGAGCCTTCTTGGGCCTTCCAGCCCAGCTCAGCCACAGCTTACACAGTCCATGCCGTAAGGAGGAACAGAAGAGCTGCCCAGTCAGCCCTGCCCAAACTCCCACCCACAGAATCACGAGAAAGAATAAATTGTCTTAAACCACTAGATTTTGGAATTGTTTGTTACACAGCAATCAGTAATTGAAATAATTGGTTTCACCCACATGTACTGAATGTCACCTACAAGGTGACAAGACCTTTACAGGGTAGCCAAGTGACCATCCCATGGGAGGCAAATATTTGCATTTCTTTATTGCATTACTGAGCTGACATCCAATTGTAATCTTCTCTTTACCTTATACAAAACACTAATAGACAGTGTCCTCCTTGGTCTTTTACCAAAGCAAGCACAACTTCACAGAGGGGACTCCTAAGAGGGCATTTGCAGATGGGCAGCCTATCTCAAAATAGGACACAGAGACCTTGGGGTGCCTTGGTTAAGATCCATACACAGAGTGGTCACTGTTAGTCACATCTACTTGCCATGACAAGGAAAGAGTGGCACGAATGGTTTCAGGAGGCCTCAGGCCCATGTGGGAGGTTTTCTGGAGAGTCACCCCAGAGGGAAGGCCACCCTGGGGCAGAGCCCCTCCTAAGACACAGCACCCCCCCTGCCCCCACAGCAGCTGGCCCTGATAGAACAGAGAGCATCATGTGATCATGGAGGCTGAGAAGTCCCAGGACTCGCCATTCACAAGCAGGAACCAGAAAAGCCCGTGCTGGGATTCAGTCCAAGGCCTGAGGCCTAAGCATTTGGGAGGCTGCTCGTGGAAGCCCCGGAGTCCGAAGGTCTGAGAAGCAGAAGCTCCAGTGTTCACCGGCGGGAGAAGGTGGATGTCCCCGCCGAGACGGCCAGGGGGAAAATGTGCCCCTTTCATTCTGTCAAGCCCTCAGCAGACCCGGTGGCCCCCACCCACATTGGCCTAGCAATTCACGCGCTGATCTCTTCTTGAGGCCCCTCACAGACACATCCAAAACTAATGTCCAGCTCTCTGGGCATCCCTTGGGCCAGTCAGGTTGACATCTAAATCAACTATCAGAGCGCACTTTTCCTGCCCTGGTCTTGGGTTCAGCCTTTTTCCCAAGAAGCTTGATCCGGGTTAGTGGACACGTGGCATTTAGAAACCCAGGTTTGGCCGGGCGCGGTGGCTCACGCCTGTAATCCTAGCACTCTGAGAGGCCGAGGCGGGAGGATCGCTCAAGGTCAGGAGTTTGAAACCAGCCTGAGTTAGAACGAGACCCGTCTCTACTAAAAATAGAAAGAAATTAATCTGCCAACTAAAAATATATATACAAAAAAATTAACTGGGCATGGTGGCGCATGCCTGTAGTCCCAGCTACTCGGGAGGCTGAGGCAGAAGGATTGCTTGAGCTCAGGAGTTTGAGGTTGCTGTGAGCTAGGCTGACACCACGGCACTTTAGCCCAGGCAACAGAGTGAGACTCTGTCTCAAAAAAAAAAGAAAGAAACCAGGTTCGGGCCCGTCGTCTCATTGCTCCTGGAGCATCTGCTTCCACGCCCTTTTAGAACAGAGGGCGGAAATACGTGGGTTTTTTGTTTGTTTGCTTTTTAAAGCAGTTTAGGCTGTTACCTCCAATTCTAATCCAACACTGCAAGATTCTTCTCCTTGCCCCACTTTTTATTTTCTTCTCTCCAAAAGAGTAATATATTTACTCATTTGCTAAATTCTATAATGCAAACAAAATAGTTTCATAATTTAATGTGTTTTCAAATTCATTTGCAAGTAATCCATAATCTTTAAATTTCTTCCACTTCAGTAATTTTTTTCACCTTGCCATTTCCCATTTTATTTATTTCTTGCTCCCTTTACCTGTTTTTTAAAAAATTTATACTAAATAATCAGAATTTCAATTTATTAATTAGCCCATTATTTTTCTGTTCTCAACCTCATTAATTTTTGCTTTTATTTTATTGTTTTAGTCTTTATGCTTCCTTTTGATTGATTTTTTTAAAGGTTTTTCAGCTACAATTTATTCACTAATTTTTATTCTCTCATGTTATGAATTTTCCTCTTACATTGTATTAAGTGAAGCATTTCTATATCTTTATTTTTTAGATTCTATATTATTTTCTTATATTTTTACTTTCATCCAAGAGTAGCTTAATAAAAAATGTGCAAATTTTCAGAGAGAAGATTTTCTTAAAAATTTGCTGTTGGCTGGGCACGGTGGCTCACTCCTGTAATCCTAGCACTCTGGGAGGCCAAGGCGGGAGGATCGCTAGAGGTCAGGAGTTCGAGACCATCCTGAGCAAGAACGAGACCCCGTCTCTACTAAAAATTAAAAATAAATTAGCCAGTCGACTAGAAATAGAAACAAAAAATTAGCCGGGTGTGGTGGCTCTTGCCTGTAGTCCTAGCTACTCAGGAGGCTGAGGCAGGAGGATCACTTAAGCCCAAGAGTTTGAGGTTGCTGTGAGCTAGGCTGATGCCATAGCACTCACTGTAGCCTGGGCAACAAAGCGAGACTCTGTCTCAAAAAAAAAATAATAATTTGCTGTTAATTTCTAAGTTTTATTACAAAGTGATAAAAAATGTTGGTTATGATATTTTCACACCGTGGAACTTACTGATGCTTTCCTTGTGAAGTAACATGTGATCAGCAGCTATGAATGTTCCACATGTACTTGAGAAGAAGGTATAGTCTCCATTACCAAGGTATAATATTCAATATATTGTTCTGGCAAGTGTTAATAGTTCTTGTCTGCAAGTGTTAACAGCTCTGTAACAGCTCTTGTCTTGACCAGCGAAATAACCGAGGGGCACACGGAGAGTAGGAGAACAGTCTTTATTCAGCCAGCAGGCTCAGCTGACTTTTGATCTTCTGACCACCACCCCTTGTTCTCCTCCAGCTTTTATACTCTTGGTAGGACTCAAAAAGCATCCAATCAGCAACAAGCTTTAACATCCAATCAGCAACAAGCTATAACATCCAGTCAGGAACAAGCTATAACATCCAGTCAGGAACAAGCTATAACATCCAATCAGCAACAAGCTTTAACATCCAATCAGCAACAGTGGGATTCAAAAAGTACCCAATCAGGATCACGCGAGCAGCGTGGCCGGACAATGGGAGCAGGTGCCGAGCATCGAGTGGGGGCCGGACTGGCACAGAGGCCTGGCCCCAGCAACGCGCACCCGCCTGCCGTGGCCTCCAGCCGGCCCGCGCAGCACTGGCCCACAAGGATGTGAAGCGACGGGGAAGCGGTGAGTAGCCACGTCCCAGCGCCCCACGGTTTTCCCCATCAATATGTCTGGAAGCTTTACCTTATCAATTAAGTTTTTGGTATATTCTTTTTTTGTTCACTTGATCTATTTTGTATGTAAAAGTCTCCTACTATTGATATTTTTCTATCTATTTCTCCTTAATGAAATCCACCATTTTGATGAGCATAAATTCAGCAACTTTTGCCTATGGTTTGTGATTTGAGATTCTGTTTAAGAATTCCTTTTTAATCCTTAGGTCATACAAGTATTCCTTTATGGTTTATTTTGTTGCCTTCAGAGTTTAGCATTATAGACTTTGTCTTTTATCCATTTGGATTTATTTTTGCAGATCGTGTTATATAGAAATTCAATTTTATCATTTCCAAAGAGTGAGCCAATTTTCCCAACACCCTCTATGAAACTGAAATTGTTTAAGCTTGCATATATATTTAACACATAGGTCTATCTCGGGTCTCTATTTTGTCGCTTCATGTATTTGTGGGCTCCTGCATCAATACCACGCTGCTTTTGTTTCTGTTTTGTTTTAAATGTGCTTGTAGCATGTCCTAATAGCTGCCTCCTAAAACAAATGACCTTTCGTTGCTCTTCCTTTTTAAGGTTGACTTACTCATTCACATCCCTTTATTTTTTCATATAAATTTTACATTGTTTCTCTAGTTTCTCAAAAAATGTAACTGATTTTTATTGGGGTTGTATTGAATTTGTAGCTTAGAAGAGAATTGGTATTTTAAAAAATAATGTTATCTAAGAGCTTGAACTGTTCTTCCATTTTCAGATCATCTTGCCTTTTGATAGAGTTTTTAAGAAATTTCCAAACTGATGTGTATATATATGTATATATATATATATATATATGTGCAGAGAATGCTGTTGCTTTTTGTAGGTTGATCTTAATCCAGACAACTTTCTTAATGTCCTCATTAGTTCTTTTGTTTGATGATTCTGTTTGTTTTCTAGGTATATGAACATATTGTTGGCAAATGATGGCTTGATATCTTCCTTTCCAATGCATGGAATTCATTCTCCTTATCGCCTAGAACATGACCTTTACCCTTATCTTATTACTGATATTAAATGTATCCAGAGTTTCTCCATTAAGTGTGATGTTTGCTTCAGGACTTTAGTACATAATTTTTACCAAGTTAATGAAAATTTCATTAAACTTATAGTTTTAAAAGGTTTTAAAAAATTCCTAAATGTTGAACTTTATCAAAATGCCTTTCTTCATCAACTGAAATAATCACATCATATTTTTCCTTCAATTTATTAAGTGTTCAATTACATTGATAGATTTTATGATGTTGAAACTTCCTTGCATTCTTGCAATACACTTTATTAGCTGTGCTGCTTATTTTATATTACATTAGTGGACTTGACTAATATTTCATTTAGACTCATAAATAAAATGTCTCTATAATTGTCTCTTCTACTGTTGTTCTTAACTGGTCTTGTAATCAAAATCATATTTGCCTCATAGAATGAACTGGGAAGCTTTATCTCTTTTGATATATTTTGGAACAACTTGTATAACTTAAGTATTTGTATATAATTTTAAAATTTTATAAAATTTACCTTTAAAACCATTTTGGCCTGGGGTTGGTTTTCTTATTGGGTTGGTGGAAGGAGATCCTGGACTACTACAGTTTTGTTAATGTTTCCTGGTTTGCCTGTTCCAATTCTTTGTCTTCTTAGACAATTTTGACTTTCTATATTTTTATAGGATTTTATTCATTTCATTTAAGGTTTCAATTTTTTTCACATATAGTAATATACTCCTTTGTTATTTTTTTAAATTTCCACTGTGTTTGCAGTTATTACCTCTTTTTGTTCTCTATTGTCTTTCATATTTTGTTTTTATACTCATCTTCTTTCCTTAATGAATCTTTCGAGATGTGTCTATCATTAATTTTTACAAAGACTTCATTTCTGCCTTTGTTAATCTTCTCTGTTGTTTTATTTGATTCGTCTCTGCTCTGACAGTTATTATCTTTATCTCCTGTATTTCTTTGGTTTTACTTTGTTGCTCTTTTTCCAGCTTGGGTTGAATGCTAGCTTGTTTTTATAAAATCTCATTTTCAGAAAAATACATTTAAAAGTATAATTTTTCCTCTAAAGACTGCTTTTTTGACAGTCTGTGTTTTTCTTATTATTTAAAGTATCCCTCAATTTCATTTTTAACCCAAGGGCTACTTGTTAATATTATTTGTTTACAAAATATATTGGATTAACAATATTTCCTTTGTTGTTAATTTTTAGTGTTTTATATTATGATTAGGAAACATGTTCCATGTGAAATTCATTCTTTGGGATTTAGGGGGGCTTCCCTTATGTCCTAATGCATGGTCAATTTTTGTACATTTCCTTGATTGTTCTAATTTAATGTGTATTACCTATTTGTTGGGTTTAGTGTTTTCCATATAACTATTAATTACAGTGTTCAGATTTTGATATGTGTGCTTATTTTTTTGTCTGCTTGATTTATAAGTTTCTGAAGTGGTATGTTAAAATATCCTAGTATAATTATTGATTCTTCTATTTATATCTGCAATTTTGTTAATTGTTGCCATATGTATTTTGATGCTATGATGGTCAGACACATATTTTCATGATAGTAATATGTATATTTTATATTTCCTTTAAGTAGTTCAGACATCCTTATTTTTCCTTGAAGTTTTATCTTAAATTTTACTAGAAACATATTTCATTGTTTCTAAGCCAAGATTTTTCCATGTTTTAACATCTCTAGAATTGAGTTTCTGAGTTGCTAATTAATAAGCATAAAATTTCAGTTAAGATGGATGAATTCTAGAGATCTGCTATACAACATTGTAATTAAGAGGGTAGATCACATGTTGAGTGTTCTTATCACAATAAAATAAAATTTTAAAAGAAAAATAAAATATAAAATTGAGTTACTTCTCTTACTTGCTGTCAGGGAGGTAGTAGATGTGACCTAGTTGTCATTGCCTATGTTCATGTGAACATATGATAGCTGATATTTTTGTCATTACTTCAATTGACTTATGTGCATTATTGGTACTAGATACATTGAGTTTAGTTGCTGTTTAAAATATCTTCAAAACTTACATTATGATTTGGCATTGAAATGAAAAATTGTAAAGGAAGCAGAAAGACATGGAAATAGAGCAAATATTAATGAACACATATTTGTCATTGGAGAACTGACTACAATTCTATATTTTCATAAAAAGCAATAATCACATTCTTTATGGAACTCACCTAAGTAGATGGAGTGTGTTCCTTTTGTTACTAAGATCCATGCCAAAGTCTTGCCTATCACAGCAATTGATCCAGCCAGAGGGAGGATGATTTGTCAAATCTCTTGGCATTGATGAAAGCAAATTAAAAACATGAGGCTGGTGTGACTTACTTATATGTCATGCAAAACTATAGTCAAGGTGTCAAATATCAATTTGTCAGAAACTTCTTGCTGACTGATCTGAAGCTATTTAACTTTCAGTAATGTATGATTCAGTTGAGAAAAAACATGAATCTATGAATTAAATCAAATAAGAAATACTATCAAAACCTTGAATTTGTATGGATTTATTGCTAAATATGCTTTATTATGAGTACAGGTTAGAAAAAATAGTGTATCACTATGATGCTATACATAATTACCAAAGGTCCAAAGTTGTCACCACATCTAATTTTAAACTACAAAACTATAACAGAGTGAGATTATCCCCCCAAATGTGTTACTATACTTGCACTAAAAAGGTATTGGGTAAACTGATGGCTAAACTTAAAAAATCTGGAATAGATGTCTAGGAGACCTAAGTAATTAACCCTGTATACTTGTTTTGATTGTCTGATCAGCTAAAGAATACATTTACTAAAAATCGAATTGAGTTGGTTGTTATTCCACGAGACAGGACTGGAGTATGACCCCTTTGTGAGTCCATCTGATGGGGAAAAACATTGGGCGCCGGGACACGGCTGCTCCCGCCTCCTCACCGCTCCACATCCCCGCGGGCCGATGCTGTGCGGAGCCCGCTGGAGGCAGTGGCAGGCGGGTGTGCAGGTGCGCACTGCTGGGGCCAGGCCTCGTCCAGTCCGGACCCGCGCTTGGTGCTTGACCATCTGCGCCCATCTTCCGGCCACATTAGCTCTCGTGATCCTGATTGGGTACTTTTTGAATCCCACTGTTGCTGATTAGTTGTTAAAGCTTGTTGCTGATTAGATGTTAAAGCTTGCTCTTGATTGGATGCTATAGCTTGTTGCTGATTGGATGTTAAAGCCTGTTGCTGATTGGACGCTTTTTGAGGCCTACCAAAGGTATAAAAGCTGGAGGAGAACAGGGAAGGAGGGGTCAGAAGATCAGAAGTCAGCGGAGCATGCTGACAGAATAAAGGTTGTTCTCCACTCTCCACGTGCTGCTGGGTTATTTCCCTGGTCAAGAGCTGTTGTGAGAGCTGTTAACACTTGCCGGAACACATCAACAAATCATTTAAAATTTATTTAAAGAAAGAACACAATGTCCTTTTGTTGTCTTAAAATCTTCTACCGGTTGCAAGTTCTGGTAAGATCATAAAAGCACTGGCATTAACTTGCCAAATGCAGCTGATGTCTTGGAAGAAAAATCTGGAAGACAACAGTGGGGCACTCTGAAACAATGTTTCATCCCAAATTCTATATAATATTATCATGGAGAGAATATTTTTGAGTGCTTAAAGGCTTAGGCAACTGAGTGAAAATGTGATTCAGAAGAGTTATACTCTGATGTGAAAAAATTTTAGTTATGTATTGATATGTGATAAAAATCTACATCTAAATAGGTCTAAAAGAGTTCTTTTAATACATGTAAAATAAAAATTCTAAGTAGTAAGAAAACATTGTGTTGTTGTTTAATTAGTAGAGATTTTTTTCTTTCTTAGTTATACATAAAATAATATGTTGTAATTGACAGAACCTCAGGTACTCTGCAATATAGGCATTACAATTGTTCCACCAGAGTTTTTGATTGATCGTTTATATTTTCATGGAATGTCTATTTCCAACATTTTAGTTTCAATTCTTCTGTCTCTTCATTTTAAAAGTTTCTCCTAGAGGCCACATATTGTTGGATACTGTTTTTGCTTTAATCAATTCTGTCAGCCTTTTCATTGTTGGATTTAACCCATTTATATTTTGTAATTACTCATATTAGTGATTATTTCTGCCAACTTATTTCATATTTACATTTACTTTTTCCATTAAATATATTATTTTCTTTCATTGATTTAAATCTTATAACTACTATTTATGTTTATATGAAAATTGCCTTAATTTAATATCCAAACATATTTATTTGCCTTTTTTACTTTCTTGAGCATATTAACATATACATCTTTCTTCTAACAATATAAATGCTTTCTATGTTCACAATACCGTTAGTCCTCCTTCCTGTTCCCTCAGTCCCTTTCATATTGATATTGTTTAAAATATTAGTTCTTAGTTGCCATGCATTTGTTTTCTTCTTTTCTTTCTTTCCTTTTTTTTGGCCTTAGAGTAAGCTTTTTTCCTCCCTCCCTCCCTACCTCCCTCTATCCCTCTATCCACTATTAGACAAGGATAATATTTGCTGATCTGTTTGAGGATATTTATTATTTATATCTCTTGTATCATCCTTCTAAATTTGTACCTCTTCTTATCTCTGCACTTTCTACAAAAGTATTTTCAGTGTGAGTCTTTGTTGGTCTTTGCATGGCAAATCTGAGACTCTATAATCCTGAACATATTTTAAATATATGCGTAGGTTTTAATTTAAAAAATTGGGTGGAGATAAAAGTTCTAGTTTCAAATGTTTTTTTTCTTCAATACTTTAAGGTATTTCTCAATTGTTCTGTTGCTCCCAATGTTGTGTTTGAGTTTGATGCCGGTATGATTTTTACTTCTTTGTGAGAGCTGTCTGGAAACATTTATGATCTCCTTTTTGACTTCTGCATTCCTCAACTGCACTGTAATGAGTCTGGGCTGCCTTCATCGTTTCTGTTTGCCACTTCAAGAGCCCTTTCCATTTGAAGTCATTCTTTATTTCTGGCAAATTCATCTTTGTCTTTATTCAAATATTTCTTTTTCTCTCTTTTTTCCCCTTTTCTCATGGGTCTCCATTTCCCCCTCTCCTCTGGGTTTTAGCATTCCTATAGCTGCCCTCCATGTCTTTTACTTATGTTTATAGTCTTTACCCTTTTACTCTTTCCTGCCTTCTGAAGTATTCTCAACTTTTCCTTCCAATTGCCTAAGCTGCTCCTCAGTCCTACCTACCACTCTATAAGCCCATACTGCAGACCTTTAGGTGGTTCCCTGCCTTACCACTACAGACAGTACCCACAGTGGCCTGCAGCATTTCACACACGCGAAAGGATCTCTGTAGCATCAATACCCAAAATTGGAATTGTGACTCAAAGGACATCTGAATTTGTAATTTCTGATAGTTAAATTACTCTCCATAGGAATGGACCAATTTGTATTCCAACTAACGATGTTGTAAAAGTACCTGTTATATCCTAGTCTCAAACAAAAAACCCAGATTTTAAAAAGATTTTGTAAATCAGATAGGTGAAAAATAGTTCTTAGTGTAGTTTTAATTTTCATTGCTCTTGATATGAGTGAGATTGAACATCTTTTAAGAGTTTTTAATATTTTTAATAGACTTCCTATTTAACATCTTTACGCATTTTTCAAAAGTGGAATTATTGCTTTTATCTATGACAATTTCTAGAGCTCTTTGTATGTTAGGTAAATTTGCTCTTTGTTTGATATGAGATGCAATGTTTCCCTCCAGATTATAATTTGCCTTTTGATATTGCTTACAATGTTTCATGGTCACACTTATCAATGTTTTCTTTCATGAATTTTAAATTTTGAGCATGGCGAAAAAGAGTTTTCCTACTTCAAAGTTTAAAAAAATAATCGTATAATGCTTTCTCCTGGACATTCTTATGTTCAATTTTTAATATTATAACCTTTGATCTCTTTGGCATTTATCCTGGTTTAAAGGGTCAAGTATAAATATACTAATTTTTTTCAAGATGGCTACCAAGTTATGACCACATCATTTATCAAAAAGCCATCTTTCCTCCATTGTTTGAGGCACCATCTTTGTTGCACACTAATTTGCTCCATATATTTGAATGTATTACTAGATTTAAAAATCTACCCCATTGGTCTAACTATCAATGAACTCAATACCACATTATTCTAGTTACTGAAGTGTTATAAAACATATTAGTAACTGATGGTATTGCTACCTTATCGTTACTTTTCTTCCTCAGAGTTTTACTGGGCATTCTTGTTTTGGTTTTTGGGTTTTGTTTTGTTTTGTTTTCACTTTCCAGTGTATACTTAAGGACCAAGTTTGTCTAGTTAAAAAAAGGTCTAATGATATTTTCATTGCAGTTATATTAAATTTATGAACTAATTTAGAAAGAATTTCCATTTATAAGTTTTTGGCTCTTCATGTCCAATATCATGAGATGTCTTCCCACTTGTTCAAGACTTCTTTTTTGTTTCTTCAGTGGTGTTTTACTACTTCAAGGTTTTCTTCAAGCTTAACATATAAGTCGTCATATTTCTCAAGTTTATTCCTAGGTATTTTAACTTAATGCTATCTTGAAACTTGAGTCATAATTCAAATTTTCTTTTCTCTTTCAGAGTTTTATTGAGATATACTGATGGGGAAAACCGCCAGGCGCTGGGACACACCCGCTCGCCGCCTCCCCACCGCTCCGCATCCCCGTGGGCCGGTGCTGTGTGGAGCCGGCTGGAGGCAGCGGCGGGCGGGTGCGCGGGTGTGCAGGTGCGCGCTGCTAGGACCCGGCCTCGTCTGGTCCTGACCCGCACTCGGTGCTCGGCCGCCTGCTCCCATCCTGCTCACGTGTTCCTGATTGGGTACTTTATGAATCCCACTGTTCCTGATTGGAAGTTATAGCTTGTTCCTGATTGGATGTTATAGCTCGTTGCTGATTGGCTGTTAATGCTTGTTGCTGATTGGACGCTTTTTGAGTCCTACTAAAGGTATAAAAGCAGGAGGAGACCGGGGAAGGGGAGGTCAGAAAAACAGAAGAGGGCTGAGGGTGCAGATGGAATAAAGACAGTTCTCCAACTCTCTGCGTCCTACCCCGTTATTTCCAGCATCAAGAGCTGTTTAACACTACCAAGAGCTGTTAACACTTAAGAGCTGTTAACACTTGCCAGAACAATACTTCACATACCATGATATTCACAGAATTGTGCATATCTGATTTTAGAACATCTTCACACTCCAGAAAGAAATCAGATACACATATCAATAGATAGTCCAATCTCACTCCTTCCCTGCCCGCCCTGCCCTAGTTCCAGCCACCACTAATCTACTTCCTGTTGCTGTGGATTTGACTATTCTGGACGTTTTCCATAATAAATGGAATTATAGAATATGTGGTCTTTTGTGACTGGCTTCCTTCATATAGCATAATGTTTTCAGGGTTCATCCATGTTTTCACATGCATCAGTACTTCACTTTTTTATTGCCAAATAATATTCCATTGTACAGATATACCACATTTTGTTTATCCATTTATCAGTTTTGGCTATTATGAATAATGATACTACTAATATTTGTGTACAAGTTCTGTGTGGATATATATTTTTAATTCTCTTGAATACATACCTAGGAGTAAAATTGCTGGATCATATGGTAACATTACGTTTAGCATTTCATGAAACTGCCAAACAGTTTTCTAAGTGGTTGCACCATTTTACATTGCAGTCAGTAGTTTATGAGTGTTTCGATTTCTCCATAATCTCACCAACACTTGCCATTGTCCATCTTTTTTATTATAGCCATCCTGGAGAATGTGAAGTTGTATCTCATTGTGGTTTTGTTTTCCATTTCCCTGATGACAAATTATCTTGAACATTTTTTCATGTGTTTATTGACCATCTGTATAGCTTCTTTGGAGATATCTATTCAAATATTTTCCCATTTTAAAAATTAGGTTGCTTGTTTGCTATTGAGTTGTTAATTCATAGTTTCTACTGGATTGTTGCCTTTTGCCTTTATATGTGAAAAGCTATGGATTTCACTGTTAATTTTGTTCTCTGCTACATTAGTACATTTTTCTATCATTTGTTGTACTTTACCATTGCTTATCTTGGATTTTTCAGGTATAAAATTGTATTATCTGCAAATAGTAATAGTTCCTCTTTCCAATTATTTCTCTTGTCTAATTGCATTGGCTAGTACCTCTTTTGCAATATTAAATAATAATGGTAATGGGAACATCCTCATTTTGTTTCTGACACTAATAAGAATCCTAGTGACATGAGTTTTTGATTTGGGATAGATTTATATTTATCATATTATGAAGTATTAATCTATAATTGGTTTATTTAAAATATTAGAATCAAGACTAGATTAAAAATTTTTATAGTCTATGGAAGTAATCATATTATTTTTCTCTGTGAAGCCATTAATTTTGTGAATTATATTAATTTCCTAATATTCAGTCATCCTCTTTTTCCTAGAATACATTCTGCTTAGTCATAATGAATATATTCTTATTTAAATGAATTGTTATATTTATTTTCTAATATTTTATTTAGGATTTTAATATTAGAATTAAAAATTAAAATCAGTCTAGATCTTTCTTTTTTTGGGGTATATTCACTGCCAAGTTTCTATGTTACATTTACTTTCAAGAAAAAATGTGTAAGTTTTTCTCATTTTTCAGTGCTTTGTTAACAGTTTAAAAAGCACTGAAAATGTCTTTTATTTATTAAAGGCTATATAAATTCCCTTATAAAATTATCTAAGGCTATTCTGGAGAATGGCTTATTGACAATTAACTATATTAGTTTGCTGGGGCTGCGATAACAGAGTACCACGAACTGAGTGGCTTAAATGGCAATATTTTTATTATCTCACAAATCTGGAAGCCAGAAGTCTGAAATCAAGGTGTGGGCAGGGCCATGTTCCTGCTGATGGTTCTGGGGAAGGACCTGTTCCAGGCCTCTCTCACAGCTTCTCGTAGTTCCTTGGCATGAGGTGCAAAACCCCCATCTTCACATGGTGTTCTCCCCGTGTGCCTGTGTCTGTGTCCAAATGTCCCTTTCTCTAGGGACACCGGCCTTGTTGGATTAGGGCCCACCCTGCTACAATAGGACCTCATCTGCCATGACCCTATTTCCAAATAAGGTCCCATTCTGAGGTGCTGGGGGTGAGGACTTCAATATATGAATTTTGGAGGATACAATTGAACCTGTGACAAAAACTTTATTCTTGCAAATCCCTCTATTTAAGCTTTTAAACTCTTTTGGAGTTAGTTCTGGTAAGTTACATTTTTCTAGGAAATTATCCATTTCTTAAATGTTTTCAAATATATTTGAATAGAATTGATCAAGTAAATCTTTATGATTTGTTTGATTTTCTGTTTCTAGTTATTTATCCCTTATTACTTTTTCTTTGCAGTGTTTAAAAAAATTTTTTCCTTATCTTATTTAATGGTTTATAGATTCTACTCCACCCCTGTCTCCCCACAACAAGCTTTTGGATTTATTTCTCAATTATGCTGTATTTTCTTTTTTAAAATCACTAATTATATTTTATCTTTGTAAATGCCTTCTTTATTCTTTTCAGTTTATTTTTCTTTAAATGACTAAATACATTTATTTAAAAAATAATTTTATGGTAAAATTGATTTTTTTTACTCTTTTAGTATATAAGACCATGAACTATAACATAACAATCTGTATATGTATATAGATTCATAAACAGGACAGACAGCTGTTCTATGACCTAAAGCAAAACAAAATTTTAAAAAAGCCTTTCGTAGTATTGGCATCCCCAACCCCATCCCTATACCCCCATCAACCACTGATCTGTTCTCCCTCACTATAGCTATGTCTTTTGGAAAATTAAATATTAATAAAGTCATATGGTATATAAACTTTTGAGACTGGCTACTTTCACTAAGCACAATGCTTTTGAGATTCATTCAAATTGTTCTTTGTATCGATATTTTGTTTCTTTTATTACTGAGTCATCTTCCATCACATGGACATAGCATAGACTGTCTATCCATTCAGCCACGGGAGGCCATCTGTGTTTTTCCCAGTTCATGCGATTTTGAATGTAGCTGCTATGTACATTCGTGTACAGGTGTTTGTGTGAACATAAGTTTTCTTTTCTATAGGATAATCCCCAAGAGTGGGATTGTTGGGTCATATAGTAAATATGTCTATGACTTTTTAAGAAAATGCCAAACTGTTTTCTAAGTGACTGTACCATTTCACCTTCCCATTATGAACTATAAGGACCACACACTTCTAAACACTGTTTTACAGAGGGACACCGTGAGGCGTGTTTGAGTGATGTGTGGGAAAATCAGCATGGAGTTGTCTCTTTGAAACACTGTGTTTAGAAGTGTGTGGTTCTTGTAGTTTGTTCTCCTGTGAGACATGTTTCAAGAATGCTCTCTGGATGCACAAGCAACTGATTTTGTGCATTTACATTTGCCTGATATGTTTTTGTCCATCTTTTGGTGCATCTTATGTATGCAGTGATGAATTGGGTTTTACTTTGTGATATAATCTGAAAATCCTTTTTCTACAAAACAGATGACGAGAGCACATAATTATTTATAGGCCAAATATATTGTCTGAGTTCTGTCTCAAATTATTTTTTTCTGTCAAATTCTTTTTAACTCTTTCATGTCTGTTTCATTTTAGTTGCCTGTCTCAATTCTAATCTTCCGTGTCCCTTAGTATGTTTTCTTCACGTGTACTTTCCCATGTGTTCTTTAGTTATTTCATCATCTTGAATTTCTGCTTTGTGATCTTTGTTACATATGTTGTTGCTTTATAAAGTGTATTCTTTTTTAACTTATTCATAGAAAGACATTTTGTTACTAATATTATGGAAGCATTTTGCTGATGGATATTCTTTGCCTGGTAAATTCTGCTGGTCTTACTTTTATTTCCTGATTTTATCTTTGTATTGACGCTGTGCTGGCACCCTTTCTGCTCATCGTGTGGCAAGATGGATTTTCCTTGCTTAGATATTTGCAGGAGGTTCCTTCAGGGAGCGTTTTCCTGGGAACTGCAGCCTCGTTCTCTGGGTGTCTTTGTGGCACTTCGCCATGCCACCCCTGGGCTCTGTCTGCTCAGTGCCCCTCCCTCCCCAGCTGTGGCTGTCCGCAAGGGATAGAGTCTGTTGCTCCTGAGTGTGCCCTTGGTCCACAGCAAATGCAATGTGTGTAACTGTCTGCTGATCTCTGCAGCTACTGAAGCCTCCCTTCCAGTTTCAGATTCTCCCGTACTCGCCTCACATGGTTATGAACAGATTTTAGTTTATTTTGACAGTCCTTACACAAATTTTCAGTCTACAGATCGTGGCTGTGTCTTACTCTTTCCGAAGATGGAGTTTGTGCCTTTTTTCTATTCATGGTGTTTTTTGCAGTCTATCTGGAAGGAGAGGGGAGAAGTTGCTGTCACACCACCTCCATGTCTGCACAAGTCCCAACGCCCTGTTCTGTGGTGATCTGGTAAAGGCAGCAGGGTCTGTGGGACCCACAGCCTTCATTTCTAAATTAAGATCCCCAGTCGCCCCGATGGCTTGTCTCACCACTCTGACCACAATGCCTTGTGTCCAAGGATCATTTTGTGCAGTCTCAACTGCTGTCATCCCTAATAACAGGTAGAAAAGTTGGCTCTGGATACTCAGATTTTAGGATGGAACACTGTCATTCAAACAGCTCTGCTTTGTTGTGCTAATTTGTCCCTAATCTTTCCTCCTTCCTCCTGGCCTTCAGCTTTCCCCAGGCTGGCCAGGGCGCAGAGACGGCCCACAGCGAGCTGAGCTACTCGTAGAGATGCTTCGCTGCCTCTTCTCGGATCATCGATACTTCATGGACGCTGATCCTTCTGTCTGAAGAGCAGCTGAGAACAGTTTGCCCGGCCATGTTCACAGGTCCTGCAACAGTGTCACACATTCTCTGACACTTTATTTCAGATTCTTCCAGGGCCATTTGCCTGTGTCACGACATGTCATGAATTTGTCAAGCACCTTCATGAGGTTGTCTTCCCCTGAAGATTTGGAACACAGATGCCCATGGGTGCTCGGTGGGGTCACCGTCAGTGCCAGAGCCTCACCCCTGCTACTTTGTCCGAAGCCCCCTCCTGCTGGCTTGTCCTGATGGTGATGAGGAGGTGGCCAGGCTGGAGGGCTCTGTGGGGAGCATGGCCTGCCAGGGGAGCCATGGAGGGCTCTGATGCCACAGGCCAGTCTCCCCTGGGACTGCTGTCATCACGCCCCTTCCCCAGGGCCTCTGAGCAGGCCAAGTGTCCCAGTCTGTTTGCTAATAGAAACCTCAAGCAGCAACAAACATACCTCCCCACAGTTCCTGTTCCCTTCCCTCATGACGAGATGCACAATTCATCTTCTGGAAAGGAACACTCAGCCCTTGGCATGATTTCCTCAAGACAGTCAATTAGCTGAGCCATTCCCAAGAGAAGGAAAAGTCCTTCATTGCCAAGTGCTGCGAGTAAGGATAGATGAGGGCTCTTCAGAGCCAGTATGTGTGGTCTGGCTGAGGGTCCCCAGCCCATCTACATTCCCCTCACCCGTCCTCCCACCTGTCTGCTCCCTGACACCCTTTGCCTGACACTAGCTCTGTTTTTAGGGCTTCCCAGTGTCCCCACATCCTGGGACCCCCGACCACCCTGCAGTCAAGGAGCTCTTGACATACCCCACAGGCTTCTCCATTTTTAGGCTGCTTCCCCGTCTGCAGCTTTTAACCCAGCTGGCCAGCCTCATTGTGTTTTTTATTACAAATGTAATGTAGGATGGTTGCAAGAAAATGCAAATAACACAGAAGTATATTGAGTACAATATAAGATGTTCTTCATTGCTTTCCCCAAACAGCAATGTCCATTTTCAGAGGTAACTGCTATTTATTGACATCTTGGGGTATATGCTTGCTTCCAGATTTTTTGTGCATCTGCAAGCACACACACACACACACACACACACACACACACACACCTGTACACCTGTGGTAGGTTCTGTTGGTGCTGCCTAGATTTTCTTCACCTGGCCAGGGCACTCACCCCGGCTGCCCTACCTGGAGCTTCACCCTCCACAGCAGCGATCTGTCTCATCCAGAAACGTCTGGAAGGTTGTGCCTTTCCCTCGAGGCAGCCCCCCACTATTCAGTTACTGAAGGGTACAGGGACAGAAGCCCACCCCCTTGCTTTGTTCGAGGTGGGGCCACTGTGGGGCTGTCCAGCTCCCAGAGCTCCCCATGGGACCAGGCTGAGGACCCACCACCTTGCGGGGCCTCTTCCTGCCCACTCCTGCTTCCCTCGGCCCTTACACTTTCTCGGCAAGTCCCTTGCACATAAGCATGAGCGTATACTATGTAATACACATGCACAGGTACACACAGGTATTCTCAGAAAGGAGCTCACGCCTGCTTGAAGTATTGGGTGACTTGCTTTTTCGCTCGACAGCATACCGCAGCTACCTCTGAATATGAGTCTACTTTATTTTTCGATGGCAGCAGAGTTCCCCCTGGAATTGATCCAGAGCCCCGTGAGTGGAATTTAGTTCATTCATTCATTAGGCTCATGGTTGATGAAGTGCTACTGCATGCCAGGTGCTGCTTTAAGCACGGGGCTGTCTCCAGTTGTTCTCTTTTACAAACAGGGTGAATATTTTTGTAAGTATATTTGAGCATTTGTGTAAGTGGTTTTGGAGAACAGATTCTTGGAAGTGGAATTGAGGGTCACAGGGAAACTGCACTTACAGTGTGAATGGGTCTTTTTAAGGAAATGTGCCTCCTTCAGCTCAAGCGACAGCTCCTTGCTTCGCGCCTATGCTTCTTTTCCTGCCCCTCCTTGGGATTCTCTCCCCCCGGGCCTTTCACACACCCTGGAATGCGGGAAACCCTCGGGCTGAGGCTCGCTGCTCTGTCCCTCCATTCTTCCCGGTTCCTCAGGCACTTGGGGACACCACGGACTACCAACCAGTGTCCTCTTGGGTCCCCATTTACAGAGAAGGATGTTGGGGCTCAGATAGGGTAAAGGACCCACGCTTCTGACCCACTTGTCCCAGTTCCTCCCAAACATCTCCACTGTCCTGTCCCAGAGGCACTTCAAACTCAGCGTCCCAAGTTATTCTCTTAACCTCTGTCCCCAAACTTGCCTTTTCTGTTTTCTATAATACGTGCTCAGGGGAAAGTGTCCCATGAGTTTACAGCTGGCTCTCCCTCCCCTCCTCCTCAGGCATGGGTCCTCCTAGGAGCCTCTGTGGCTCCTAAGCCTGTCATCCTCCAGGGTGGCTGTCAGCACCCCTCTCTGACTCGCACAGCCTGTGGGGGACTCAGAGGCAGTTGCAATCCGACTCAGGTTACTCCACCCAGTTGTCTTTTGGGTCCTCAGGCCCTTGGGACCAGCACCACACACAGCTGTGTGTCCTCTCCAGCCGATTGCCCCGGCTCAGGCCGCTGCAGCCCGCCCTGTGCAGCCTCCTCCCACCTGGAACAGCCTTCTCCTTTGGCCCCTGGATAGCCACCCCCTCTCCCCCGGCATAGCCGGTGCTCAGTGGGATGCACCAATGCATGTGTAGGACAGCAGAAAGCCGAACAGCGGTTCCAAGTGTGGTGGAAATGGGAGAGGAAGGGAGGGCCAGCCACCTGGGCTGGTGTCCTGGAGACATAAGACCTGGCAGGTCACTTTGTTGCCTGGCTTCAGGTGCCTTATTACAAATCAAAGGCAACAGATATAGGGTCTCAGTAGTCCTTCCAAGAGAGGAACTCTGTAGGGGTCTAAGAGTATTCAGAGAAAATTTGGGAGAACAAACCATTTTTATCAGGTCTTTGTTCTTTTCTGGGCTGTGTCTGCGTTGGGCACATGCTTGTGCCCTCCAGTGCTCATCGGGACACCCGTGTGCGCAGCAGGTGGTGCAAAAGTGCCTCACACATGAGTGAGAACCTGTGCTTTTTCATTAGGAAAACATAACTGTCCTGACTTAGCAATATCATTTGATTTCACTTTTCTGGAGAAATGTTTAAAATGGAAATGACTGATATACTGCTGGTGGCCATAATTAGTTGCTAAACCTTTTTGGAGGGCAGTTTAGTAATCTATATGGGAAGCCTTAAAATTATGCATGTCGTTAGTTTTATTTATTGAAATTCTAAAGAAATAATTAATTAAAGATATATGATAAGATTTAGCTGGCAGGTTGGTCTTTGCAAGGGCTATTTGTAATAGAAAAAAGTTGAAAACAATCTATGTGTCTGATTATGGGGACTTGGTAAATAAATTCTGGAACTTAGACACAGTGGAATTCTGGGTGGCCACTGAAACGCCATCATTGATGTATATTTTTGATGTAGAAAAAAGATTCATAATAAGTTATCGCATTGAATCATATTATAAAATAATATATTTTTCATTTTAGAATAATTTAGAAGAAAAATGTACACACACGTATGTTTAAAAACACCTGGCAGGGTCTTGCTACTCAAAGTGTGGTCCCTGGACCAGCAGCTTCTGCATCACCCAGCAGCTTGTCAGAAATGCCCAGCCTCAGCCCAGCACAGCCGCGGTGCTTCCCTGTGCATCCACACAAATAGGACATCTGTGTGTGGGCTATGAGGGTCTCTGTTTCTCCCTTTTGCTTATTTATTTGTGACGAATGTATATTATTGGCATAACAAAGAAAAAAGATAGATGGATAGTCTCTGTAGAACACACAGGTGAGCTTTGTCATCATGGAACCTTTCTTTGCTCTCTCATCTGGAAGGGCAGACAGCAGGCAGGTCCCTGAGTCCGGGGTGGCTTGCTGCTCTTACTTTAAATCTCACTCCTTCTTGGGTGCATTTGACTCTGACAGGGTGGTTCTTGGCCTGAAGAGTGGAATTTTCAGAATCACTGCTGCTTTCAAAGGGGCTCTGCCACCCCTTCCCACCTGGGCACCGGTCAGGCCCTTTGCCGGCCTTCCCCTCCACCACACCCCACCCTGCCACGTGCTCTTCCCATTAAGATGCAGGCCGGCTTGGTGGATTAGGTCATTTCTTTTCCAGTAAAAGAATTGGCTACTTATGCATTCTCCTGCGGCACCGATGCCAGACACATTTCTCAGTCCTCCTCCACGGGCTGGAGAAGGCCAGGAACAGACTGTTTCCACCTTCCTTACATCAGCCTCTCAGGCTGTGTGGGGCAGGTGCTCTGCTGGAAGGACACTGCCCTTGTCCCCACTGTCCAGGAGAACATCTGCCCCAGTTCCAGTGACGTCAGGCAGATGGTCCACCTGCGGAGGAGGCCAGCTGCCTCTGAAGTGTGGCCCTTAGGTCCCCACACGTGCATGAGAGCCTGCCGATAGCTGGCAGCTCTCAGAGTGTAAGCTCACACATGGCTGGCGATGTTCTTGATGTTTACAGAAGCCTCTGAGACAAGCAAGGTTTTCATGCCCCTGGCAAAGACATAGACTAAGCTCCGCCGCTGCCTCCAGTTGAATGAGGCGGGAGCAGAGGTCAGGTCTGGGACTCGTCCCACTCTGGTTCTGAAGCACGTGCCCTGGGAGTTGCCATGTGGCTTGTGGTTGACCGTAATCAAGGGTGCCCACAGTTTGTAAGGCCCAAAGAAGCACTGAGCCAGGTCCCTTTATCTTTGTTGAGTACTTACCTTTCCTCAGGGTTTAGGGCCAACTTATGCGGGTGGGTTTGGGGTGGGCACCGAGAGTCCAGATATGTAAGACTGGGTCTGCAGCTCCAGGAGCCTGTCCCACGGTGGGGAGGTCTTGTCGGCCGCAGGGCACGCGAGGCTGGCCTTCTCACACCAGTGCCCACGATGCCCCAGGTTCCTGGGGACATGCAGACCCTCATGGGGGCTGAGTACGGCCAATCTCCTGGTGCACATGACAGCAGCTCTGAGGACAAACGCTGAGGAGCCAGGACTGGGAGGACATCAGGACCCACCGTGTCCTCATTTTCAGGAAGGTCCACCCAGGAAAGGGGGGCTCCCCCAGCCATGATGGGAGGACAAGCTGGGGCCTGCCACCAGGGCTTACAGCGGCTGGGGGTGGGCAGCGCAGAGGCAGGTGTGGCTCGGAGCCTCCTGCCCCTTCGTCTTCGTCCCTCACTGCTTCCTGGATGTCTGCAGCGCCCAGAAGGCGGCAAGTGTTCCCTCAGAGTCCTCCCCGCGGCCCATGCCAGCCTCGGGCACCGCCGTGCCTCCAGCGCCAGCAGGCTCGTCCTGACCATCCAGGGGCCTCCGGCCCGCGGAGCCAGGCCAGGGAGACCCAGGGAGGCCGTACCATCGTACCCTCCACGCTGGCCTGTATGTTCCAAAAGTGTCTGACAAAACCAGAGGACACACCAGAATTCATTGGCCACCCCTCCCCTCTCCTCTCTGGCTCTTTTACTTTATTTATTTTTATTGTCTTTTATTTCCTTCCGACTCCCATATCTCACTGAGGATGTGGCACAAAGTCAGGCCTCTGCTGACCTCTTTCCGGCCTCTGAAGTGGCTCCTGAGATGGCCGGGCCAGCGGGGCTGGACTCCACATGTCACTAAATACCTGGCTCTAACGAGCCCCACGGCCGTCCTGGCAGCCTGGACACCTTGATGCGATAATCCCGGGAGCCCCGTCCAAGGCCCCACCATGTGTCCTTCCTGGCGCAAGAGGGACAGCAGGGAGCAGTGACGGCAGCAGCTTCTCCTGATTGTGTTGGTAGAAATGCTATGCAGGGTGTGTGGCTCGAGAGGGGTCCAGAGCCAAGTCAGACCCAGAACTCTCCTTCAAAGATCAGTCTTTGAAAGCGCCGGGCTGCAGGCAGGACCGTGCTGAAGGAGCAGTGCCCGCAGGAGCGAGCCGTCCTGGCTGAGGCCACGGCGGCCGCACTGAGGAGGCAGGCAGTTAGTTCCAGCTTCACCTTCATTATGAGTTAGAATGCCCTGGATGGAAGCAGGGTCCGGAGAGGGCGCCTGGGCTCAGGAGGGCTGGAGCAAGGTCGAGGAGGCCCACGACACGGTGTGTGTAGGGACGGTGACAGCCAGGCCGCAGGCTTGTGCCAGGGCCAGGGCGCCAGGCTGAGCTCTGGCAGGGGAGAAAAGCCGGGGGCCTGGGTCCTGAATGATGGCAGCCAGCTGGGTGCCCGTTTGGTGCTGAGGGCAGGTCTAAGGAGGCACTCGAGTGTTGAGGGAAGAAGTGGTGGGACTTACACTTTCACCAGCTTTTCTCAAAATGTGTTAGAGGATAAAGGATTCTGTGTTCAAATAGATTTAGGAAACGCTGCATCATCCCCAGTTAAATGTGTTCATTTGCTGCAGAACCTCTCAGAACCTTATATCTAGTTCATCTACATTAGAAATCGAGAAGAAACGTTGGCAGTGTGCAAAGTGGGGAAGGACTCTCTGGGCCACTGATCCCTGAAAGCTGCTGCCTGGGGTGGTCTGCCAAGGTAGCTGAAGAGGTGGCCTGGAAGGGCCTGGATCAGAGTGGGAAGAACAGGGAGAGGGTGATGTGGTTACTGGGGTGGGACCCCAGAACCTCCTCCAGGCCAGTGGGGATGCTGGGGAGGTGGGTGGCCAGTGGTCAAGGTGGGGTGATGCCTGGTCGCTGCATGGTCACCGTGATCAGTGCTTCTTGGCTGGCCAGGGCACCCTGAAGTCAGGCAGGACAAGGACCCCTGCAGGCCACGAGCTGTGGGCAGGACTTGGGCTCCTCTAGGTCCTCAGAGCACTGGCCGGGCAAACCCTGGCTGAGCCTCGTGGCTGCCGGTGCCTTTCTTTCCAGTCATCCCTTTCCTTTCCCAGGAGGGAGAAGCCGCAGAAGACTGTCCTACCTCAACCATATCGCAGCTTCTTCCTTCCAGGGACGTCAACCACAGCACTCTGAGCAGCTTGCTGGGCATTAGCTTCCATCAGCCCCCAGCCCTGGTCACCTTGGCAAAGTCCGGCACCAAAGAAGAAAGGCCCCCCACCAGCTGTATCCTAATCTCCACCCACTTCATTCTCTGATCTCTGTCGTCTTCTAAGACCCCAGCCTCACCCCTGGCCCCAAGCCCTTCAACTTCCTCTCTCATTGCCTCTCTGCACCCTGGATTTCAGGCTTTCTAAACCCCCTCCACAGCCAACTCCCCATCACCAAATGGCCCAGAAACAGGTTAGGGAGCTGGGAGTTAGGGCCTCCATGGGGAGGGCGGGGCGGGGTCTGCGGGCAGGGTCAGGGAAAGCTGCTGCCCCGCCTTCCCTAGCTCCGCCCGCCTGGGTCGGCGTGTGCCCACTGAGCCACACACCCCGGGGAAGAGCCCCAGCCTGGCGGCAGCACGCCCTCCCTGCGCTCGTGCGCCTTTGTTCACGGTCACCGTGCGTCCCGCACAGTTGCCACCGGTGCTCACACGCTGCCCTTGGTGGTCGTGTCCCGGAGTAGCTGGGTCTTGGCGTGCCATCTCCACCCCAGCCGAGCGACGCCCGCAGGCTCGTCCCGATGCACCGTTGTTTGCCTGAGGGGCTTTCTGTTCAGAAGGACGCGTGCTCCGGGTGGGAGCGTGCGCTCTGCAGTCAGCTGACACGCATGGACCGTGATCCGGGTCCCTCTGTGCAGGAGGCGTGAAGGTTATCAGTCAGGCCTTGGGCACCTGAGGCAAAGGGAGGTCAGGGCCTCCGTGACATCTCGGGGGAGGGGACCTCGAAAATGGCGGGAAAGCTACTGCGAGGGGGAGCTGGGGCAGCGGCGGGGCTGCCTGGAAGGAAGAGCAGGGTGGAGGGCCTGGTGTGGGGCACAACGGGCTGGGAGGCCACGCCCTGGGCTTCAGCCCCGTCTGGGTCTGGCCCTGGGGCGTGCGCGCCGCTGCTCCGTCCGGCCTGGGCAGGCGGAGCGAGGATGGTTTCTGGGCTGGGTGATGCGCCGGGTCTTTCATTTTGGAGATCCCTGCGTGGAGGACCGTGTGGAGAGGACAGGCTAGAAGCAGGCTGCGGGCGGCCGGGAGTCCGGGGTCGGGGCGGGGTCACCTGCCTGCTGAAAGGCTGGCCTGTGGAGGGCTGGAGGCGCTTCGCCTGCGGTTTCGGTGCCACCCGGCCGGCCCAGGCCCTCCGCACAGGCATGTACAGAGGCAGCCCAGCTGCGGACAGACCCCGCCTGAGCTCGGCGCCAGGTCGGCCTTGGACAGCTGCAAGGCTTGCCCTCCTGCGGCCCTTCGACCGCTGTCCAGATTTCATGAGTGGTCCTGGCACAGACCTCGCTGTTGGTTGCATCCCTCCTCCCACCCCATGAGCTCTTCGAACTTCTCACACCCTCCACCTGCAGGGCCGGGTGATGCCGCCGCTGACATCACCAGCCTTAGAGGAAGCAGGAGCAGGATTCCATTTCCTCCTCTCTGCACCTGACCAAATGCCCAGGTATGTGCCCCAGCCCCCACTGCTGCCTAGGTGGGGCTGGTGGGCAGCCCCAAGGAGACCTGACTGGGAACCCAAGAGACCCCAATGTGCAGCAAGCATGGAGGGGACCAGTCAGGTCTTGGACAGACACCCGTGGGCACCTGAGGCAAAGGGAAGTCAGGGCCTAGTGAAGTGACATCTCAGGGCACGGGGGCCTTGGGGAAGCTGGGGAAGCCCATACTGCGAGGGGGAGCTAGGGCAGTGGAGCCACGCTCTGCGGCAGAGCAGGATGCTGGACGCCACATACCCCTGGCCAGGGTGGGCTCCCTGGCCTCTGCTCCCATTGTGCTTGGGCAGTAGGAGCCCCAGCAGGACGCAGAGAGCCACTCAGTAGCATTTCTTGTCCCAAGTCCTTCCCTCAGGTTTCCATGAGGGTGGCATGGCTTCTGTCAAGCCCCATCTCCAGGGGACAGCCACCTCCTGCCAATGTCCCTTCAGTCCTCTCTGCTCTTTCTGGCTTCCTTAGTCCACCCGCACCTCTGTGAAGAGACTTTATCAGACACCCCGTGCAGTGCTGGGGTCTCAGCTGGTTTCGCTGGTGGGTGCTGCTGCTGCCTGTTCTCCTCAGATTCATTCCAGTCTTCGATGAGCATTCATTGAGCACCTCCTGGGTATACAAGGCCTGTTTAGGTGCAAGGACGGGGACGGGGGGGGGTGAGACTTGGGTCCTGGCCTATGACAGGGCAGGCCGCAAATGGGGGAAGGTGGTGGTAGAGTGAGCCAGGGCCCTGTCAACCCAGTGCCCCCAGTGTGCTCCCCAACATCCCACTGCTTGTCCTGGAAGGAAAAATAGTAACTCCTGGGGATGTTGTGGACTAGTCCCTAAGACAGCTGTATTGCTTGGGGACTAAGTCCACACTGTACTTAACCATGGTCCAGCACCGTCATCTCCCATTTTTTAACAAGATGGTCAATGCATGTGAGATGAAGTTAGATTGTCCTCCTGCTTTGTCATGCTCCACTTCTGCACTCAGGACGGAAGACATGCTCACAGGCAACACACACGCACACACACACACAAACACAGGTGAGAAACGAGGACTTCCAAATTCGGAGCTGGCTCTCACAGTGTGCACCATAGGTAAGTTCTACCTCTTCATTCCACTGACATGTTTTGAGTCCCCACTGACAGACCAGGTGGGGCGTCCCCTCCCTGGGGGAGCTCTCACCCAGGTGGCTCCCTCAGAGCCCTGGGCCCAGAGGTGTGGCTGGGTGTGGAGGGGCTTCTCTTGGTCTCTGCCATTCCCCCCTTCTATACCCACCATGTTCCCCTTGGCCCTCATGACCAAACCATTTGTTGGACCCAGATCCGTGTGGTCTCCTGGGCCTCTGCAGCTGTGTGGACCCCATCCCTTCTCCGCAGAGCTGAGGCAGGAGAGGCCTTTCTGGCTGGGGCTCTTGACTCACTCATGTGCGGTTAAGTCTGCCCTCCACCTGGCCTGGTCCTGGCTGGCCGTCAGAAGCTGCTACTTCTCGATGTCATTCCAGTAACTGTGGTTGCTCTGTCTGCACCCAGACGTAGGGAGGATGGGGAGGGGAGCAGCAGCCTTCAGCCAGAGTTAGTGAGGGGTGAGGAGGAGCTCCCAGCAGTCAGGAGGGCTTACATTGCTTTTCCAGAATAAGTTTTAGCTCAGAAATGCCACTTCTATCAATCTTTTCCCAGAGAACACCTATGGGGTGTGGACGTGTGGGCACCCGGGAGAGAGGACAGCAGGGAGCTCAACCCCAGCGCCCGTGTGTGTGTCCAGCGGGCCTACCCAGCTCTGCTGCTCTTCGAGTCTAAACTTGCTCTCCCTGACTAGGCCACAGCATCCTGGGGTGGGGGCTGCGTCTGCCCCCCGGGCCCCCTGCATCCCACTCCACACCCCACCTGTTGAATGAATGATTCAGAAAATGAATAAGTAAATAAGTAATGTTTTCTTGCAGACCTTGCACTTTGCAGAAAAGAGTTGAGGGAGAGTTTTAATTCCCCTGTTGCCTCTCCTTCCACCTATAAATCCCCACCTTGGCCATTCGGAGCTGGGTCACACACTGGCTGGCCCTCCATTCTTATTCCCTCCATTCTTCCCATAGTATCTTACTGGCCCAGTGGTCCCACCAAGAGATATGAAGACTATTGCAATCTCTATGTAAAGAGGGAGAGATGCCTCAGGAATCACAGCTGCCTTCCAAGGAGAACGACACCCATCAAAAGGAACCCTAAGGTCTCTGCTGATCTCTGTTGCCCTTTGAACGAAAACCTTGATGGGTGTGGACATGCAGTGGTGGTAGGTTGGAAGCTAAAGCCGAGCGGGGCTGGGAAGAGTGACACCACTCTCTGAAGAAGTATGAGGTGCTTGTGGTGAAATGGCTCCATGAAGTCATCTGGTGACAAGAGGAGCTTCAGATCAAAGGTGACCAGGAAAATACATGCCTCTTGAAGACTTGTAGAAATCGGGGGGAGGCATGGGGCTTTCCAAAATTCCACCCCACCTGCACCTAGGGATACCTGGGACACAACAGTGAAGCAGGTGTTGGCAGGGCTGCTGTTGCTGCCCCACCCCAGCCCCGAGTGTGGGGCCCATCACAGCCACTGGCACTGTCGGCAGAGGGAACTTTTACATCTTCTCTGTGCTGCTCCCCCATGCCAGCCCTATGTGTACTTGGGGATGGGGGCAGCAATTGTTGTTTCCATTTTACAGATGGAAAAACCATGGCCCACAGAGAGGACATAATTGCCCATAATTGCAAGTAGTGTTATCAGGACTGTAGCTCAGGGTTCTGTCCTGAGCCAGCTTTCCCCCGGCAGGGCTCAGAGAGCCCATCGGCCACCCACTCACTGCGGAAGCCACCGCACAAGGGGTGATGTTGGGGCTCCAAACTGGCTTCCTAATCCACAAGTATCATCCACTGATGATCCTCTTGGAAAACGTTAAATTCCAACCCTATATATATCCTTCATAAAAATACATTTTGGGTGGATTAATTCCTACATGCAAAATCCACAATTGCCTTTATTTAAGTCTTTGAGTAAAAAATAGGAGGATAAGTTTATAAATTTATGTTAAAATATTCTTAAGACACAAAAAAGCAATAAATGAAAATAGCTGAAAATAGCAATAAATTTGGTTTCACCAAAACTAAATTTTCCATATGACAAAAGATAGCACAAACAAGTTTGAAAGACTTTCTACCAACTGGAGAAACATTTGCTATGTGATACACATAGTAGAAAAATTGGCCAGGAAATATAAACAAGTCCCGCCGATGACGAGGAGATGACTGACAGTGCAACGTGAGACACAGGCCAAAGGGATGAGATGGAGGTGGGCGGGTGGGCGGGTGTGCGAGCTCTCCACGCTGTGGCCAAGGGGGCCTGAGCCATGCCTGGGACAGCACCTTGCATCTGTCAAGCCAGCAGATGTTTTGAGTTTGATAGCACCCAGGTAGGACGAGGGAGCAGGGAGCAGGTATGCTCTACATCGCAGAAGTGTGTAAAAGGCAGACACCCTGGGGCCTCAAGGCAGCGCTTACTGCTGTGTGGTGTGCACACCCAGGAGCCAGCACTTTGTTCCTCAGGGTCCACCCGCAGGCTCCCCCAGGTCACAGGCCTGCAGGTCTGGCTGTCACCCTGAAAGCCAAAAGGTCTGGAAGCAATCTAAAATACCATCTGTAGGAAAATGGCAAAAAGGAGCTATGTTGTGCATGTGCCTGTGTGTCTGGGCCCGTGTGCACGTGTGTGTGCATGCACATGGGCACTCCCATGCCATGGAACACGATGCTGCGAATGAGGTAGACATGGGTGATCTGCAAGTCTCCTAAAAATGTTCCTTGCACACAAGACAAGGCAATAAAGTATAAAGACAAAACCTCCTCCCCAACCTTTGAACTCTCCCTGGCGTGGCCCTGTCTTAGCTTCCTGCCCTGGCCCCAGCCCACCTCCCTGGCCCTCTGTCCTCTCGCCCCCAGACCTCAGGACTGGCAGGGGCCTTCACTCCATTCCTCCCTCCCCACCACCTGAGCCGGCCTTGAGGCTGTGTCCCAGGGCAGCCCTTACCCTCAGGGGGCAGCTTTGGTCCTCCCTGTGATGTGACAGATGACCACACACTGCACGTACAGCTGCTACCCACTCCTGCTCTCTGACTCAGCACCTGGCAGGTGGTAAACCCACCATAGACATCAGCTGACGACCCAGGGATGATGCGCAGGATTTGGTGGTTATTTCTGTGGGTGCAAAAGTATGGACACAGGCACACAGAAAGCCCTAGCGGCGTCGGCACCAATCTGCACCTGTGCCTCCTCTGGGGTTGTAGGTGGTGGCAAAGAGGGATTTGACTTAATAAAAAGGTCTGTTCTACCAAAAATGTAGCCATGTATTCCTTGAGTAATTAAAATACAGATGGTCCTCGACTTATGATAGCTCAACTTATGAGTCTTTCAACTTAGATTTTTTCGACTGACTTCACATTGGTGTAAACGGAATATGCATTCGGTAGAAACTGTACTTAGAATGTTGAACTTGGGTCTCTCCTGGGCTAGAGACGTGCGGCGCGACACTGTCTCGAGGTGGTGGGCAGCGCAGCAAGCTGCAGCCACGCGGCCATGACCCCGATGCTCATGACAGCCGATGCTCTGTAGCGCACTGTCGCCAGGTGACCCTGCCAACCTTGGTGGACACGAGTGTTCTGAGCACGTTGGACATAGGCGAGGCCCAGCCACGACGTTCAGTACGTTAGGTGCATTACATGCACTTTCAACTTGCAATATTTATCTGGACGTAACTGCGTCAAGGTTGAAGCAGGTCTGTATAGTAAACGAAAAGGAAATAGGGGGGAAAGATTCTATGCAAAAATGGCATCCTATAATATAAAAAATAAATAGCCCACAAATTTTGAAAAAGCAAACAGATAACTGCGACTATGCTTGGTCCCTACCTTTCATTCAGGCAGCTCTGTCCAGTCGCTGTTGAGCTTGTGGTCTGGGGCAGGAGGGGCTGCAGCCTCCACCATGGCAGCCACGAGGGGCCCTCTGCGGGCACAGAGGGGGCTTCTGGCCGGTTGGCGGAAGGCTGGGAGGCTCTGGGGGACTGAGCAGAAAGCAAAGGCAGGTAAAGCACAGGGAGGGTGGACGGGAAGGAGAAAGGTGGTCCCAGAAGGGGGAAAAACAAGAGAAAACCCCATAGATAGAGGGGCCCAGCACGCCCTCTGCCTCATCTCCTGGAGGAAGAGGCCTAGTCTCTGACCACCGTTGCCATGGAGGGAAGTGGGCGGCGTGCCAAGGGCTGGCCTGGTCACCATGGACTGGGTGGCTGGGTCTAGAGCTGGCCCTTCACTGCTGGCCAGCTGGCCAGGTGCTTGCCCTGCCTCTGTGCGTCTGTGAAGGAAGGGGTCCAGAGCAGATGCTTTGTAAGAACCTCCTGCTCCTCTCCGGGGGAGGGGGGGACTTGGTGCTTCTCAGATTGTCCACAATCCTCAAGTCTCGGGACCACCCTCGTCCCAGTGGGCACAGGCCGGCATCTCCTTCCCAGCACCCTGTGGCTATTCACCCCATCTCACCCTCTTCAGCCCCCTCATGGTGGGCAGTAGGTGCTCAGGGAGCATCTGTCAGATGGAAGGAAATTTGAGGCTGCGGTGATGGTCACAGCCCCTCGGGCCTCTGCTGCGAGGGGCCTTGGAAAGCCCGAGTGATGGAGGGGAAGTCTATCTCCCTTCTCCAGGGACTCTGCAATTACGGCTGGTGATAAACCTGCTGTTTTTCCTAATTAGGAGCCTTAATACCTCATGCAAGCCATTAACAGGCTGGTGCAGTGGATACATATCTTTAGATGTAATTAGTAATGTCGTTAGCCTAATCCGTAATCAATACCCCAGTAATTGCTTCTTTGGGTTTGTATTTACTCCTTGGGGTCTTGGTGCTGGGAGCAGATGGGGATGTGCAGGTCAATGGCAGCCTTGTCCACACAGGAGCCCCACGAGCTGCAGCCACAGGTCAGGCAGGGACACTGATGGCCAGAGAGCCGCGCCGCCCAGCCAGCAAGGCCCAGGCCCCAGCACCGCCTCCCGGGCCCCTGTGGGGCTGTGCCAGCGACGCCTTCCGGCCCATCAAGGACCTGGGCTCCAGCTCTAGTACAGGAGGGATTATTTCAGACACCAGGTCAAAGGGTGGGTCCAGGCCTGGGACACCTCAGACCACAGTCAGTGTCTGCACATCCCACCCTTCCAGAAGAGTGTGGAGGTGCTGAGGACGGAGCCCAGACTGAAGAGGCTCCTCCACGTGCCTCCCGGCACTCCCCCCGAGTTCTAGCACAGCCTGTCCTCACCTCGGTATGCGGGAAAGCTGGGACTGAGCCCGGTGGGTGCGGGTCCCTCCCTCTTGGAGCCTGGCTGCAGCACTGGTAGCTCAGGGCAGCAGGGCGGCAGGAGGAGCGCCTGTCAAAGGCAGCCCTTATGAATGGGCTCGTCTGACTGTAATCGGAATTAATACCAAGCCTCTGCTTCCAGGAACTTCCTCGGCAGGCAGATCTGGGCCACAGAGGTCTGGGCTGGAATGCTCCAAGAGCCGGCCATAAATCTCTCCCCAAAATGATGATGCACAAGCTAATTACTCGGGGGGTGCACTGCTCACCCCTTGGAGCCAACGTGTCATCCTTCGTCCTCACAGGCTCTGCTGCTTACTGGGAACGGAGCCAGGGAGAGGTGGACAGGAGTTGGCAAAGTCACTGTGAAGGAAAACATTTTGATTCATTTAATTACGAGCCTCTCAGAAAACCAAGCTCTGTTTCTTCTTGAGCTGGTCAGAGGAAATGAGAAGTGACATTTTCCTGCCCCCACTTCCCCGTCGGCTGAGGAGGCTCCAAGCTGCGAGTGCGGTGTGGGCAGCGGCCGGCCGTGTGTGTCAGGAGCCGGGCCCCAGTGGGCAGCAGCCAGGTGAGCAGCCTGCGCTGTGCTCTGGCCACTTGCTGGCACTCACTCGCTCGCAGATGCAGTTGGCGCGATCTCCTTCTCTTTCCCTGCGCAGTGCGTGTGGCGTCACGTCCCTTGTGAGTGCTGAGCTGCTGCACTCCTTCTTCCTTTTCCAAGCATGTGTGTGATAGCAAGATGGTTACAGATATGCAACTTCAAATAATAATCATAAACTCTGAAGTAATCATCAATGAAACTTTAAATAGCAATCATAATCCCCTCACCAGTGTATCTTTACCCACTTGTTGCTCTGTCCACACGTGTCTACACACGCACCGTCTGCATGCCAGGCTCTGCTCTAGCTTTAGAGGCTGTAGACAGGATCCTGCCACCCTGGAGCTTCTGCCTCCTAGGGGAGATTGCTGAGTAAGGGCAAACGTCGCAAGGAGCAGGAGAGGGACACACACACACGCGCGCATGAAGCACCTCCCTAACCAATTCCCAACCCTGTGAGTACCTAGCCCCTGGGGGCAGAGACCACCAGCAGAAGAGCCCAGGTGTCTAGACAGGTCAGGTCAGGTCAAGTCAGGTCTCCTAAACCATGTGGCTCCATTTTAATGAGCAGTTATTGGTGCCCAGCTGTTGTGTGCTGGTGGCCACAGGCTTCTTGAGGATGCTTCTCATGGTGAGGTATGTGCCTGGAGGACTGTGGAAACATCTGGAGTTCATGCCTCACTTTAGAAGGCAACAAGTGGAGGCCAGAGAGGACAGGCACACAGAGAGCTGGATGAGGAGCCAGCCCTTGGTCTCACCCTGCACTCCCAGGCCAAGGCCCACCTATTCCAGAGAGGGAGTCCAGGGGCAGGGGTGGGACTAATGTGTGCAGGGGTGGGACTAATGTGTGCATGGGGGGCCCAGCTGGTTCTTCCCAGGAGGGGCAAAGTCCCTGCCCTCTGGTCCCTGCTGCATCAGGGAGGGACAAATGGTGTCCACTCAGCAGGGAGTTTCTGAAGCTTCCTTAGTTCTTGGGCTTCACTGGGCTTTCCTGCCAACAAGCCTGGCCTCTGGCCCTGTACAGACACTCCCCCAGGGCAGAGGCCCCGGCCGGCCTGCTATAGACACCAGAAGACGGCACCTGAAAGTGTCCAGGAGGCTGGAGCCTGCCAGCCCTGTGCACACGTCCATTTGTTCTCACAGCGGCTGCTTACTGAGCCTGGGCAGAGACAAGATGGCCCATCCTGGGATGCAGGCTATGGGGACTATAAAGCAGGGTGACAGGAACAAGAGTGCCCAGGGCTGGTGGGGGGAATCACACAAACGTAGGGTGGGGGCCTCTCTCTTAAGGCAGCCAACAAGGAGAAACCAGGCTTGCTAACAGCTGTCCAGGGCAAGAAGGGCAGAGCAGGGGCCCAGTGGCAGGAATGAGCTTAAAGTGTTCCAGCGAGGAGGAAGAAGATAAGCGAGAGGAGCTGAGCGAGCCAGGAAGGGGCAAGGTCGGCAGAGCCTGCAGTCTGGGGCCTGGGCTCCACCCTAAGTGCAGGGGAGGCTGCGCGGGGATGCCAGGCTGAGCAGGCGGGACTTCCTCCTGGAGGAGACGGGGGCCCAAAGAGGATTTTCAGCAGGGAGCTGTAAGGTTCTTCTTGCTTGTCTTTGGCCTCTTGCACTGCCCGGGTGCAAATCCCTGTAGGCCTCCAGCTCAGCAGCTGCGGGAGCCACCCCTCCTCTGGGAGCTTACATAGTCGTGTGGTGCCAGATGCCATCAGCACAGCTTCGCTTCTCCCAGCTGTGAGACCTGGGACAAGGTCATCTCAAATTCTGCAAAATAGGGGTGAAATTTTAGACAATAACCAGCTGCTCCAGCCAAACACCACACAAAAAATGGTGGCCTCATCCCTACCCACACCATCAAAGGCTGACAGGGGACCCTGGACACCCCCTGGCCGGGTTGTAATGAAGTGCCCAAGCCTGTGCCAGGTGGGGTCAGATGAGCTGAGTGGGGGCCAAGACCTTTGTCCTCGTCAGGCAGTAACGAGCCCCTCCGCCACGTGCTGTCGGTGGAGGCCACACAGGGGGCAATAGCAGGTGCTCCCCGCCGCCCAGCTGGGGCGCTGCCAGCACAGCCTGGTGGGCAGGGTGCCCACCCACCCAGCAGCAAGGAGGCGTCACTGGAGGCCAAGCTGGGAACCTGAACTTCCCCCAGCCAACTCTGCCTCAGTGGTGTCAGGAGACAGCTCTGCCAGAGGCTTAAATCCAGGTTCAGAGTCTCTTAATATAATACTCAAATCATCCAGGTTTCAATCAAAATCACTCATCATATCAAGTTCCAGAAGAATTCACCTTGAATGAAAGAGACAATCCATAGATGCCAACACTGAGATGACAGGTTGTTGAAATGATCCCACAAAGATCTTAAAGCAGCCACCACAAAAATGCTTCAGTGAGCAATAGCAAGCACATCTGAAACAAATGCAAAAATAAAAAGTCTCAGCAAAGAAACAGAAGGCAGAGAAAAGAAACAAATGGAAATATTAGAACTGAAAAAATATAATAACCAAAATTAAAATAACACAATAGTTGAGCTCAACTGCAGAATTGTGGTGAAAAGGAACAAATCAGTGAACTTGAAGAAAAACTATAGAAATCACTTCATCTGAACAACAGAGCTACAATAGACAGCAAAGGAAAAAAAAGTACCTCAGGAACTTGTGAAATTATAACAAAATATCTAATTCATTCTGTCAGATTCTCAGACAGAGAGGAAAAACAGGTGGGCCTACAACAGTACTCAAAAATATAATGGCTGAAAACGTCCCAAATTTGGCAAAAGATATAAACCTATAGCTTCAAGAAGCTACTCAAACAGGAAAACCTAAAGAAATCCATACCAAGATCCATCACAGTCAAATTTCTGAAATTAAAGATAAAGAAAAATCTTAAAAGCATGCGAGAGAGTAAAGACGCCCTGCGACCTATAAGGGAAACTGCTAGAACAACACTTTTGTCATCAGAGAGCACAGAGGTCAGAGAAGTGGCAGTTTCTGAGTGCTGAAAGAAAAGAACTGTCAGCTCGGAATTCTATATCCAGGGAAAATATTCTTCAGGACTAAAGGAGAAATCAAGATACATAAAATGAAGGAAAAGTAAGAGAATGTGACAACCGCAGACCTACCCTAGAAGAATGACTAAAGGAAGTTCTCCAAACAGTAAGAAAATATTTTAAAAAGGAATCCTGTAATATCAGGAAGGAAGAAAGAAAATAGCAGGAGTAAAACTATTGGTAGAAATTCTCCTTCTCATCTTCAGTTTTCTAAATTACGCTTGACAGTTTGCACAAAAATTATCACCCTGTCTGATGTGTTTCTGAATGTATATAGAGAAAATACTAAGACAATTATACTACAGATGCAGGGAGGCAAAGTTACCTGAAGGGAGGTAAGGTTTCTACACTTCACTTAAACTAGAAAAATATGAACAGCAGTAGACTAAGTTATGTATAAAAACGTAATACAAGAGCAGCCATTGCAAAAGCTGTAAAAAGAGATGCACTCAAAAACACTATAGATAAATCAATATGGAATTCTTAAAAATTTTAATCCACATGAAGGCAAGGGGACAAAAACCTAAGAGAAACTAAAAGTGGTGAGAACAAACAGAAAAGAGAAACAAAAATAAATGAACAACTTAAGCCCTAACATATCAATACTTATGTAAAATGCAAATCATCTAAAAACACTAATTAACAGATAGAGATGAATGGGCAGAATGGATTTAAAAATATGATCAAGATATTTACTGTCTACAAAAAGACTCACTTCAAATATAATTATACAGGTAGTTTGGAAGTAAAATGATGGGAAAAGATACCTCATGCAAATATCAACCCAAAGAAAGCAGAAGTAGCTATATTAATACCAGATAAAGTACACTTTAAAGAAAAGGAAATTACTAGAGCAAGAAAGGAACATTATATAAGGATGGAAGGGATCCACCAAGAAGACATAGCAATTCTAGATGTGTATGTACCAAACAACATAGCTGGAAAAATATGTGAAGCAACATCTGATAGAACTGAAAGGAGAAATAGAAAAATCCACAATTATGGTTAGAGACTTCGACATCTCTCTTTCAACAATTCATAGAACTGCTAGACAGAAAACCATCAAAGCTATAGAGGAGCTCAGCAATGCCATCAAACAATAGTATCCACTCGACAGTCACAGAAAACCCTGTGCAGCAACAGCAGAAAACACATTCTTTTCAAGTGCCCATGGAATATATTCCAAGATAGATCATATCCTGGGCCTTAAAACACACCTCAAAAATATAAAAATTATGTATAACACGTTCTCTGACTACAATGAAATCAAACTAGAACTCAATAATAGAAAGGTAACAGGAAAATCAGTAAACACTTAAAAACAAAATAACACACTTCTAAATAATCCATGAATCAAAGAGGAAATCACAAGGGATATAAAAAACATACACTGAACTAAATAAAAATGAAAATGCAATCTACCAAAATTAGTAGGACACATCCCCAATAGTGCTGAGAGGATGATGTGCAGCACTAAATGTCAGTCATTAACCTATGTTTACACCTCAAGAACCTAGAGAAAGAAGACCAAAATAACCTAAAGCAAGCAGATGCAAGGGAATAGTAAAAATAACAGCAGACATCAGTGGAATTTAAAAGAAAAAAACTATAGGTAAAAACCAATAAAACAAAACACTGATTCTTTGGAAAGATCAATAAGATTGACAAAACTTAAGCAAGACTGACAAAGAAAAAAAAGAGGAAACACAAGCCCCAGTGTCCTGGGTGAGACAGAGGCCATCACTACAGACCCCTCAGAGCAAAGGGCATGGGGGGGGGCACTGGGACAAGTCTACACTCCACATTTGACAACTTAGATAAAGTGGATGGATTCCTCAAGAAAAAACCACCACAACCCACTGAATCTGAAATGCATACTAGCCCTATAACCATTGGGGAAATTGAATTTATCGTTCAAAACCTTCCAAAAAAGGAAATCTTCAGGTCCAGATGATATCACTGGAGAATTGTACCAAATGTTTAAAGAAAAATTAACTCCAATTCTCCACTGTCTTCTCTAGGAGCAAACACTTCTCAATACTATTGCTAGTATCACCCTGATACAAAACCAGACTAAGTATAAAAAAAGAAAACTGCAGGCCAATATTCCTCATGAATAGATAGATAGATAGGTATCCTTAACAATATATTGACAAATAGAACTCTTCAATATATAAAAATAATTATACATCATGACCAAGTGGGGTTTATTCCAGGGATACAACGAAAATTTCAATATGTGAAAATCAATCAGTGTAATCCATCTTATTAAGAGGCTAAAGAAAAGAAAATCACATGATCATATTAATTGAGGAAGAAAAAGTATTTGGCAAAATTCAACACCCTGGGGGACAGGGAGTATGGGGAATGACTACTTAATGAGTATGGGGTTCCCTTCTGGTGTGATAAAAATGTTCTGGAACTACAGAGTGGTGATGGTTGCACGACATTGGGAATGTCCTAAATGTCATTGAATGTACAGATTAAAATGCTTAAAATGGTAAATTTTAGGTTATGTGTATTTTATGAAAATAAAAACATTTTAAATTCAACATCTATTCATGATAAAAAATCTCAGAAAAATAACAACAGAGAACTTTTTCAACTTGATAAAGAGCATTTACAAAAAATCTACAATTAATATTATACTTAATGGTGAAAGACTAGATGATTTCCCCCAAGATCAGGAAAAAAACAAGGATGCCCACTCTTGCCACTTCTGTTCAACATACTACTAGAGATTCTGGGCAGTGCAGGAAAGCAGGAGAAGGACATAAAAGGCATTCGGACTGGGAAGGAAGAAATAAAACTGCCTCTGTTTGCAGGCGGCATGATTGTTTACATAGAAAACTCTAAGAAATCTACAAAAAAAAAAACCACAAAACCACCTCTTAGCCCTAATAAGTGAGTTCGGCAAAGTCTCAGGATACAAGATAAACAACAACAAAAATCAGTATATTTCTATATATGATCATGAACACAGGGACACTGAAATTAAAAATATAATATCATTTACAATAACTAAAATAAGCAAAATACTTAGTTATAAATCTAACAAAATATGTTCAGAACATGTACGCCAAAACTATAAAATACCATTGAAAGAAACCAAAGAAGATGTAAATAAACAAAGATACATACTGTGTTCATGGATTGGAAGACCCATTAGGGGAAGATATCAATTTTCCCTAAATTGGTTTTCAAGTTTAACACAATTCCTATCAAATCCCAGCAAGATTTTTGAAGATATAGACATTATTCTAAAATTTATATGGAAATACAAAGGAACTGGAATAGCTAAAACGATTCTGAAAAAGAACAGAGTGGGAAGAACCAGTCTACTATGCCATGCTGAGACTTATTACACAGCCACTGTAATGAAGATTGCGTGCTGTTGGTGGGATTTTAGTTATATAGATGAATGGAATATAATAGAGAACCCAGAAATAAACCCACACAAACATGACCAACTGATTTTTGACAAAGGTGCACAAGTAATTCAATGGAGAAAAAACAATCTTTTCAACAAAAGTTGCTGGAGAAATCAGACATTCACAGGCAACCAAACAAACAAACAAACAAACAAAAACAAAGAAACCAACCAAAGAAAAAAGCCTGAACTTTGACCCAAATCTCACACCTGAGAAAAAAATAATTAACTTAAGAAGGATGATGGGTTTAAATGTAAAATGCAAAACTATAAAACTTTTAGAAAAAGCATAAGAGAAAATTCTCATGGTCTAAGACTAGGCACAATGTTCTTAGACCTGACACCAAAAGCATAACCTGAAAAGGCTGAGAAGTTGGACATCATCAAAATGAAAGCCCTTTGCGCTGCAAAAGACCCTATTAAAAGGATGAAAAGACCAGGTACAGATTGGGAGAAAGCATTTGCAAACCACATATCTGACAAAGAAATAGTCTGAAATATATTTTAAAACTCTCAAAACAACAATTCTTTAAAAATCCACTTAGAAAATGGGCAAAGGACATGAAGAGACCCTTCAATAAACAGATGACAAAAAGCTCGTGAAAAGATGTTCACCACCAATGAAATGTAAATTAAAACAATTACACACCTATCAGAATGGCTAAAATTAAAAGAAAAAAGTAGTAACACCACCAAACGTGGGCAAGGACACATAGAAACCGGGTCACTTGCGCATTGCGAGTGAGAACACTCATGGTTAAAGCCACTCTGGAAAACAGTTTGCAGTTTCCTTAAAAACTAAGCATGCAGGTACCATACGATCCAGCAACTGTATTCCTGGGCATTTATATCAGAGAAATGAAAACTTATGTTTACACGAAAATCTGTACGTGAAAGTTCATAGCAGCTTTTTTGGAAGTAGCTGAAAACTGAGAACACCCCAGATGTCCTCTAATGTGTGGATGGTTAAACACACTGTGGCACATCCATACCATGGAATACTAGTCAGCAATGAAAAGGACCAAACTATTGTTACATGCATCAACCTGGATGAACCGACGGAGAACCATGCTCAGTGGAAAAAGCTAGTTGCAGAAGGTTACATACTGTAAGATTCCATTTATGTAACATTCTTGAAATGACAACATTATAGAAATGGAGAAATTAAAAGTGTAGTGGTTCCCAGGGGTTAGGGACAGGGAACCCTTCTCCTTGAGGGATCTTGGCGGGGACTTGCATGTGCCTATGAAAGGGCTACTTGAGGGGCCATTGTGGCGATGGAAATGTGCATCTCGCCACTGTATCAATGTCAATGTCCTGGTCATGACATTGTGACACTGTAGTATAGTTTTGTAAGGTATCACCATTGGAGGAAACTAGGTAAAAGATCTCTCTGTATTCTGTATTATTTCTTTTTCTTTCTTTATTTTTCTTCTTCTTATTTTTTTTTTTTTGAGACAGGGTTGCCTGGGACTAGAATGCAGGTCATCATAGTTCACTGCAGCCTCAAACTCCTGGGCTCAAGCAATCCCCCTGCCTCAGCTTCCCAAGTAGCTGGAAGTACAGGCATGCGCCACCACACCTGGCTAATTTTTCTTTTTTCTTTTATTCTCGTAGAGATGGGTTCTTGCTTTGTTGCTCAGGCCCATCTCAAACTCCTGGCCTCAAGCAATCCCTCCGCCTCAGCATCTCAAAGTGCTGGGATTACAGGCATGCACCACCGTGCCTGGTCCCCTCTATTATTTCTTAGAACTGCATGCAAATCTACAATTATTTCAAAATAAAAAGTTTTATTTAATTTTTTAAAAAGCACTAAAAATTGCCTAGAAGATTCAACAATATTAAACCAATCTGTGAATTTAATGAGTTCTTATAAAGCATCCGAGGTCATCTTTGATGACTTAATTGTTAAACTTCATCCAAACAGTATGTTTGGCCTAAAAACAACTGCCTAAAACATTTCAACATATTCCAAGGTTGAGGAAGAAAAACGGCAGTCCCTGCCCTCACCAGGGGGCCCATCCCTAGGAGAGTTCCGTTTAAGTCAGTTGGCTGTTCCTTGTGGCATTTACTTCTATAATTTTAAGTAAAATGCTTACACTGCAGTTTCTTGGTTTTTCTATTTTCAGTGCTAAGTGACCGACGTCTTCCCAAGGAAGACGAGGGTTTGGTTCCCTGACATCCGCTTCCCCACACCCCACCCCCACACTTCCCTCTCCACTTCCTTACGATGGAGTTAGATCATGATACCGGGTTAAATTAATGTTTTATTTTTAACACATGGCTAAGTAAATGCCATTCATGGCCTTTTCTATTCTCTTGTCCATTCAGACGGCGAATGCTCACTGGCACCTGGTGTGTGCCAGGCGCGGTCCTGGGTGCCCGGGACACAGCTCCGGGCGCAGCAGGCAGTCTCAGAGCCCGGGAAGAAACAGGTGCGTGTTCTCAGGGGCTAGGCGCCCGGGTAGGGTGCAATGAGCAGGGGTGCCCTTGACAAGCCTGTCAGGGCGGCAGACACCGGAATGGGCCCGGGAGGGAGGAGGGAGCCCTGCGGGTTCTGGAGGAAGAGCTCGTCCAGGCCGGGGAGACAGAGGCGCAAAGGCCGGAGCGAGCTCGGGCGTCCCCAGGACGACGGGCTGAGCTTGAAGGCCCCACAGAGGGGGAGGCCATCCCGCAGGCCCACTGCCTGGGGCCTCAGTCACTTTGCACTGATTGACGCCAGCCCCAGATACCACTCATCCCTGGGGTCCCGTCTTCCAAACCCCGGCGCCTCTCGTCTGCTCCCGTTTCCTTCCCCACCGCGTGGCCTCCGCCCCCGCTGCTGCCTTCGGTCTGTCTCCGGCGCGCGCTCCATGCCCGGAGGAGGCGGCGGCGGCGGATACTTGGTGAGCCCATGTGGAGGGCTGTGGCAGAGGCAGAGACCTCTCCAGGGACATGGGGCTGGAGCTGAATTTGCACAGCATGGAGGAGGTGAGGTTGCTGCCTTCCCAGCAGCTGGGCCACATCATCCTTGTCATCGCTCTGGTTTCCCAGCCCGGGCTATTTTGGGTCAGGCTGCAGGGACCTGCTGCGGTATGTACCCGCAGTGAGTGGTGGCTCGCCCACCTTCTCCAGCTGGGCTGGGACGGGCCAGGAACAGTGCCAGGCTGTGCCCAGGGACAGTGGCCCCAGCAGGAAATCAGTCCCTGTTAACATGGCTTCAAAAGCCTCAAGCTGAGGGGGGGACAGGGGTCCAAGCACCTGCGAGGGCAGATGAACCTCACTGGCAGCCGTGGGCATGTCTGGGGCATCTGGGGTCTGGGGAAAAGCTTCACTAGGAAGGAAGCAGTAACCCGGGCCTTGCAGGCTGGCACTCTTCAGGATGCAGGGTGCGGGGCAAAGGCAAAAGCAAAGGAAGGAGGCTCTGGCACCATCTGGGGAGGAAAGAGATGGCCACCAGCCATGTGCTGGGGCAAGGGAGGCTCTGCTTTACCTGGCCCCGCCTGGGCCAGCACGTTGCAAGCAAGCGCTTCCTCCAGCTCTGTGAAACCCTTACAGTGACCTGGGTGGGCCTTGCGGCAACTCTACCCTCTCTGTCTCAGCAACCCCCACCCTCGCCAGCTGAAACACTCTTAACAGAGACCTTCTGAAAAATCCAAATGCCCCCTTCTTGGGTGCAGGGAGCAAAAGAAAAACTAGAAATGACACTGATTACCCATCCCAGTCTCCTGCCCTGCGCTGTGGCAGAAAGACCCCAGTCGGCTGTGGCAGTCCCTGGGCTCACCCGGGGACAGGCCCAGCTGTGCTGGCGCCTCCCTCCTGCCCCTCTGGAGCCAGGGGCTGCTCTCAGAGACCCAGCCTCACAGTATGGAACCTGCTGCTGTCCCACAGAGAAGAGACCCAGGTGGAGGGAAGGCTGCCTTCACACCTCGGTCATGGAGAGACTGCAGTCTGGCAACCACTGCTAGGTATTCTGATTCGTGGGTTATTTTGTTCCAAAATATGTGTTCCCTCAAAACGCAGAATAGCCACTGAGATCTTGTTTACTGTTTATTTTTCCTTTTAAACCAAGGAGAAAGAATATCTATAGGGAGAAAGTTCATTACTACCTTAGTCCCTGAGGCTGTCAAAACAGGATACCATAGACTGAGTGACTTATAAACAAAAAACATTTATTTCTCACAGTTCTGGAGGCTGAAATCCAGCATCAGGGTGCTGCCAGATTGAGTGTCTGGTGAGGACCTGCTTCTTGGTTCATAGATGGCACCTTCTCCTGCGTCCTCACTGGGTAGGCAAAGAAGGTCTCTGGGGTCCTTTTCATAAGGGCACTAATTCCATTCACAGGGGCTCCACCCTCATGACCTAGTCACCTCCCAAAGGCCCTACCTCTTAATCACCTTGGGAGTTAGGATTTCAGCATGGGAATTTGGGGGGACACATTCAGACCATAGCATGCACTTTGCCATTTCCATGAATCCTAGCTGCACCTGTCAGGAGTGCCGGTCTCCGGCTCTGCCCAGTGCCTGCCATGCTCAGCCGGGCTGAGGGCAAGCGCGTGGGCAGAACTCCTTCCCCTAAGGCTCAGTCAACCATTCCAGGGAGGCTCTGATCTCCCTCTGTCACAAGCAAGGGAAAATGAGGCACAGAGGGTTCTGTAGCTTGGCCCTGCAGCAGGTTGCCAGGATTTGGGCCCAAGAGTCAGCCCCTAAGTGGAGCACCTAGAATCCCTGGCCCAGCTCACTGCCAGCCTTGGGGAGGCTGTCACTTCCTGGGAAGGGCCTTCCATGCCATGGGGAGCTAAGGGTGCCCATGGGTGCAGCAGGCTGGCAGGAGGGGCCCAGGTGGGCTGCCTCACAGAGGCCTGAGTGGCGGCAGGTTTAAGGCACGGGGATGGAGAGAAGGTGCCATATGTGGGCAGGGGAGCCAGCAAGGTTGGCGGAGCCCATGGGCCCAAGAACGAGGTGGAATCGAAGATGACTTGGGTCTTTCTGGGGCACAGAAGGGAGGATGGAGAGGCCACCAGGGTCACTGAACAGGGGGCAAGCCATAGAGGGTGCATAGAGGGGGCTTTGACCTCAGAGATTTGAGGAAGATTTCCTCTACAGTGGAAGAAAGAGGAACTGGTGAGAAGGGCCCGCCTGACACGGACCCAGGCTGGGCTCAAGCAGCCATCTTCTGACCTCCACAGGGATTGTGAGGTCTTTGAGCGCTAGGGAGATTTCCCTGCGGTGGCTGAAGCCACCCAAAGCTGGGCCGTGAGCTTTCTCTCCTCACTGGCTTTTCTGGGTGTCGGCGCACGAGACAAGCCCAGGTGACTTTAGATGTGCTGGGTCCTGGGGCAGTTCTGGCCGAGCAGCTGCACTGCGTGTCCTGAGGCGCAGCTTCACCCACCATGGTCACTCAGCAGGGCTGGCTGGGAATGGCCTTGCACGTTCCTGACCCCTATGGGGCCTTTGTATGAATTCGGAAGAGACAGCAGCCCTGAGTCCGGGGACCCTGGTGGGACTGCAGCCCCTCCTCCGTGGGTGCCCCTTCCCAGGCATGACTCACATCCCCATGTGCTGGACCTCTGGACTGTTGGGCCTTGTGGGGTCACCAAGCAAGCCACTGGCTCCCAGGCTTGTGCCTTCTGCACAGCGGGGGAGCACACTGCAAGCGGCCCCAGAGGAAGGGGACGAGAGGGTCTCACTCCTGCTGAGCTCTCTCCCGACTCCTGCACCTTTCTTCCTCCTGCAGCATCCGCAGTGGTGGCCGCCGCACACTGGGCTGCTCGGGTTTCCCTGCAGGCTCACGTGCCTGGAATTCCCTGTGGTCTCTGCCCTCTGCTCTTGGGACTTTGGTCTTCCTGCATGTCCCAGTCGGGGAGTGGTGTCAGCGTGCTCCTTACCCACTGGCCCACACTGGCCCAGCCCTGCTGATTAATAGCATAATTTGCCAGAAGCCACATGTTGCTGCTCAGGATGAATTTGGTCTAAAAATATTTTCTTATTTTTCATAAGAAAAATACACAGCGAAACATAAAAATATCCCCTCCACAGTTGCCCAGGGAAGCCTCCTGCCTCGGCCACCCCCAGCTGCGATCAGTTCCTTGGAGAATCTGGAATCCAGAGGCAGCTGGCAGACCAGGCCTGTTCCCTGCCAGGGTGGGGTGAGCTGGGATGCCACACCTGTCCCCACATCGCCAGCTCCTGCAGACCCTGATTCCCGTAGGAGGACAGAGACCTGCCGGGGCTGCCCAGGGAGAGCCTGACTTCAGGGAGGCACATACCTCATGATATGGGGCCTTGGCAAAGGGTTTCCTCTCCTGGCGAGCTATCAGGGAAGGCCACAAAGGACCAGAGCTGAACAGGCTATGACCTCATGCAGGCAGAAGTCCCTGCTGACCTTCACAGTAGGGGAAGGGGGCTGGAGGAGGAGCTGCCTCCCCCCAGAGCCCCTGAACGAAGCACTGTGGAGATCATGGTCTGGGTGCCCCACCCCTGCTGGCGTGGGGCTTGGCGGACTGGACAGTCATGAGCAGGGACACTGAACACCTCTGTCTTCCAGGCTTCAGCACAGACACCACAGCCCCACTCTGGCACACACCTCTCCCTGGGCGGGGTCATCAAGGGGCCTGAGAACTCACTCTCTTGCCCTTCTTTCTCCTCCTCCCTCGTAGCTCCTTACATGGGGGCCACCACCTCCTGCTGCTGGGGCCCTGCTTTGGGCCCATGGAAGGACCCTGATCACCTGGCCTGTGCAGGCCGTGCTCCCTCCAATCCCATCCCTGGGGTAGGTGACACACCCTCCACTCCCTCCTTTGTGCCAGTGGAGCCCCTCAGCACACATCCAGACCCTTCTCTGCTCCCAGGTGGGTAGCTCACGCCCAGAGAGGATGCCTCCCCCACCGATCACACAGACAGGTAGGGGCACAGCCAGGGTGGGCCCTGCCTTCTCCTGAGCCAGCCCAGGTACATGGATGGAGCAGGTGGGGGCTCCCAGCCCCGACTCTCCTTCAGACCTGGTGGTGCTGTGGTAGGGATTTGGACCAAGTGTGGCCTGCCGGGACACACAGCTCGGGAGTCACACCCACCTTGGGCCATAATTTGCCAACCCCAGGCATAAACACTGAAGACACTAACAATCCAACCTCACAAGAGATGGGGAGGTGGGTGGCTCCAGGTTGTTTTGCAGTAAACTCTATGAGGCCTAGGGTCGCTATCTCTGTATTCTCCCCGCCTTTCCTTCATGGCTCGAGGTTGGCTGCTGTGGCTCCAGGCATCACACACATCAGGAAGGGAAGGGATGGCACCAGCAAAATGTCTTCTTCCACCTCCCCCTGTTTTCAGAAAGCCAAAGCCCCATTGCCAATGGCTTCTCCTCTTGACCAGAACTGTGGCCACTGTGGCCATGTGGTGATGTCTGAGAAAGCTAGTGTCTGACAAGGGACAGCTAAGTTGCCATGACTAGACTGGACCAAACATAATTGCAACAGCTGAAGCTGAGCACATCGCAACCCCAAACCAAAGCAGGTGCTGAGGGCAAGAACAAGAATGTTTGCCGTGGAAGGGAACTTTGTCCTTGCAGTGTGGGGATGGATGAGGTCTGAGTGTCAGAGAAGGGGAGAGGCTCTGCGTCCCCTCCCTGAGGCACATGTCCCCATCTCCGATGGTTAATTTGGGGGCATCACTCCCTACCAAGCATATCTGTAACTCACTTAAGGGTTCTCCAGGCTGGCCCTATGTTACATACGCAAATGGAGCTACAGCTTTTCTGCCTAACAGGCTCTGCGGGCCCGTGGGAAGGGAACTTATCACGTGCCGGGCAGCCCATTCCTTCTGAGGCTTGTCTGACAAAAACTATCTTCTTATTTTGAGCTAAAACGTGCTTTCTGTGGCTTCCAGTCATTGATGCTAGTTCTACTTCCTGGCACATGTTTTTGCAACTTCCTATGAATCTATTATTCAAACACAAAGTTAAAAATAAGTTGAGATGTGAAAGATATAAGAAGTACCCAAACCGCAGTTGTAAAGATGAATGCTACAATGTCTGAGAGAAAGACAGATCAGACACTACAAGAAATTAGTGAGTTTGAGTCATTGCAATCGGAACTGCCCAAAATGAAACGCAAAGAGAATTAGGATTACAAACCAATGAAAAGAGCATCAGTGAGCCAAGGAAAAACTTCAAGTAGCCAGATATGTTGTCATTGTAGCCACCAAGAAGAGTGGGAACAACAAAAACATTTGAAGAAATAGGGATTGAAAACTGTCAAATTGGATGACAACTTTAACCCCCAGTACAGGGACAAGTATAAGTGCAAGCACAACCAGGTACAAACACAAGCACAGCAACGTGAAGACTACACCAAGTTGCGCTATAACCAAATTGCGTGAAGCAGTAGTAAAGAGACCATCTTAAAAGCAGTCAGAAAAAGAACATGTTACATCCAGAGGACCAAAGGGAAGGAAGATAACAGATTTCTCACCAGAATCAATGCAGGCAAGAAGTCAGCGGAGCAACGCCATAAAGTGCTGACAATACAAGACTGTCAACGAAGGATTGTATCTCCAGCAAAAATGCCTTTTTTATGTGAAAACAAAGTCTAAGCCCCTTTAGACATACAAAAACTGAAATCATCAGCAACAGATCTTGGCTGCAGGAAATGTTAAAAGAAGTCCTCCAGGCAAAATGGTACTGGGTGGATATCTGGCTCTACAAACAGGAATGAAAATCACTACAAATGGGAACTACAGAGGTAAATTTATTATTTAACTCACTTTAAAAGATAATGGATTCTTTAAACAAAAAGAGTAGCAATGTATATTGGGGTCGATGGTACAGGTAAAAGTGAAGGATGTGGCAGAGCATCAGGGCAGGGAGAAGAGAGGTGGAAGTGCACTGCTGGAAGGACCGTAAAGGCTGCTTGAGGTCGTGTAACACCGGCACAGCTCGAAGGGACTGTGTTCAGTTAAAGACATACACTATGAACCATAAAGCAAGCATTGCAGTAACAAAGAGTTATAGCCAGTGAATCAAAAAAGGAGATCAAATGTAATCATTAATACTTTATGAATGCAAAAGGAAGGCCAAAAAATAGGAAAAGGAAAACAAAAACAGATGAGATCTCCTGGAACAGCGTCAGGAGGAGCTCCATTGACTCACTCCCAGAAAAATAAGCATAACGAGTAAAAATTATTTGAAACAATTCAAACATTTAAAGCCTCTAGAAAATTATCCTGAGGCATATAGCAAATGAAGGAGCCTTCATTCAAGAAAATATTGGTAAGCACAAGGAGAACTGGTGGAATTTGATCCATGACCTGCTCCCCACCTCCACACCGTCCCCAGATCCGTTTGAGGAAAACTTCACTCTGGGTGGTGTGGCCAAAAAGATGGGGATCCCTCTTCCTTTGATTCTTGGTCAAGGATTATCGTATATGGTAGACAGAATAGTGGTCCTCCAAAGATATCAGGTCCTATTCTCTGGAACCTGTAAATGTCACCTTGCAAGGGAAAAGGGTCTTTGCAGACATGAATAAGTCAAAGATCTTGAGATAAGGAGATCATCTTGGATTACCTGAGTTGGCCCTAAATACCATCACAAATGCCTTTGTAAGAGAGGGGGAGGGAGAGCTTCGACACAAGAGTGGTATGACCATGGGGGCAGAGATCAGATGATGCTGCCACAGCCATGTAAAATCAGCAGCACGGGACAGTGGAAGAAACAAGGAATGGATGTGCCCCTTGAGCTCCCAGAGGGACTGTGAGCACCTTTCAGCCCAGTGATACTGATTTCAGACTTTTGGCCTCTAGAACTGTGAGGGATACATTTCTGTTGTTTTCAGCCACCAAGTTGGTGCAATCTGTTGCAGCAGCCACAAGAAACTTATACAGATTTTAATTACTGGGAAGCAGGTGCTGCTGTAACAGACACCTGAAACTGTGGGAGTCAGTAGTAGCAAAGCCTGGGAGAACCGCGGGAAGCATGATTGAAAAAGCCAAGATTGCCTTGGATAGACAGTTGGTAAAAATACGGATGTTAAAGACTCTGCCAGTGAGGGCTCAGGAGGAAGCGAGGGCCCCAGGAGAGAAAGCCTTTACTGCCTTAAAGAATAGACATGTCATCATAAATAGAATGTTGATAGAAATGTGAATGTTAAAGGTGCTTCTGGTGAGGGCACAGAAGGAAATGAACATTTAGAAACTGGAGGAAAAGGAATTTTTGTTATATAGAGTTGGTAAACTTATTTCAATTGTGTTTCAAAGTGTGTGAAAAGCAGAACTTCTTAGCAATTAACTTGGACATATCCAAGCAAAGTGTGGAAGGTCCAGCATGCTTTTTCTTTTCTTTTTTTCTTTTTTTTTTTTTTTTTTTTGAGACAAGGTCTCATTCTGTCACCTGGGCTAGAGTGCAGTGATGTCATCATAGCTCACTGTGACTTCAAACTCCTGGCCTCAAGCAATCCTCCCATCTCAGCCTCCCGAAGTGCTGGGATTACAGGTGTGCCCCCATGCCCAGCCAGCCTGCTTTTTTCTTGCTGCTTATTGTAAAATACAAAAGGAGAGAGAAAGATTGAGGAAAGAACTGATCAGCAAAAAGGAACCAGCACTTGATGAGTTGGGAAATTCCCAGCCTACCCAGATTACAAAAGATCCTAGAATTAGATTCACTGTTAGGAAACATGCTATGGAGAGAAGGCCAAGGGTGCGACTGGATGATTATTGGTGTAAATGCACAGGCTGGTAGAAGCACTGCGTTTCCAGACCAGTGTGGAAAGATTTAGGTGGTGCCCAAGTTTCCACCTGTAAGTGGCTGAGGGTGGAGCCGGGAAGGTCCTGTACCTGGGCTGCTGTGCCTGTGAGAACTCTGGGCACCTTTGCATGCTGAGTTCTACCTCAGATTCCTCTACATTCTAGACCTGAACTTCTAACTCCTCTACAGATGGCTTGCCATTGATTTCTCCTCCCTCCCTGTATTTGTCTGTCTCTTATTTATGTCATTCTTAGAATATGATTAACCATGTATCATGTTTCTGGATTTATTATTAGTGTGAATTCTGCCCAGCCTTTGTAGTGTATAGAATATATTAATAGAATAAAATTTTCACGCTTACTTTTTCTCAGCATCTTTTTCTCTCTCACTCCCTTGACTTTCTCCCTGAATTTCTCGAATAAATATTCTTTTTTTATTGAGGTAAAATCCACATACCATTAACTTACCATTTTAACCATTTTACAGGTATAATTCGGTGGCTTACAATAAGTTCACATGTGTTATGAAACCATCACTACTATGTAATTCCAGAACATCCTCATCTCTCCAAAAAGAAATCCCATCCCCATTAAACAGTCACTTCCTGCTATGGTCTGAATGTATGTGTTCCCCAAAATTGGTATACTGAAACCTAAGCCCCAAGGTGCTGGTGTGCAGGGGCAGGGCCGTGGGAGGTGCGCAGCCCTCATGAGTGGGCTCAGATGCCTGAGCTGCCCCTCGCCCTTCCACCGCATGACGACTCACTGGAGGCACATCCAGAAGGAGTGGGCCCTCACCAGACGCCAAATCTGCTGGGACTTTAATCTTGGACTTCCCAGCTTCCAGAATTGTGAGCAGTAAGTTTCTGTTGTTTATAAACTACCCAGTCTACAGTATTTTGTCACAGCAGCCCGAGTGGACTGAGACACTCTCCATTCTTCCCTCTTCCTCGGCCTCTGACAACCATTAATTTGCTTTCTGCCTCTATGGATTTGCTGATTCTGGACATTTTATATAAATGGAATTATATAATATTTATGTATCTGGCTTATTTCACTTAGCATGTTTTCAAGAACATTTAGAAGCACATGTCAATATTTTATTAATTTTTATGGCTGGATAATATTCCATTATATGGATATACCACATTTTTTATCCATTCATCAGTTGATGGACATTTGGATTGTTTCCACTTTTTGGGTATTATTAATAATGCTGCTATGTACATTTGTGTAAACATTTTTGAATGAACATATGTTTTCAATTTGCTTGTGTATATACCCAGGAGTGGAATTGCTGGGTCATATGGTAATTCTAGGTTTAATTTATTGAGGAACCACCAAACTGTTTTCCACAGCAGCTGCACCATTTACATTGCAATGTATGAAGATTGCAATTTCTCCACATCCTCACTAACACTTGCTATTTCCTTTTTTTTTCTTCATTATAGCCACTCAAGTGGGTATGAAGTGTATCTCATTGTGATTTTGATTTGCATTTTCCTGATGACTAATGATATTGTGGTTTTTGGCCATTTGTATGTTGTCTTTGGATAAATGTCTATTCAGATCCTTTGCTCATTTAAAAATGTGGGTTGTCTTTTTGTTGTTGAGTTTTAGGAGTTCTTTATGTATTCTGAATACTAGACCCTTATCAAATATGTTTAAATTTTTCTCTCATTCTGTAGGTTGTCTTTTTACTTTCTTCATAGTGTCCTTTGATGCACAGAAGGTTTTAATTTTGAAGAAGTTCAAATTATCTATTTTGTTGTTGTTGTTTCTTATGCTTTTTATCTAATAAATAAGTGCCATATTCAAGGTGGTGAAGATTTACCCATATGTTTTCTTCTAAACGTTTATAGTTTTAGCTCTTACATTTAGGTCTTTGATCCATTCTGAGTTAATTTTTGTGAATGGTGTGATGTTAGGGTCCAACTTGATTCTTTTGCATGTCCATATTTCCCAGAACTATTTACTGAAAATACTATTCTTTCCCTCATTGAATGGATTTGGCATCCCTGTCAAATATCACTTTACCATAGACAATGGGTTTTTTCCTGGATTCTGAATTCTAATTCATTGATCCAAATGTCTGTCTTTATGCCATTACCTCACTGCTTTGATTAATGTTGTTTTACAGTAAGTTTTGAAATTGAAAAGTGTGAGTCCTCCAACTTTGTTCTTCCTTTTCAAGGTTGTTTTGGCTATTCTGGGTCCCTTGAAATTTCATATGAATTTTAGAATCAGCTTTTCCATTTCTAAATAAGACATCTGGGATTCTGATAAGGAATGCTTTGAATTTGTAGATCAATTTCATAAGCATATCAGTCAGGGTTCTCCAGAAAGAGAGAATGAATAAAATACACACCCACACACATATGCACACACATGGATTTATTTTTGGCTCACACAATTGTGGAGCTGGGAAGTTTAAAATCTGTAGGTCAGACTGACAGGCTAGAAACTCAGGCAGGCATTATGATGTTATGATATGTTCCTTCAACTCAGGAAACCTTAGTTTTTGTTTTTAAGACTTTCAACTGATTAGATGAGGTCTACCCACATTAGCTAGGGTAATCTCCTTGACTTAAAGTGAACTGAATGGAGATGCTAATCACATTTGCAAAATATCTTCACAGCAATATCTGGACTTCTTTGAACATCTAGATCTTCTTTAACTTCATTTAACAATGTTTTGTCATTTTCAGAGTATACGTTTAACACTTTTTTCATTATTATACATTTATTTCTAAGTATTTTATTCTTTTTTGGTGCTATCATAAATGGAATTGTTTTAAAATTTTCTTTCTTGGTTGTTCATATCAAGTGTATAGAAATACAATTGATTTTTGTGTATTGATCTTGTATCCTGCAACCGTGGTAAACTTGTATCTTAATATTCATAATTTTTTAGTGGACTCCTTAGGATTTCTACATAAAAGGGCATGCCATCTACAAATAGAAATTGTTTTGCTTCTTCCTTTTCAATTTGAATGCCTTCTTTTTTTCTTTCGTTTTCTTGCCTAATTGCCCTGGCTAGAACCTCTACAGAGGTTGAATAGAAAGGGTAACAATAGACATCCTGCTCTGTTCCTCTTTGTAGGAAGCAAGCATACAGTCTCTCACCACTAAGGATGGTGTTAGCTGTGGGCTTTTTATAGATGCCTTTTATCAGGTCAAAGAAGTTCTCTTATTAAAATCTACTGTAACCTTTATTATTTTCTTCCTTCTTCTTGGTTTGGGTTTAGTCTACTCTTCCTTTTGCAGTATCTTAAGGTGGAAGTTAGGTTATTTATTTGAGATCTTTCTTCTTTCTTAATATAGATATTTAAAACCTTAAATTTCCTTCTAGGCATGCTTTGGCTGCATCCCATAAGTTTTGCTATGTTGAGTCTTCATTCTTATTTGTTTCAAAGTATTTTATAATTTCCGTTTATGAAGGAGGGTGTTTAATTTCCACATAATTAAGAGTTGTTCAAATTTCTTTCTGTTATTGATTTCTAATTTCTTTCCATTGTAGTTGGAGAAGATACTTTGTATGATTTTAATCCTTTTACATTTATTTATTGAGGCTTGTTTTATGGTCTAGCATATTGTCTATTTTGCAGAATGTTCTATGTTCACTGGAGAACAATGTACATCCTGCTGATGCAGGACAGAGTGTTCTGTAGATATGTTGGTTCTGGTTAGTTTGCAGTGTTGTTTAGTCTTCTATGTTCTTGTTAATTCTCTGCTTAGTTGTTTATCCATTATTGAAAGTGGGGTATTGAAGCTGCCAACTATTATCTTTGAATTGCTTATTTCTCCCTTCAATTCTGTCACTTTTATTTCATGTATCTCGGGGTTCTGCTGTGAGGTACATCTATGTCTATAATTGTTACATTGTCCTGATAGATTTACACTTTTATCATTATAAAATATCTTTGTTTACCTCTAATAACATTTTTGTTTTCATGTATCTTTCATCTGATGTATAGCCACTCTAGCTTGCTTGTGATTGCTATTTGGATGGTATATTTTTCCATCTTTTAACTTTCAACCTACTTGTATCTTTGAATCTAATGTGTGTCTCTTATAGACAATGTATAGTTAGATCATGATTTTTTAGATCCAAAGCGATAATATCTGTTTCTAGATTTTATCATTTAGTCCATTTACATTGAGATTTATGTCTCCAATTTTAATTTTTGTTTTCTTCATATGTCTTAGAGATTTCCTATTCCTCAATTCCTCAGTTACTGCCTTCTTTTAAATAGATAGCTATTTTCTAGTGTACCATTTTAATCCCTTTTCATTTCTTTCACTATATATTTTTGGTTATTTTCTTAGTGATTGTCCTGGGGATTACAACTGACACCTTAACTTATAACAGTCTAGATTAATGCCAATTTTGCTACAATAGCATATAAAAATTTTTCTTCTGTATAGCTCTACCACCTGTTTTTACTATCACAAATTACATTTTCATATATTGTGTGTTCTTTGACATAGATTTATAATTATTATTTTATGTAGTTGTCTTTTACATCATTTAGGAAAAAAGGGAGTGTTAGGGACTGCATGCTTATGTCCCCCCAAATTCATATGTTGAAATCCTAATCCCCAATGGGATGGTATTAGGAGGTGGGGTCTTTGGCAGGTGATTAGGTCATAAGGATGGAACGCTCATGTTGGAATTAGTGGCTTAATAGGAAAAGCCATGAAAGAACTTGCTTCCTCTCTATCTACTCTCCACCATGTGAGGGTGTTCAACAACAAAAGTTATCTGCAAACAAGGAAGTGCGGCTTCACCAATGTGAACCTGATCTTAGAGTTCCTAGCCTCCAGAACTGTGAGATATAAATGTTTGTTGTTTAGGCCACCTAGTCTATGGTATCTTGTTATAGCAGCCCAAACTTAGACAGCCCAGAACAGGGACTGACACATACTGGGTCCTCAATTTATATTTGTTGAATGAATGAAGGAGAAGACCTGGCAGGTGCAGTGGGAGGCATGAGCCTGCAGGTGCAGGGGCTGTGCTCTGAGCTCTTGCACTGCACTCTCTCTCCTGCCCTAGAGAAGCTCCAGTCTATAGCGTGTTTGGTATAGCTGCTTGACATAGTTTAGATGTTTTTGCTCCAAATCTCATGTTGAAATTTGATCATGTTGGAGGTGGGGCCTGGTGGGTGGTGTTTTGGTCATGGGGGTGGATCCTTCATGAATAGCTTGGTGCCCTCCCCAGATAATGAGTGACTTCTCAGGAGAGCTGGTTGTTTAAAAGAGCCTGGCACCTCCCTCCCGCTGCCCGTCTCTCGCCATGTGACATGCCTGCTTCCCCTTTCATCTTCTCCCTTGACTGGAAACTCCCATCACCAGAAGCAGGTGCTGTGCCATGCTCCTCGTACAGCCTTTAGAACTGTGAGCCACATAAACCTCTTTTCTTTATAAATTACCAAGCCTCAGGTATTCCTTTATAGCAATGCAAAATAGACTAACCCACAGCCTGAATGAACCAAGGAAGGATTACTAAACAAAATACATTAATACTAACTTTTATATTGAATTTTTTATTTCAGTTATTATATTTTTCAACTACAGAATTTCTACTTGGTTTCTTTTTAAATTTATATCATTTTATTGATATCCTCTTTTTGGTGAGCCATCATGTCATTCTCATGTTTTCCTTTAGTTCTTTGTATATGGTTTGTTTCTTTTAGCTCTTTGAGCTATTTTAAATAATGGGTTCAAAGTTTTTGAATGATAAGTCCAATGTCTAGGGTTCCTTGAAGAAGCATTCTATTTATTTTTTCTGCTGTTGGCCATATTTTCTTGTTTCTTTGCATGCCTCATAATTTTTTTAAAAAAACAGTAAAGGCTTTGAATATTATAATGTGGCAACTCTGGAAATCATATTTTCCCCTCTCCCTAGATTTGTTGCTGTTTATTAGGGTTGCTATTGATTGTTTAGTGACTTTCATGCAATGATTTTGTGAAGTCTGTATTCTTTTTGTGTGTACCCCCTGAGCTCTCTGTTCATCTAGGCTAGTGGTCAGCTGGTGATTTAACAGATATTTCCTTAAACACATAGAACAACAACAACAACAAAACCCAGTCCAAACCCCAGACCGCCCAGTTTTTACTGGTGGGGTCGTGGTGGGGCACACCTTCAACACTAAGCGGGGAAGTCTATAGCCTGCCTCAGTCCTTACTTCCTGCTTGCTCAGAGTCTGAGGAACAGCCAGAGGAGTGGGCTTGAGGCCTTCTCTGGTCTTTTCTGACACGCACCCTGCCTTGGACAGTCCAGGTTCCCAGGAGTATGCGACAGCCTCTCAGAGCTCTTATCCCCCAAAGCATCTCACTCCCAGCTTTTCTTCCCAAGACTTTTTGGTGTGTCTATTTTTTGCCCCAACCGTTAGCCCTTCTCTTAGGCAGCAAAAGCTAACTCATTTGCTTTTAAATGTTTTCTTTGTTTTGTTTTTTAGACAGAGTCTCACTCTGTTGCCCGGGCTAGAGTGCCGTGGCATCAGCTTAGCTCACAGCAACCTCAAACTCCTGGGCTCAAGCGATCCTCCTGCCTCAGCCTCCCGAGTAGCTGGGACTACAGGCATGCGCCACCATGCCCGGCTAATTTTTTCTATATATTTTTAGTTGGCCAATTGATTTCTTTCTATTTTTAGTAGAGATGGGTTCTTGCTCTTGCTCAGGCTGGTTTCAAACTCCTGACCTTGAGCAATCCTCCTGCCTTGGCCTCCCAGAGTGCTAGGATTACACGTGTGAGCCACTGCACCGGCCTTTTAAATGTTTTTGATAAATTCCCGCTGTGTGGATAACCTTTCCACCTTGAGAGAGTCTGACTCAGGCAAAATAAAGGCAAGCTCTTTGCAGCAGTCCATTAAGGTGTCCCAGGGGACAGAGCAAATGCCCGCAATTTTTTTGAGAACAAGGTATGTTCTGATCCCTCTGACACCAGGAATAGTGGGTTGTTGTCTTTAAGGTGAACACCAAATTGAGGAGGGAGGATGGTGCCAAGGCAAGTAAAAACCCCACAAAGCTCTTGTACTGAGAGTCAGCTGCATTTTTTCTTGATAAACTTTTCACCTGGTTGCTATAAACCTATAGTTTTATTAGTTTCTAGAGTTTGGAAATAGTGAATTCTGAAGGATGCTGCCACTTTATTTGCTGTTTCTATAGAGAAACAGCAGACAGACCTGAGGGACTCTGCCATTTTCACTAAAACCGCTCTCGAACAGTAGAGATTAGGCATCTGACCCATTGATCCACTCAATTTTACCAGAAGCCAGAAATACAAATGGATTATCAAGGAAAGATCTATGAAGGACACTCTTGTCTGATGGCATGAATCCCCATGACATAAATGTGAGACCACAAGGCTTTTGAAAATGTTATACCAACAAAAACACTGTTGGCTTTGACTAAAAGGAATAGAGACTGGAAAAAAATGAAAGAAGGCTGCCAGACCCCTCAAATTTGCTGGCAGGAGATAGGCCGATAAAACTACTCAGACTCAAACATGTGTTACCCTTCCAGAAAAAAGGGTGGATCACTCCAAGCACAGAGCCATGGGCCCAGAGGCTGGAACCATGGGGGCAGAGGCCAAGGCTGCAGGTGCAACAGGCTGGATCCAGTGGACACAGCCTCGGGCCACAGAGGATTAGCCCTAGGCCCCAAAACCTAACGGATTTTACCCTTCTGGGTTTTACCATTGCTTGGGGCCAGTGACCTCTTTCTTCCTTCAATTTTCCCTTTTTTTATGGAATGACAATGTCTAAAACTGTTATGCTATAGCTGTTTCCATCATTGTATTTTGGAACCGATAACTTATTCTCTAGTTTCAAAGGTCCACAGATGAAGGGGAATTTTGCCACAGGCTGGATCATATCAAATGGGATGGTTGCTTTCAGGTGTCAACTTGACTGGATGAAGGGATACCCAGACCACTGGTAAAGCATCATTTCTAGATATGTCTGCAAGGGTGTTTCTGGAAAGAGACTGGCATTTGAATCAGTTGACTAAGTAAGGAGCAGTCATTTTCACCCAACATGGGTGAGCACCATTCAACCTGTTGAAGGTCCAAATAGAACAAAAAGGCAGAGGAAAGGCAAATTTTCTCTCTCTCTTCTGGAGCCAGGACACCCTTTTTATCCTGCTTTTAGACGTCAGAACACCAGGTCTTCTGGCTTTTTGAACCCTGAGGCTTGCATCAGCAGCCTCCCAGGATCTCAAGCCTTCGGCCTTGGACTGAAAGTCACACCATCCACTTCCTTGGTTCTGAGGCATTTGAACTTGAACAGATCCAGTCTACTGGCTTCCTTGGTTCTCCAGCTTGCATACAGCTTCCTATGGGAGTTCTCAGCCTCCATCTTCAATTCCCATAGTAAATCCCCTCTCATCTATTTATCCATCTACCCATCCATCCATTCATCATATTGGTTGTTTCTCTTAAGTATCTTAATACACCAAGTCTCACCCATACATGATTTAGATGATGAGGCTTGGGACTTTTGAGCTGATGAGATTTAGATGAGATTTTTGGATTTCAAGTCGATGCTGTAATAAACTGAGACTTTTGGGAATGTTGGGACAAGGTGAATGTATTTGTGTGTGAGGTGGGAGCATCTCATAAAGATTACATGTGAATCTTTGTAGGCCAAGGACAGATTGGTATACAAAATAATGGTCTCCCAAAGATAGCAGGTCCCAATCTCTGGAACCTTCCTTGGTTTCTTCCTTCCTTCCTTCCGGAAGAATCTCTTCCTCACCTTGTAAGGAAAAAGGATCATTGCAAATGTCATTAAGCCAAAGATCTTGAGATGAGGAGATCATCTTGGATTATCTGAGTTGGCTTTAAGTGCCCTCGCAAATGCCCTTATGAGAGAGGGGCAGAGAGAGATTTGAGCCAATGTGACCAGGGGACAGAGATTGGATGATGCTGCCACAGCCAAGGAAAGTCGTCAGCCACCAGAAGGTGGAAGAAGCAAGGAATGGACTCATTCCCTGAGCACCCAGAGGGACTGTGATCTTGCCAGCCCCTCGATGTCAGCCTCGTGGCACTGATTTCAGACTTCTGGCCTCCAGAACTATTTCTGTTGCTTTAAGACACCAAGTTTGTGATGATTTCTTATAGTAGTCATAGAAAACTAATACATGGTATCTCAGTGGAAGCGGCAAGCCACCAATACTCATCATCTCCTCCAACTCTGAGTTACACAGTAAATTCCAGACAGTGCTGCTGAGAATTTGGGGAATCTTTTCTTCCACCTCCTAACTCATAGGTGAAGGCTCTACTGCAGGTACAGCAGGTACTGCAGGTACTGAGAATATTGAGGCTCTGACTGCTCTCACCCCAGCTCATTTATGGGACATCAGTTCCACACTCAAGTCAAGATCAGAGGCTACCATTCCACCCAGTGAAAAGAAGAAAAGAAGAATGTTATGGACATTTTTCTTAGGGGGTAAGGCCACCCATGAGAACACCGAGCTCAAAAGCTCTGAAGGTCTCTCTTGAAGAACTGACTTTATTTAAAATACTGTGAGCAAATTCAATTCCAATGGCTGTCTGAAAAACAATGGAGATTTTGGTAGTAGGCTACCAAAGAAGAGGCTGATAACTTTATAAATAAGAAGCTAAACTGTAGGCCACCTAGTTTACCAGGAAAGGCCAGAGAAACTAGGTCAGAAAAAAAATCCAAAAGTTATCCTTGATAATTGGGGGATTAAATAAAATCAATTGGATAAGACTGTGGAGAAACTCATTCCCCAGGTTGTTATCAAAAACTATTAATAACAGAGTATCCACCATCAATTAATTGAGCCTAACAGCTGGGTTTGATGCCAAGGGAGACAGAGAGCTTAACAGAGATCGAAGAAAGAGGCAATCAAAGAGGGACCTGGCGAAAGCGCTGTTATCCCAAGTTGGGTGAGACTATGGGAATATAGACTTCACTAGAACACTTCGGTTTGGTTACTAAACAAATAAACAAGAACACAACAACAAAAGCAAGCACTGGAGAGGGATAAGGGACTCAGTATCCAGAGTTGCTACAATCTATTGCCTAAAATGTCCAGTTTTTAACAGAAAATCATGAGACATGGAAGTGTGACTCATACACAAAGGAAAAACATAGGCAACAGAACACTCTTATGGGAGGGCTCAGATGTTAGATTATCAGACAAAGACTTCAAAATAGCCATTAAAATATTATTCAAAGAGCCAAATGAAACCATGATTAAAATAGTAAAAGAAGCTATGACAATGTCTCATCAAATAGAAAATATCAATAAAAATCTAGAAATTATAAAAATAAACCCAATGGAAATTCTGGAATTGACTTTATAGAAATAAGAAGGATAATAATGCAATGTTATGAACATTGCATGCCAACAAATTAGATACTTTAGATGAAATTTTTAGAAACACACAAACTACTGAAACCAACTCAAGAAGAAATAGAACACCTGAATAGGCCTATGCCAAGTAAACAAATTGAATTAGTAATCAAAATGTTATCCCAAATAAAAGCCCAGGCCCAGATATCTTTACTGATAAGTTATATCAAACATTTAAAGATGAATTACTACCAATTCTTCACACACTCTTCCAAAAAAACAGAATAGGACAGAACACTTCCCAACTCATTCTATGAGGCCATTACCCTGATTCCAAAACCAGACAAAACCATCACAAGAAAATAAAACTACACACTAATAACTCTTGTGAATACAGACATAAAATTCCTCAACAGAATACTAGGAAGCTGAATCTAACAATATGTAAAAAGGACTATATACCATGACTAAGTGGGATTTATTCAAGGAATGCAAGGTTAGTTTCACATTCAAAAATCAATTGATGGATACACTATATCAGTAGTATGAAGGACACAACCCATAGTCACCTAAATAGATGCAGAAAAAGCATTTGATAAAATATAAAACCCCTTCATTAAAAACATCAAATTAAGAATAGAAAGGAACTTCCTCATCCTCCTAAAGGGCGTCTGTGAAAAACTAGGTACTTTCCCGCTAAAATCAGTAACAAGACAAGGATATTTGCTCTGGCCACTTCTATTCAACATTGTACTGAAGGCTATAGCCAGAGAAATTAATAAAAAGAAACAAAAAGCATCCAAATTGGAAAGGAAAAAGTAAAACTATCTCTATTTTCAGATAGCATAATCTTCTATATATAAAATCCTGAGGAATCCACTAAAAAACTATTGTAATTATTAAATGAGTTCAGTAACGTTGCAGAATACAAGATCAATATACAAAAATCAATTGTATTTATAAACACTTGAAATTAACATCCCCAAAATGATTTTTTAAAGTCCATTTCCAATAGCATCAACATAATAAATTATTTAGGGATAATTTATCAAAAGAAGTGTAAGACTTGCATACTAAGAACTATAAAACATTGTTGAAAGAAATTTTAAAAGACATAAATAAATAGAAACACATCCATGTTCATGGATTGAAAGACTTAATATTATTAAGATGGCAACACTTCCCAAATTGATCTATAGATCTAAAATCCCTATCAAAATCCCAGCTGGTTTCCTTGCAGAAATCGACAAGTTGATCTTAAAATTCTTATGGAAATGCAAAGGACTCAGAATAGTCAAAATAACTTGAAAAAGAACAAGTTGAAGTACTCATACTTTTCCATTTCAAAACTTACTACAAAGTCACAGTAATTAAGACAGATGCTACTGGCATAAAGCCAGACTTTATAGACCAATGGAATAGAATTGAAAATCCAGAAATAAATCTTCGTATTTACAATCAATTGATTTTTGGCAAAAATGTCCAGTTAATTCGATGGAGAAAAAACAGTGTTCAAATGGTGCTGGTGCAACCAAATATCCATATGCAAACAAATAAAGGTTGAACCCTATCTCACACCATATACAAGAATTAACTCAAAATGGATCAAAGATCTAAATGTGAAAGTTAAAACTATTAAAGTCTTAGAAAAATGGATGTTATTTTTTGTGATCTTGGATCAGGCAATAGTTTCTTAGATATGACATAAGGCGGGAGCCAGCAGAAGAGGTTACAAAAGGAACTTTTGGGGAACGATGGATGAGTTCATCATCTTGATTATGGTGATGGTTTTATGGGTATGTACATAGCCATTGTCAAAATATCAAACTCTAAGTATATGCAGTTTATTGTCTGTCAGTGTTACCTCAAGAAAGCCATTTTTTGAAAAATAAGAGAGATAACTGAACATCCAGTCATCTCAAGCCAGACAGATGACACTGTTTAGAGGAGTGTTCTCTGTTGGTGAGCCAGTGCACCCCCACATTCACAGCCTTGACTCCAGCCCCCACAAAGGGGCTCCTGAAAAAGGCTCACTCCTAAGAGCAGGGACCACAGACGCCCGGAGAGAGAATGGGCACTGTAGAGAGTGGGCTTGAGAGTGGAGTCGTGAGGGCCCATGGCCTGCCCGTGCGAGAGGCCCAGTGGGCTTCCCTACTGTCCCACAGGATGACACCACTACTGTGTCTTCAAGGAACTAGTAGATTCTTTAAGAGATTATGAGATGGATGCCTTAAAAACATATTAAATAGATAAATATATCTGGAACACCCAAGATGACCATTTTAAAAATCACTGGATTTACCATATTGATACATACCACAAGTGTACACAGCACATTAACAGTGTTGCTGAAGTGAATAACTTCATAATACCTACCCAGCTCCCAGGTTTTAGGACACTTAGAACCTTCTGTGTGTTCCCCACCTGAATACAACTCCTCATTAGCCTACAGAGTCAACTACTATCCTAACTTTTGTAATGATAATTTTCTTGCCTTTTTAAAATATAATTTTACCACCTTGTTAGTTCCCAGGGGCTACTGTAACCAATTCCCACAGGCTCAGTGACAGAAAACAGCAGAAATTTATCCTTTCCCACTTCTCCCCACAGAGGGGAGAAGTCTGAAATCGAAGCGTTGCTGGGCCCTCTGATCACAGAGCCTCTCGAGGCGGCCCTCTGGCCTCTTCCCGCTTTTGGCGGCTGTGATCCTCGGTGTCCTTGGCTGGTGGATGTGCCACTGCCATTCCTGTGTCCCCCACGTGGTCTTCCTCCCTGTGTGTCTCTCTGTGTCTCCACACCGCCTTTCACACAGACACCAGCACTGGGGGTAGGGTCTGCCTTAACCCAGAGCGACTCCTCTGTGCTTCTTAACTAGTTACCTGTGCAAAGCCCTATTTTCAATAAGGTCGTGTTCTGAGGTTCCAGGTGGACAGGAATATTTGGGGGGCACTATTCAACCCAGTAAACCTCTTCTATAGATACTCTTAAATAATATTTTGTTTAGTTTTGCTTCTTTTCAAACATAAATAGGATGATACCATATATGTTTTCTGTAATTCACTTCTTCTACTCAACATTATTTTTGTTACATCCATCTTGATGTGTGTAGCTGTAAATTGTTCATTTTCACTGCCATATAACCCACCATATATTCCACAATTTTTAAATTCCATTTACTCTTAGTAGATATTTATGTAGTTTCCAGTTTTTGCTATTAGGAGTAACACTACTATGAACATCTGTATGTATGTCTCCTGATCCCGTGGGCAAAGTTTCCTTAGGGAATATACCAAGAATAGATCTGCCGGCTCATAGGGTGTATGTGTGTGCATCATGCTAAACTGTTCCCACAGTAGTGGTGGAAGTAGGAGGAGAAATTCCTGTTGCTCTTTATTCTAGGCAATACTTAGTATTTTTCAGACTTTTAATATTTTTGCTGATCTACTGGTTGATAGCTTATTTTTTCATTGAGTTATCTGTTGATGATTCATAAGAATTCTTCACGTATCTTGAATCAGGTCATTGTCCAGTTATATAGGTGGCAAATATCTTCTTTTAGTTTGTGGTTTATATTTTCCACTCTCCTTTTGGAAATTTTTTTTTTACAGATTAAATAATTGAATTAAGCCACACACTTCACAAATTACAGATTTGCACTTTACTTACATCAGTGCTACTCAAAGTGTGGTGCCCACAGGCAGCAGCAGCACTGCCCGGAAGCTAGTTGGAAGCGATGACGAGCCCACTCCAGACCTAAAGAAGCAAACCCTGGGGGTGTGGCCCAGAAATCCGTGTCTTTTTTTTTTCCCTTTTAT
>VBSM01001468.1:638414-668027 GCA_008086735.1 Cheirogaleus medius | reverse complement strand
GGCCTCCCAGAGTGCTAGGATTACAGGCGTGAGCCACCGCGCCCGGCCTCGTCTGCAATCTTGCTCCATTTTCTCTATATACATTTTATGGACAAATAAGATTGTCTATGTCTACAAAAATTCTTCCTAGAATTTTGATAGGAACTGCTTTAAACCTATAGAATTTGGGAAGAATTGACATCTGTGTATGCTGAGTCCTGTACATGTTTTGTTAAGTTTAGACCTAATAATTTCATTATTTTTGGAGTGATTATAAATTTAACTGTATTTTTAATTTGTTTTCACACACTCTTTGTTAGTATATAGAAATGAGGTTGATTTTTGTGTGCTGATCTTGTATACTGCAACTTCGCTAAACTCACTTATTAGTTCTAGGATCCTTGGGATTCTCTATATAGACTATCATGTTATCTGCAAGTAGGGGTGGTTAATTTCTTTCCTTCCAATCTAAATACTTTCTCCACATCAACTGCTATGATTATGTGGCTTTTCTTCTTTAGCCTGTTGGTAGGTGCATTACAGAGGCTGACGTTGCAATATTGAATCAGCCTTGTGTACTTAAAATAAATCCCAACTGCTCGTGGTGCATAATTCCTTTTATACATTGCTGAATTTGATTTGCTCATATTTTGTTGACAATTCCTATGTTAATCTCTTAAGAGATATTGGTCTGTAGTTGCATTTTTGTGTACGGCCTTTGTCTAGTTTGGGTATCAGGCCCAGCCTCATAAAATGAGTTGGGAAGTGTTCTCTTCTCTTCTATTGGTGCTAATTCTTTATAAATTTGTGGCAGAATTCTCCAAGAAAACTTTCTGGGCCTGGAGATCTCTTTTAAATTTTAAATTCAATTTCTTTAGTTGTTATAGGCCTATTCAAATTGTATATTTCATATTTGTTGAGTTTGGGTAGTTTTGTGGTTTTTGAGGAATTGATCCATTTCTTCTACATTGTCGGATTTGAGTGTAAAGTGGTCTGTAGTATTCTCTTGCTACCTTTTAAATGGCTGAAGGATCTGTAGTAACACCTCTGCTTTATTCCTGATATTGGTGATCTGCTTCTTCTCTTGTTTTATCTTCATGAATCTTGCCAGAGGTTTATTTATTTATTTATTTGAAGAACTAGATTTTTGTTTCCTTGTTTTTGTTTTCCCGTTGTCATTTTCATCCACTACTCTGATCTTTATTATTTCCTTCATACTGTCACTCTGGGTTTATTTTGCTGTTCTTCCCACGTTTCTTGAAGGGTAGTAATTTAGATTACTAACTTAAGACTTTTCCTCTTTTCTAATGTAAGCTTTTAGTGCTGTACATTTCTGAGCTTCAGGGTTTCTTCATTTGAAAACGAAAGGTTCTTGGAGAAGATGGTCCTGGTCAAGGACGGGCTCTGCCACCTCTCAGCTTGCTCCTTGGTTGGTTATTTCAACTCAGAGTTTCCTCCTCCAGAAAATGTTGATGTTACACAGGTCGCCACGGGCTTCTGGGAAGACTGAGGCTCGTGTGAGGAGCAGACCCTCAGCAAGTAACCTTTCCTTTCTGCTCCTTTCTTTCTCTAGCCAACAGTTCGATTCTGTGATTAACTTAAAATAACATTCATTTTACATGATTATAAAATAAATACATTTTTATGGGACAACATTTGGAAAATAAAAAATATTTATAGAGAAAACAACCTATTTACGACCTTGCCCCTTTGACTCCACCCTGGTCTCTGACCTTGGCAGACACCCTCCCAGCTTCTTTGACATGATTTTTTTTTTAAATATAAAGTGCACATTTGCTTTGAACACTTCCTCCTTCGCTTAACAGTATCTCAAGCATATCTTTATGTTATCAAATATTTTTCTAAAACATGATTTTAAAATATATATATCCACTAGTGTACATTTAAGCTCATTTCTAATTTTTGCCATTGTGAGTTGAATTTTGTGAACAAATCCGTACATAAATCTTTGGATGTGTCTCTGATTTTTTTTCCTTAAGATAAATTTCTAGAAGGGGAATTTTTGTTTCAAAGGCTATAATCATTTTTAGAATCACTGCCTAGAAAATTTGTCCACAAGTCTACTCCCACCTGGAAGCATGCCCTACCTTCCTCCACGAAGAATGTTCAACTATGTTTTAAATACTGTATTTGCCTTTATTGTGGATGAAGCCTCATGCTTTATTATTTTCACTCACATACGTGACTCTCAATGCACAATTCACAGGAGTGACTTTCTCACTTTTCTTTTTCCAGGATTCCAAGCTCCCATCCCTCCTTTCTTGGAATTTTCCCCGTGGGGCAGCCCTGAGGTCCTGGGGATCTTTTATGGAGACATTCCGGCTTCATGGCCCCTGCCCTGGTGCCACCAAGCCCCTGTGGTCCTGGTCTGCATGGGCCCTTCTCGCTCGCAGTCCTCACTGCTCGTGTCCCCCTTGGCCGCAAGGCTCTCCTGCCCCAGCCACTGGCCCCCCAGCAGGAGCAGGTGCCGCGCCCAGACCCCTGCAGCCCTCCCAGGCTCCGCGGGGCCCCTGCCTCTTTCTGCATCGCAGATACTCTCTGCCCGCCCTCCCAGGACTCCAGCACTGTCCATTCAGGGCATTCAGCTTTTAAGGGAGTGGCTGCCTCTGGGCTTTTCCCGCTTTCTGAGAGGGCAAAACAGAAAACAGCATGAGCATCAACAACTGGAAAATCGCCTTGCTGCTCGAGCCAGCGCCCCTCGTTCTCCCGCTCCAGCCACACGCCTCTCTGGCCTGCCGCTCTGTCTCGCCTCAGCTCTTTGTACAGAAAGGACAATGGTCCTCTGGTTCTCAAGTGTGTGCCTTTTCCCCGAGGGAGGCATTGTTTGCCTTCGAACTTTGCCTGGGAGCTTTGTCTGTTCATTTTGCTTTGCTTTTTAATTTTGAAGTCAATTGAATCCTTCATTTTTTTTATAGTTTCCACTGTGCTTTTATGATTGCAAAGGCCCTTCCCACCCTAATCATTTGGCATTTTATTGTTCCTTTGTTGATATTAGAACTTGACTGCTCTGGAGAGCATTTGAGGGTGTTAAGGCGGGAGTGCTCCCATGTTTTACTAGGTAGCAGGTACACCAGCGCCCTCCAAAAGCTGTTCCGTCTGTGTTGGGGTCTGTGGGCTGCCCGTAAGGCCGTGGGTCTCTTTGGGGAAGAGATGATGAGGAAACTGAGGGGTCCTGAGGGACTCCCCCACCCAGCACCCAGAGTGGCATCGACCATGAGACCTGTCTGTCCTCCCGTGAAAGGGAAGATGAGGCCCATCCTGCCCCTGACATTGGGAGCTGCGTGGGTGATCCCTTCCTCTGCAGGTGACTAAGGCCCTTGGAGCGGTTTCCTTCTTTTCCCCAGGCATGGCGTGTGTTCTAGCTCAGCAGGATTCCCACACAAAGGGAACTTGCCCCCACTAGGTGCCAGCTGCACAGCAACCAGGGCTGGTGCTCCGGAGAGCAGCACCCCCCCGCTGGGCGGGGCTGGGTGCCCTTGGGCAGGGGCTGCTTCCCACTGGAGCCGTCACCAAATCGTGTGGGGGTGGGCAAGGAGAGGATGTCGGGACAGAGGCAGAGAACGGGCCTGCAGCCCAGGCACGTGCTGGGAAGCGGATGTCATCCTTCTTAAGATGTCATCTGAGGGTCCTAAAGCAAATTAAGAGGCACGACCAGTCTGCCTAATTAAAGGGGAGACAATTATGCAGACAAGGGGCCCTTAAGCCCTGGGACTGAGTCAGATGCGCTCTGCTCCCTGCGGCCTTTCTGCCTCTGGCAGGCCCTGCCCCAGCCCTGCTCCTAGGGAGGAGGGGCTGGGCCCCAAGCGCTCTGTGCAGATCAGTCACTGGCCGACCCCAAAGCATCAGCTCAGGCCCAGATGCAAAGAAGGGGCTGCTATCTTGCGTCTGGCATCTGAGCAGGACGAAGAGATCCATCAAGTACAATTAGGGGAACAGCTCCTTCCTGCTCTGTTCGTCTGACTAATTCAACAGGAGTCAAACCAGAGGCTCAGGCCGCGGAGGCGCTCCCAAATCGAATGACCGCCTGGCTCTGCCGCCTTGCTGATGGCATCACCGAGCAAGAGCAACTTCCTCTTGGCCTAGACCCAGAGTCAGGCTGGGCTGGCCTCGCCCCCAAGAGCTCCCAGCACCGTGCTGCTGCCACCCACCTGGCCTCTGGGAAGAAGGAGACTTGCAATGCCATCTTCGCAAAGGAAAGCCCACAGCTGATCTCTGTGCCTCATGGAAGCACCTTCCTGGCCAGGTTGTGAGGCTCTGAGCAACACTGCGCTGCCTCGGGACAGGTGGAAACAAACTGTGGGGGCTTTTGCTAGGCAAGGTGCAGGAGGGACTCTGCAGCCCTGGATTCAGGCCCAGCCGGCCTGCAGAGGGAAGGCGTGGGAGAGAGGCCTGCAGCCTCTTCAGTGGGCCCGGCCCAGGGCTGTCCCCTGAACGTCCTCTGTGTCTCTAACACACAACCTGGACGGGATCCTTTAACTGAGCTCAGATCTTAGACCCAGAGAGGCCTGGCATCTCAGGGCTTGCTCGAGGGGTTAGAGAGACCACCAAGCCCAACTCTCACCCACCCAACTCTGAGATGCTGTCAAGAGCAAGGTCCCACCAAGTGGCTTAGGTCCAACTGCCAGGTCAGGAGACTCAGAGACACAAGCCATTTCTGACTTACTAAGGATAAGGCATTGTAATGTTTTTTAACTGTTTGGTATACATTTTATAGATCATTTGAATCAGGGCGTTTTCCCTATAACTCACTCAGTCCTACTGAATTTCAGAGGCACTTTCTGGGGAGAGGGCATGGCATAGTCATCGTGGGGTGTCCTGGTGACACCTCCAGGGCCAGGGCCTGCTTGCTCGCCCAGTCTGGACTATCACGGCTACGCAGATGTTCTTGAAATGGTATAATACTTGCTACTCTGCAGACTTTTTAGGGTAAATATGTCCATGCCTTTGACATCTTCTGTTAAAGTAGTAATTTGGGTTTTTCCAGGTTTTTTTTTTTTTTTTGCTTTGTCTGTGTGTTGTTTTGTTGTTGTTATTGCTGTTGTTGTTTTAGTTTGGTTTTTACTAAAAGTAATACCTGCACATAATAAATCCCAAACAGTACTGAAATGCCTGAAATGTGTAGAGTGAAAAGAAAAACCCGTTCCCAACAGTTTCTTTCCCCAGGGTGACCATTCTCAACCATTTCTGGTGTATATTTCAGGAAAATGTTTATGCAAATTAAGCATATGCACAGATAGCAACATGCTAGACACTCTTCGGGGCCATGCTGCAAAAGTAATTCCTTTCTGAGGTTTCCTGGTGGCCGACGCCCACCTGTGGAGTCGTGTGCTGGGCCAAAGTCGGCCAGTTCCCCACGGATGGACCAGGCAGTTCCTAGCCTTCGGCCCTTGGAGACAATGCTCCAAGAAAAGGTACTTGTTCAAATTTTACTTGGAAGATTTTGCAGGTGTGTTTTTAGGAAAACTTCTGGTAGTATAATCCAAAAGAATCAGCTAAAAACAACCTGGGCAAAAGTAAATTAAAATTTTAAAGGTATCTTGCCAAATTGCTTTGAAAAGATTTCCACATCTTTCAACAGGGCATGATAGTAATAACACTTTCAAATGAAAAAAGCATCTCATTCTATTTTGCATTTATTTAGTTACAAGTGAAGTTGAGCACATTTTCCTTTACATCTTTGTTCATTTTTCTATTAGGTTATCTTTTCTTATTGCTGCATGACAGCTTTTGGTCTACGTATTGTCAATATTTTTCCCTAATTTGTTTGTTTGTTTATTTTACCATACCATAGTTTAAAATGTTTGTTTAAACAAGCATATCAATCATTTAAAAATCAAGTTTGTTTGATGCCGCTTAGAAAGGGCTTAATTTTTTAAAAATCATGTTTACTTCTAGCAATTTTATGGTCTTATGTTCTATATTTAAATTTCTTTTTGTCTGGAATTGACTTAGAGTCAAATAACTTTATTCTATCAAAAAATAGTCTTATTTTTCTATCCAGCTGATCTGTTGTCTCATGTCTCTTACTGAATGGCCCACTGCTGCCCCAGGACGGCAATGCCACCTTGTCTCCTACTAAATTTCCATTTTGATGCCTATTTTTGGACTCTATCTTGTAAATTTCTTATGTAATTTCAAACCATCTTAATTGTAGTTGTAGAATACATTTTATAATTCCAGTACAAGAATTTTTAGGTCCTTCAGTAGCAATTCCGAGTTTTCTTCATTTAGGTTCTACATAGTTATTAAGATGATTTCTAAATATTTTTATGTATTGCTTTTATGAATGGAATATTTTATTCCATTACATCTTTGTTTAGTAGTAATTTATGTATTAGAAAACCCCTGATTTTTATGTATTATGTTTGATAGTAGCAACTCTACAGAATTCTCTTACTTTTATCTGATTTTGTTGGGCTTCGTTGGCAGCCAGTCACATATCTGCATGGGACGGTCACTCTGCCTTCCTCTCTTCTCCTGCGTCCTACTTCTCTGTCTTGATTGGCCGCACCCGGGACAACGTCAGATCATGGAGATGGTCCGGTCTTGTTCTTTCGCCTCAGTGGCTGCGCACTGCGGGTGCTTGCATGCGGCTGGCCCACGTCCGCGCGCACGCCCGTCTCTGCCCTCTTACTGCAGTCGGTGGCTGTTGAACTGTCAAAGGCCTTTGTAGCATTTATTAAAGTTTATGTTTCCTGTTCTTCAGGGGTTACTTTTGGTCATATATACAGTCCTAGAAAGCCATTCTTTCCACGCAGGTATTCAAATTTACCTGCATAGCAGTTGGCAAAGCGTCTTTTCTATGTCTTTGCCTCTGTGGTTAATTTCCCTCATTCATTTCTGCCCTCTTCTTGCACCCACTGCCACTCTGCCTTCTTCCCCCACGGCAGGAAAGCCCTCCTCTTTGTCAGGAGGCAACAGTCGCTCTCTTGTCTGGCTCTGACCCCAGGGACAGCGGTGGGGGTCTGCTCTTGCCTGGGTGTTGGTCTCCAGCTACGGGCAGTCCGGGCAGGGAGCTGAGTGGTTTCCCTGCTGAAGAAAGGCCTTGGCCACATCTAGGGCTGGCTCCTTTCTGTCCCTGGGAGCAGGGATGCCAGAATTGCCCCTGATTTGGGGAAGGGGTTGGGGAAACTGCTGCCAGGGGACATGTGCTGAGTACCACCCTACCGTCCACTTGAGGTCTGCCTCATTGTTTCATTTCATTCTGTTACCCCTTTATGGTGGAGAATTCTGAGCATTTATAAATGTGGGCAGGATGGTGTAGTAAACCCCAAACACTCACCACCCACCCCAAACCATCAACCCATGGCCCCTCCTGCTCACTACACCCAATCTCCTTCCCCTCTTATTATTTTGAAGCAAATCATTGTCTTGTTTCATCCATAAATATTTCAGTACATCTCTGGAAATAGACACTTAGAAAAACATAACCACCTCACTCTTTTCACATCTGAAAAATTAACCATAATTCCTTGTTATCATCAAATATCGATCGGGGCTCACATTTCCAACTGCCTCCAGAGTCTTCCTTTTGTGACTCATTCGCACTGGGCCCGGGGAGGCCCACTCTGCGTCCACAGCGGCCCCTCCGCGGTCTTTCCTCGTGCGCTGGTTCTGTCTCACGGATCTGCCCTCCGCGGGGTCTGCGTCTGCCTGGCTGCGTCCCCGCGGCGGCGCCGGCGGTTCCTCTGTCCTGCGCGCTTCTGTGAGGGGGCGCCGGGCTGCAGAGGCCGCGGGACTGGGGAGCCCACAGCGCGGCTCTGGCGCGGCGGGCTGCGCGGTGCGGTCGGGCCTGCGCGGCTGCCCAAGCCCACGGAGACGCTGAGCACGTCCGCTATGGGCCTCGGCCGGCTCCAGAGAAACTTTAGCTGTGAAAACCGGCGGCCACCCGCCCCCACGAGGCCCACGGTGGCGGTTTGTCGGCCCTTGAGCCTTCATCGCAACAGCAGGAAACGGCCCCTCGGCCCGCCTGGCCCAGCCGCGCCGCACTGGGGATGGCAGCGCCGGGAGGAGGCCGGGCCTGTCCTTCACCGAAAGGGGACAGGAGTGGAGTCCTCGAGGGGCTGCCCACTTCTCACACCGATCTGATGCCCGCCGGCTGGAAAGGACCCCCAGCAAGAAAAGACTTTTATTTCTCTGATCCACTCCAAAGACGAAGCTGGGCCCGGGCAAAGGGCTCTCTTGAGCAAGTTGGCAGTGGTGACAGGGGACAAGTATGGGCATGGCAGTCGGAAACATAAGCTGAGGCTCCCTCCAGAGAGAGCCCGGGGCCAGGTTTCTGACGCACACCTGACTGTGTACTCCTCGCCTGATTCCCAGCCAGTTACAGTGGAGATTCTCCTATGTGAGCAGAACCACCTGACCCGGTGACAATAGCTTTGAGTAGGGATCTCCTCCCCTGAGTGAGCTCATCATTGCATGGTAAACTATTAATGTGGACCTCTGTGACTCCCCTCCCCCAGCCTGAGGACTGGAGGGGACAAGTGCACCTTTCTGTCTCACTAGGAAACCAGGAAGCCTGTGCCGGATGGCCCTCAGCAGGTGGCTTGCAAGGGACTCTCAGGCACAGGCTGGGAAGCCGGTTGGGCAGTTCAGTGCTAGGGCTTGGGACACTCACTTCCTTACTAGAAAACTGCCCTGTGCCCCAGTAAAAAGGACTGGACATTATCAAACTCAGTTCTATTGATGTCTTTTCAGAACATATTTATTTTTTCCAAATGAAAAATACCCTGGACAGGGGGCTGTGCCACAGGCAGCTGCTCTTGGGCCCTTCCAGGTGCTCTCCCAGGACAGGGTCAGCAGCCCTGGGAACCACCTTTGCCCCCTCCAGGGCCCAGGGACCCCACTAGAGAAGGGAGCAAGGGCCAGCCCAGGTGTGGTATGCCAGGTCCAGGACACCACCAGGGAAGCTTCACCATGGTGTGACCCAAGCAGGGAGGACTGCGGGCCTTGAAGAGCAGCATTTCAGGGAAAGATGTGGCCCAGGATGGGATACAAGTGACTCCTAGAGAGCTGGGTGTCCAGGCCAAGCCTGACCCAGGTTGGTGCACCGCACTGGCCTGGGGAAGAGACAGAGCCATGGCGTGGGAATGGCCCTATGGCTGGCACTGTCCCCAAGGCAGGCATCACCAGTCCCCAGCAGGCCTAGCAGCTGGCACCAGCCCAGATGAGAGCAGCCCAGTGACCCCCCAGCAGACACGGCCAGACACAAACACAGCCCCTGACGGTCTAGTGGACAACGAAGGGAACATCAAATGAGAAAGGACAGGACCTTTCCTTATGTAACCACAGTTCTAGTAATGTTGTTGTATTATACCTAAGAATATTAAGAATGGTCCCCAAAGGTCATGTAATTTCTACTCCATATTCAAATTTTCCAAATTGTCCCAAGAATCTCTTTTACAGCCTTTTGAAAAAACCAGAATGCCAACTGGGTCCACACTGGCAGTCAGCTGCGCCCCACAGCGCCTCTGTCGAGAGCAGCCCTCGCGCTCTCAGAGACGCCAGGCCATCCTCTTGCGGCAGGCGCAAGCTCAGGAGCTGCCCAGTTGCTCCCTCATAGTGTCATTCGGCATGTTCCTCTGTGCCCTGCATTTCCTGTGCACTAGAAGTCAGGCCTGGGGCTCGACTGGATGCGTGTGCTGTGGTGGAGAGACCGTCCCACAGGCCGGACGGCCCACTCCAGGCCCACAGTGAGTGTTGACTGGCAGTCTCCATCGTAAACCTTACCTTTCCTTGAAGGGAAACCTTTTGTTCCCTCTCTTGGACTGACAGAGCTGGAGCCCATCGGGGGCTCCCAGCCTGTGATGCCAGCGTGTCCGCTGGGGCCAGGAAATCAGAGCCCCATGGACAACTGCCCAAGGACACCCTGAGGGGACAAGTGGAGGCTGGAATCCAGTGCAGGCCACTCACCAAGCTGGCCCCAGTTGGAGGCTGGCTCGGTCCCAGCAGGGCCAGCACTAGGAGTGTCCTTGCTGTGGCTTTAGCACTGGCTCTGCCTCGCTCAGCCGCCCCTGGCGCTCCGGGCACTAGTGTCCCTCTGCTTCCCACCGGCCAGGCCCTGCCAGGCCCCTCACACTGCCCAGAGGACTCAGCACCACCTGAGCCCACGCTGTCCTCGAGAGAGGGACGCCTCCCTCAGGACGGAGCGGCAGGCGGCCAGGACCCATGACTGCTGGGCACCATCCTCCAGCCCCAGAGACACCCGCAGGACCCTCACCGCCCTGGGAGGGCGAGCTGAGGAAGGTGAAGGAAACAAGGGAGAAGCACCCTGGCACTGGGGCACCCAGACAGCTGGAGAGGTGGGGGAGGCAGCAGTTTTCCTTGGGGCCCTCCTTGTCCCTTTCCTGTCCTCCCCCCTACTTTGCAAAGGGGGACATAGGCCACCACGACCGCTGTGGTACCTGCTGTCTCTCTCACACACACACCCCCACACCATACATCTGTGTCCATGGAGACTTGTCACTGGCAAAGGCAGGGCTTCTTCAGTGGGGGCAGAGCCCAGCAGGAGCAAGGCAGGAGGGCAGGGTCCCTGTGGGAGGGGCTGGAGGCAGCGACAGGTGGACTGTCCAAAGGGACTTGGGAAGACCCTGGGTCCCACAGAGCCACGTTGGAGCCCACAAGTGATGCAGAACAGGGGAGGCCTTCACCCCACACTAGGCCCAGACACCTGAGCTGCCCAAGGCAGACCTTCTGGGCATGACCGACAGAGAGGTGGAAGTTCGCTTCGAGGAGCCAGGGGCCGCAGCTCTGCCGGCCTGCTGGGGCTCCAGAAACAACCTGGGAGAGGCCAAGAACACGGTAAGGGGCTGGGCTCTCAGGACGGTGCCCTGGAGGCATCCCTGCTGGCTGGAATCGCCCCTCCAGGACTGCTGTTGTCCACTGCTCTTGTCCACAGGAGCCTGAGTGCAGTGTGGGGGAGAGAAGAGAGGGCGCGGAGCAGAATGCAGCCTTCCCTCCCCTGGCTCTGAGTGCCTGGGCGAGGGTTGGCCTGGTACACCCCCGCTGGGGCTGCCTGCAATGACACCAAACCCTCCACACTGGGAGGCCAGGCCTCCCTCCAGGCTTCCCTGGGCTGACTCTGTGTGATTTGAAAGATCCCCTGGGATTTCCTGACAGTGCATGCCCCAGAGCAGAGCTGAGCGTAGCCAGGGTAACCACGCAGGGTGTCAGTCACCAAGCCTCCTCCTGCAGGCCCTTCTCCCTGGGAGCCACGACACTGCACCTGTACCAGCTCAGAGCCGCGTAGGGGAGGCCAGAGGTGACAGACACAAGATGGGGTAGCCACGACTATCCTGGGATACAAGGAGTATGGCTGTGGAGGTGCAGCCGGAGGGCAGAAGGAGGTCTGGGTGGGGGGTGGGGAGGGCCCGTCCTGCCGTGGGTCTGAGCCCCCCACCCCTGCCTTGGGCCCAGTGCTGCAGCTGCACAACCTACTTCTCCATCCCTGTAACCCAGGAGGGGACTTGCCAGGCCCCAGGTCCTTCTGAGGTCCAGAGAAGTGACTACTGAGTCAGGAGCAGGAGAGACTCATGCCAGGGGTGAGGGGGCACTTTGCATCATTGCTCAGATGCAGAAACCGAGGTTGGGGTGTTGCTGAGGACATGAGCAGGGCTTGAGCCAGGATACTCCCGAAGGGCGGGATGGAGAGATGCTGCGCGGCTCACCCGTCCCTGGGGCCACACACAGAGCCTCCGTTGGGCCATGTCAGCACCCACAGTGCTCGTGGTGAGCACAGCTGAGACCTTGGCTGCTGCGGGCTGGCAAGCCACCCCCGAGGTAGCTTGGGTATGTGGGAGGCATTTTGCTGGGCAGAGGCAGAGGATCTCCTCGGTCTAAGCGGTGGCATCCTGGAGATCCCCGCCTTCAGGAAGGACTGGCCCGCCTTAAACAGCAGCGCTGCAAACAACCCCTCCCGGGAACAGAACAAGGCCATTTTTACCAGGCTGCTCATAAGGATGGGATCGAGGATTGGATCTATTGATTCACATTCCCTTTGGGGACACATCGTGGGCAGATGAGAAATTCCTGACGGCTTGATGGTTGGGTCTCTGTTCCCCATATATCAAGGAGAGGAAGATGGGTTCCCCCACCGACCGCCTGCCCTGGCCTCTGCAATTGATGGAAGTTGTGACTGTTACTGCCACCAGCTTCCTAGGTGGCTATAAAGCACAGTGAGAACCCCAGGCGGGAAATGGCTCCGGGGTTAATGCAGTCCTCCTTATCTCCGGCTCCCGTGGGAGAGGGCTTCTCTGCAACTCAGCGGCCAGCTCTCCCTCCTGCTGCCAGGTGACTGATGGGCAGCAATGCGTCCCGGAGAGACAGAGCTGGTGGGGAGAGCTCTGAGGGGCACTCAGGTGACTGCCCGCCCCCGCCAAGGCACAGGGGCCAATGTCTGGGTGTGGAGGCTGGAGTTGGGGCGCCCTGTTCAAGCCCCGACTCCACCCTACTGCATGGGGATGGTGGACATGTTTTATCCTCTCTGAGCCTTAATTCTCTCATCCATGAAAGGGGTGATAGGGGTAAGGAGGAAATGAGGAGCTTGCCGCAGGGTGGCATTTTTGGAAGCTCTCTCATCAGGATGCCTGAGGGAAGGAGTGCTTGAGCCACGGGAGTTAGACTCTGCTCCCCAGAAGACCCCCAAGGGGGCAAGCCCCTGAGGCTGGGGGCAGCCCTCCCTGGGCCAGATTCTGTGGTGGGAACTTTTGCTTCCTGCAGATTCCTGGAGTGAGAACAGCCAGGTAGACTCTGGGGTCAGGAAAGGGAGCGACGTGGGTTGGAGGCCACAGCAGGACACTTGAGCTATGCTCCCAAGGGTCCTCTGCAGTCACAGAGCCCTTTACCTTGTGGGGCCCAACATTTCCCGCCACGGGGCAGGACTACGAAATCCAGGCTATAAAGCTAGGCCAGTGCTTATGCACGTCACACTTCCTACATGGCTCTCTGAACGGAGCCTCGTGCGGTGCCCAGGGCTTCGTGGTTGAACAAGCGCTTGGTCATTCTTATTCTCCTTGCTTGTCCTGCATCCCTGCAGGCACAGGCAGGCGGGGTACTGTCACAGTTCTACCGAGCACAGGCAGTGCAGACAGCAAGGGCCTTGGAGAGCACGAGCCCTGCGCACCAGAGGGGATTAGCTCACCCGTGGTCACAGACCAGGTCTGGTGGAGGAGGGGACACTGGGGTGAGACACCCAAATACCTGAGTTCTGAGAACAGAGTGCTTTCCTTACTTACCTGTTTTATTAGCATTTTAAAAAGAAGGAAAGAAATTTGGGACTTATTTATGCTCTTACTTCATTTTTTTCTGTTTTTTTTAAATTTATTTTTTATTTCAGCATATTATGGGGGTACAAATATTACGGTTATATATATTGCCCACGCCCCCCCTCCCCCCTCGAGGCAGAGCCTCAAGCATGACCATCCCCCAAACATTGCGCATCTCACTCGTTGTGTTTGTATATACCCATCCCCTCCTCCCTCCTCCCACCCGCCCCACACCCGACAAATGTTATTCCTATATGTCCACTTAGGTGTTGATCCGTTAATGCCAATTTGCTGGGGAGTACATGTGGTGCTTGTTATTCCATTCTTGAGACACTTCACTTAGTAGAATGGGTTCCAGCTGTATCCAGGAGTATACAAGAGGTGCTATATCACCATTGTTTCTTATAGCCGAATAGTACCCCATGGTATGCTCCTACTTCTTTTAAATTTTTTATTGATTTCTATTCTTTAGTACTTCCTTATCTGCTTCTTGTTTTTCAATTTAAATACTTTTAAATCTTTCTTGCTGTTTAATTAATTGTATACATTGAAAGGCTATACATTTTCCTCTAAATATTACTTTAACTATATTCCACAAGTTTTACTGTACAGCAGTTTCCTGTCCTACAGTACTGAATGATTTGAAATTTCCATCTTGATTTCAGTCATTGAGGAGGGCATTTGTAAATTTCCGAACATACTTCTTTGTAAATATTTCCTAATTGCTGCTTTTCAATTTATGGCATTGTGGTCCAAAAAAGGTGGCCTGTGTGATACCATTTTTAAAATTTCATGAGACTGCCTTTCCTTTCACTTACTAATTTTTTGTCTCCTTGAGCTATCCATTTCTGATAAGAAAATGTTTTTTTTTTTTTTTTTTTTTAGAGACGGGGTCTCGCTCTTGGTCAGGCTGGTTTCGAACTCCTGACCTTGAGCTATCCACCTGCCTCGGCCTCCCAGAGTGCTAGGATTACAGGCGTGAGCCACCGCGCCCGGCCCAGAAAATGTTTTAAAGCTTACACTGAGATGGCAAATTTGTCAGTTTCTCGTTGCAGCAAGATTATGTTATTAAGTGCACACAAGTTCATGATCGGTGAGTCTTATTGGTGAACATAACTATAGTGTCTCTCTTAAGTACATTAATGCTTTCTGCCTTGCCTTCTGTTGTGTTTGCTATTAGCATTCCTATGTCAGCTTTTTTAATGTTTTGATCTAGAATTTTTTTGGTATATCTTTTATCCCTTTACCTTTCTCTATGTTCTGGTTTTAGGTGCATCTGTGGTGTCCCTTTCATCTATAGGGAATCAAGTTCTACTCCGCTATGGGGACCCTAACTGGTCCCCAACCCTGAGGAGCAAAGAGCCTAGAAGTATCTGTGGTGGTGTTCATGTGATATACACACTCACACACACGCCCTCGCACACACTCTCACACTTGCATATACACGCACACATGCACACTTACACACACAATATACACCCACTTACATACACACTCACACACTCACGCTTGTGTGTGTATAGATGTTTATACATGTAGATGTGTAACATATCCTCACACGCACACATACACACTTACACACACAATATACACCCACTTACATACACACTTACACACTCACGCTTGTGTGTGTATAGATGTTTATACATGTAGATGTGTAACATATCCTCACACTCACACATACACACTTAGACACATGACATACATATACACTCACACTCACACATACACACACTTATCAGCGCAATATACGCTCACACAAATATACACTTATACCCACAACACAATTCAATTACACATACACTCATACACAAGCACTCACACGTACTCAAACTAGTTTTAATTAGCAGGAAATTTTAGTTTAAAAATAGCTACAGTTGCTGCCTGGGCACCGTGGCCGCTGGAAGACAGGAAGAACAGGCCGGTTGGCGAGATTCATCACGCACAGAGGAGCCCAGCATGGGCTGGGCCAGGCCCTTCGCCTGGAGCCTTTGCTTTTCCTCACTCAGTGGGGCCCATCTGAGGCCTTCCACTGCTGAGCCCTCCCTGCCACCCTCAGGGGAAGCGACCCCACTCTGTCAGGAGGACGCTAGCTGCCCGCGAGGCCATTCCCTCCCCTCCTCACCTCTAGGGGAGAGGCTGGGGTTCTGTGGCCGACAACCTCCTTCTGCCTCCAGGTGTCAAACCGGGTGATTTAATTAAACAGAAATAGGGCAGCCACAACTTGACATCATAGTTCCTGGAAACTGAATTGTAGCCATAACTCTCGAAGCTCATTATGTCCTTCAAGAGTTCTAAAATGTTTTAAATGCATATCCTCTCGGTGCTCGGCGCTGCATCTGACGCCTTTTGCAGGGTGGCCCTCATGGGCTGGGCCCACCTGCTTGTTAGCCGTCTGTCCCTTGCCTTGCTGCGGTCCCACCAATAATTAAGCCTTTTAAGAGATGGGGGAACTTCAATATCAGTAATTCAATCTCCCCTGTTTACTGATCTCTGCCATTAGCTGAGTCGAGAGCAAAATGTTTTAATTAAAAAGATTGGCAATAAGTTGGTGTAATGTCATAATTTGCACAGGGCCCCTTCGAGCAAATGACTTTGCCCAGTCTTGGTTGCTATGACAACTAATGGACATGATTATTCCAGTGTGAGAAGCAGCTGACTAGGGGACAGGGAGTGAGAAGAGGGGCCTCTGCAGGGGACAGAACCAAGAGGTGGAAATTGCCAGCCCTCTCCCTGAGCTCTAGGTGGGTATTTTTATACAAAAAAACAACCCAGTAACTTTGCTGCAATCCCTGTGGTTTGAAGAGTCCACACTCCCTGGCTGGGCAGCCCCCCAGAGTCTCTAGGTGCCTGGGACAAGACTGTCTCTGGCCAGTGCCATCGGGGCTCAGCAGTGCAGCCTGGAGCGAGGGGAAACCCAGCAGCCACTCAGCTAGGATCCTGCCTGGAGCCCCCACCTCAGGGCAGGCCAGCTCTGCAGAGGGTCCCTCACCTCCCCACCCAGGCAGGAGTGGCTGCGGCTCCAGGAGGGACGACGTGCTGTCACCTGCTTCGGTGTGCAGAATGTGCCCCGGGACTCGGGGGCCCCAGAGACTGTGCTCACAGGGCTGGACGAGGACAAAGCAGGAGACCACACCTGCTCTGAGTGGCCCCCAGCCAACATTTCCTCAGTGTTTACTCAGTGGTCCACCTGGAAGAGGTAGCCCTTTGTGGGAGCAGAGAGGGAGAGGCCTGCGGAAGGGGACCAGGAGGAGCCTAGCCTTCACTCCCTCGTCTATGAAACGGGAATAAAAGCGCCTCTCTCCCAGAGCCACGCTAAGGACTGCGTGGCCAGTCGTGCGTCTTCTGTGGCCGTGCTGGTGGCGCGCCTCGAGGGAGGGTGGGGACGCCCGCTGGCAGCCAGCTCCTCTGCACCAGGGCCACAGGCCAGTGCCAGCTCCGAGAGAGCAGGGCGCAAACTGCCAGAGGGCTCGGCTCCCGCGCCAGGAGGGAGATGGGCTCTGCCTACCCAGGAGCAGGTAAGGCCAAAAATCAAACGAACAAACGGAAACCCTGGAGTGCGACGGGACTGTGCGCAGGTGCGCAGGTGTGTCCTGACACAGCGCTGCTGTGGCCTGGCCGGCCTGGGGGAGGAGGTGGCTTGCGGATGGAGGCCATGCCCTCTGGGCCACGAGGGCGCTGAGTGGCGTCTGAGAGCAAGTGGCCTCTGTGCCGCTCTGTCTCGGCTCCCGCGGGGCCCGCGGGGCCCGCTGGGCCGTCTCGTGGCATCCTCTGCCTGACCAAGGCCACCTAGTTCTCTACCGGCCTCCCCTCCATCAGTGCCAGGGACTGCCGCGTCCCCACCACGCGTGACCCGCCCCGGAGTGCTCAGGAGCGCCAGCTCTCTGCTCCCCAGTCCTTGCTGGAGTGCAGCGCTGGCAGCGCTGAGGAGGACGCAGCTTCCTAGCACCGGCGCCCGAGGGCCCGTCTGACCACGTGGCCCTCACCAGCAGTGGAGGACAGCCGTCCCCGGCGCTGGTGTGGAAGGACAATAAAACAGATATCGACCCGATCCTAATCTGGCGAGCTTGAGCCCAGAGCTCTGGAAACAAAGCTTGCTGGATCCTGGAGGCAGGGCTTGGGAGCAGCAGGAGATAAGGAAATGCCCTGGGGACACAGTTTAATGTAACTAGCCTTCCCAGGTCCATGGCAGCTAAGTCTGGGGGTACAGAGGTGAAGATGACACAGTCCAGCATTTTCTGGTCTGACAGGCAGGCACAAGGACCCCGCCCTGGTGGGGTCAGAAGGGGCAGGAGACATATGTCCTTGGGTCCCTTGAGCAGGGAAAGGAAGGGCAGTGGCCAAGCCGCAGGGGAGCCAGGCCCCTGACTAGCACCTGCTGCAGCCAGGCCCCTGCCAGGAGAGGCCCCTCTGGCCTGCTCTCCACTCTCCTTCACCAGCAGGAGTCAGCTCCCCGCTCTGTCCCCGTCCCCTCCTCGGCTCTCAACCAGACTCTACACAGCCAGTGCCACGATGTGCTGGTGACTCTGCCACCCTCCCCCCAGGCTCACATGCCAGCTGCACACTCCGCCCCTCGGCGCCTACAGCACCTGCCCCCCAGGGCTGCAACTGGACTGGGACCCACCCCAGATCTCCCTGCCTGAACTGAGCCATCGCTGCTGCTCAGATCTAAACCCCTTTGAGACCCCCCACTGTCGTGCCCTCACCCCCACCTCCAGTCCAAGGGTGCCTTGCTGCCCGTGAGGAGCAGGCCCTCACCAGGATACACCCTCCCCCACACATCCTCACCTGATCCCTCCCTCGCCCAACCCTGCAGCACTGTCACCTCAGCTGCTGCCCTCCTCAGCTCTCCCGGACTGCTTCCCGGAGCGTCCGTCCTCCGCCCGCCTGCTCCCGCAGAGCCCTCTGGAGTGCCACCAGCATCTGCCGCGGCAGCCAGGCCAAACCCACCCTCTTCTCTCCGCACCACCCTCCACCGCCCTGCTCCCTCCACTCGCCGCCCCTCCCTCCCCTCGCCACCCACAGCGACTCCCCCCAGCCCTTGTCCACCCCACGCTCAGTCCCTCCTTCCTTCCCTCTGTGGCCTTTATGCTCGCTGCGCCTTCTGTTTGTGACCGATTATCCCTGCGGCCACCTTCCTCCCTCCAGAGACACCCCCGGGTTCCTTCCCTCCGCCCAGCGGGGGCACCTCCCGCAGAGGCCTCTTATGGCTGTCTCACTGCCCTCTGTCCCGGCAGCCGGCCTGTCTCCCCTCCACCCGCCATTCCCCACTGCACCCCCATGCCCAGAGCAGGACCCCAGATGTGCCAACTAAATGACCCCGTGCCTCGGTTCCCTTGTCTGTGAAATGGAGGCAATAACAGCACCCACTTACAGGGCCGTCCGGGGGATTGAGGGTGGGACTGCATCTAGGTCTTTAGGATTATTATTCGGGTCTTTTGTCAGTGCTGAGCTGCTCCCTCTGTCTGGGCTGATGCTGTCAGGGAGGGCAGATGGGGCAAGGCCGCAAGGCCACGGAGACCCAGCTCCACTTGGAGCAGAACACACCTCAAACAGAGCCCTTGCTCCTGTTTCTCGAGGGCCTGCAGCACTTTGTCCTTGCTCTACAGTCTCGTCCTCGGCTGGCCGGCGCCTTCCTGGCTGGGGCTCTGGATTCTGTGGAATGGGGGCTGGGGGAGAAATAGGGGTGGCACAGTTGAGGGTCCCCAGGGTCCCCACTCATACACATGCCACACAAACCCCAGTGCAGACCCGTCTCTGGCCAGCAGCTCCCTGATTTGATTTGGCTCTGGCCTCCGTGCGCCTCGCGCCCATATCCCTGGGCCTGTCTCTTTAGAGGATAATTGCAGGAAGTAATTCTATTTGAGAAACAGTTGCTCCAGCAATATGACGGTGTACTCGGAGCTAATGGATCCAGTGTCCTTGCATACTAAGGACGCATTTCAGCCAAGCACAGGGTGTTCTTCAAGAAAGGTCTCATTGCCCATCAAGGCTCTGCCCTCACTGAGCTATTAGCAGGCTGAGGACATGAGCTTGGAGGGAGCGGAGACCTAGAGGTGCTGTGCGACCTCGGCTCCTCCTGGGGGATGGGGCTGCCCGGCAGGGGCACAGGCTCTGGGCAGGTGCTCCGTACACCTCCCTGGTCAAACACCAGTCTGTCCGGGAAAGATTCCTGTTATTGGCCCATTTTACAGGTGGGAAAGACAAATGAGCATGCCCAAGTCCGCACAGCTGAGTGGGGAGAGGGGACCCTCCAGAAGGTGCTTTTCATGTTCCTTCTACTTCTGCTCTCCCTTTGCTGACTCGGTTTCCCACATCCCGCCCAGCTCATGGCACTGCCACTTCACGGCTGTCCCTGTGTTCTGTCTCCCCCTGACCCCTCCTGTACCCACCACCAGCTTAACTCCCTGGATCCAAAAAGGATGGTGTCACACCTTCCCGTAAAATTCCTTCCTACATTTCCATGGCCTTCAGGAGACACTGGGGCTCTGGATACTGTGCACACCCCCAACGAGCCCCTGCCTGCCTCGGGCCCACCTCCCGGCCAGTCTCTCCCGACAGGCAGCCCTGGGCCCTGCCATGCTGCACCCTGTGCAGCGCCCTGCGCAGGCCTAGACACTTCGTGCTTCTCAGCCTCCCCGAGTGGAAGGCTCCCTGTGGAAGCATGCCGGCCTCCCCGAGTGGAAGGCTCCCTGTGTCTCGTCCAGGCGCAGGCCACTCATGCCTTGGGGAGGATTCTGCCCAGGCATCTCTGGCCCTCATGCTGGCGCCCAGGGCTGGTGGCTGCCATAGCACTTGCCACGTGCCATGGAAGTTCTTGCTCCTGTGTCTGCTCCTCGTCTGGTCAGGGGCTGCTCCGAGCAGGAAAGGGCATGCGCAGGAGCTCGCGCCGCCCCGCCTGGCCAGCCTTCCCTTCGTTCACTCAACAGGCACTGTTCGAAGGCCCATCGCCTGCTGGAGCAGGATGCCATAGACTGTGGACCTTGAACAGAAACGCTCGTTTCTCACCGTTCTCGAGGCTGGAGTCCCAAGTCAGGGTGCGGATGAGGCCAGGTACTGGGCTGGCCTTTCTTCCTGGTTTGCAAACGCCCACCCTCTTGTGATGCCCTCACCTGGCGGAGCAGTGTCGCCTCTCTCACATCTCTCCTTTAAGGACACTAATCCCACTCACGAGGTCTCCACACTTGTGACCTAATCACCTCCTGATGCCACCACACTGGGCTTGTGGGGGACAGAAACATGCGGCCCATAGCACACAGCACAGGCACTGGGACACAGCAGTGGCAAAAAATGACAAGCACCCTATCCCCAGGGCCATCTGCCCACGAGGACAGTCCTTACTGAGGTGCCGTCTGAGTCCTGCAGCACCTGGGAGTGGCGCTTTGGGCACGGGCAGCGCCGGAGCCAGGGCCCTGGCTGGGGCCGCGGGCGGATGAGAGACCAGTGAGGGCCACTGCGTGGGGGCTGCCGCGGGAGAGCAGGGCGTGCTCAGAGGGGGCCGTGGGGACTCTGGCACACATCTCAGAGGTGCACTGCGGCTCCGGGAGAGGATGGGCTGTCGAGTGGGGCGCAAGGGCGCAGGATAGGCTGCTGCGGGGGTGCAGCAGGGAGGGCAGAGGGGAGGAGGGGTCAAATTCTGGGAGTGTGTGGAAGTCACAGGCCACAGGATTCACTGCCATATACGGGACGCGGGGATGGGAGCAGCTGCTGCCCAGGGGAGCACAGGCCTGCGGCCTGAGAAACTGGATGACAGAACTGCCACCAGCTGGAATGGGAGCAGGGACTGGGCACAGTGGAGAAGGAGATTGGGAAGGCGTCTTTTGAATACTGACAGGATGACCAAGTAGAAATGTCTATGACCGGACATTGACCTATGACCCTGGCATGACATCCTGCCTTGGCCCCATCATCCCTGGCCTCCACATAGGGTCAGCGTGGGCTGAGCGTGCCAGTCAGCTCCAAGGGTCCAGGCCTGGCCCTGGGGGTATCTGGTGCATGTGTCCTCTTCAAGGGCTGTCCTGTCCCTTGGCCTTGGTGGACATTCCCAGAGAGCTGTCCCTGGCCAGGGGGAAGTGAGAAACATATTAGTGCCTTTCCTGATACCTTGGCTGGAGTTAGGGGTCAGCCTGGAGGTCGAGGCCCTCAGACACCAGCTCCCAGGGGAGCTGCTACATGCCTCCCCAGCACCAGTCCCACCAGGGTGAACTCCGCTGTCACTGCCGTTGAAGGATGACTTTCTTCTCTCCATAAGCCGGTGAATTAATTCATGCCATCTATTTTCCCAACTTGGATCAAAGGTTGTCAAATTCCTTTACCCACTTAATGATCTGTAATGTACCCTTCCATTTCCTGACCAGCTGTTAGATGAAATAGAATTCATAATGGCCTCCCAGCAGCATCTGCGCACCTGTGTACATATACAGGGTCAGGCAGGAGCCACTCAGCCAGGATGCATCTTTTCTTCCAAGAGATTCTGAAAATCTCAAGCCATATGATGCTTTTAGTGCCGAACAGATTCTATGATCCATGTGAGGCTGAAAATATATGACTCATGTGCCACTGCCTCCCATGCCCTGGCAGTGGCAGACATTCGTAATCTATTACAAGCACTCTCCACCATGGAGCTCAGACACGGCTCCCTACACAGCCATCAACACATGATACAAGTCCTGGCCTGGACAAGGAAACCCCTTCACCATCCAGACAAAACAAGGTGACTAATGTCTCTCCCCACACTGCCTTTTTTTCTTTTTCTAATGTGTACTGTGGCCTCTGAGCATGAGGAAAATGAGGTGACAGGACTGCCCAGCTGAACCTCCCGCAGGCTGTTCAGGTGGGCACAGCCCTGACCCTATTCCAGGGGCTGGACTGAGCGGGCCCAAGCCTGCCGACCTCCCACCCTGCAGGGCTGTGGTGTAGGCCACCCAAGCTCCTGGGCACAAAAGCACCTTGCTGGCTCCCCACAGCACACAGGGCAACTGTGTGAAGCCCTGGGCCCCACACTGCCCACCGCACGCGCTGACACCCAGTCGTGCTCCGCCGGCTCCACAACATGGAAGAGGAGCCATCGAGGCTGACAGCCGAAGCTGGAGAAAGCCTGTGGCCACGCCACCCTGCCGTCTTCCTTGCGGGAGGTTGGGAGGAATCACTCACTGGCCCGAGTGTGACACCTGCTTGGGGTGCAGGGTCCCTCCTCTCTGCTGTTCCTGTCTTGAGGCAGCTTTGTCACCAATCTTGGGCCATTTGGGCCTCTCCATCCCCTTCTCTTGGCTCAGAGCTCCTGCAGGGTCTCCTCTGCCAGCCCCTCTGGGCTGGGCCCATGGGGTAGGGGGCAAAGAGAAGAGCAGAGGAGGCCAGGACAGACCCTGAGAGCGCCATGAAGGGACATGCCACCAGAGGAAGCCAGGACCTCAGTGTCTGCCCAGCTCAGAGAGAAAAGCTCCAAGGAGAGGGAGGACTGAGTTCAGAGGGAAGCCTGGGGGTGGAGGTAACCCTGAACTCGCTGCCTCAGAAGACCAGCCACATGCCTGCCCCATGCTGCCCACTGTCCCGTCACCAGCCTATGCCACGTTGGCCACAGCATGGTGCTCCCTGGGCCTTCAGCCACGTTCCCTGGAGCAGCGAGGCTCGCTGCCCTCGCCCCTGCCTCGACCTGAGCCTTTTAAGCAAATCAGCAATGTAATTATTGATCTGTAAAAGAAAAAGAATTAATAGGGCTGCCCACATCCTTTGTACATAAGAGTATTTAACAATGAACTCTGCTTAAACTTCATAAAAGCCTCTTCAGCAAATCAGCACACAAGTATTGATCTGGAAGTCCGCCTGCGAATTCCAGCTGTCTGCCTCTCCCACTGAAGGACCATTAGTTCGTCTTGCCGGACTCGCCTTTCTACATTTATGGCCTGGTGCTTGCCCCCCGGGACGTTTCCGCTGCCTCTCAGCAGGGCCGAGCCGCCTGGCTTTGCGGATCCTCCTTTTCCCGGAGTCCACATTATCGACTCAGGAGTGCGCTCGGTGGGTGCTGTCAGGCTGGGGCTCTATAGTCCCCACGGGGCCAGCGCCCCAGGCTCAGGCCTGCCTGGGAGACCTCAACAACCCACTTTTCAAGGAGCAGGAGCTGGGGGCACTTGGCACCCCTCCTCTTGTTCGCCCTCCCAGTGAGCCTGTGAAATGGGTGTTCCTTGCTCGACCTTGCACAGGAGAAACCAACGACCTTCCCCGAGTCACACAGGTGGTGAGGGGTGGGGGCCAGAACTGGACCTGATGGCTTGAGCAACCTCTTCCTAAGAAAGGCGAGTGGGGTCGGCACTGCCCGCATTGGAGCAGGCTGGGCCGGCGGCCCCCGACGCCGTGGGCTCTCCCTAAGAGGCCCGTCCAGGCACCTGAGGAGGCCAGGGTGTCCAGAGGGCTCAGCTGGAGTACCAGTGGCCCTGGCATCCTACAGGATGACTTTTTGCCCTTGGCCCCTTCCTGTCTTCCCTCCTCAGCACACCAGGCATGGTCTGGGGACCCTGTTGTGTCTAGCTGGGGAGTGGCAGGGGCCACTGCCCGGGTTTGGCTCTGGAGATGGAGTGAGTGGGTACCCAGAAGCTGAGGCAGAAGGTGCAGTGGCCGGAGCCTGGGTGAGGAGTCGGGGTCTCTGCGTCTGGCCTGGTGCAGGGCTCTTGTCCAGGGACCTCTTCCCCTGTGGCCACTGTGGCGGCCTTCGTGAGCCCCTCGCAGCCCAGCACCCCGCACAGCAGCAGGGCCAGGGTCAGAGAGCCCAAAACACAGGCATCAGCCACTCGCTGGCCCCTCAGAAACATTCAGTGCCTGCTGGGGATGGGGCCCCAGAGCACTGAGAAGTGGTCACCATGACGCCCCAGCCCGCCCACACCTCCACGTCACCACTGCCCGGCCTCTGCCTCTGGACCTTCTCCTCTCTGTGTCTGCCTCCTGTCTTGGCCTCCCTATCTGCCTCCGTTTCCCTGTTTCTGTTTTCTTCTCTGCCGCCCTGTGTTTCCTTTCCCTTCGTCTCTTTCTGATTTTTCTCTGCTAATCCTGATGTTCTGGTTGTCTGTCTGCCCCACCCTACGACGACCTGGGGCCAGGACGGGCAACGTTCATGCCTCGGTCTCAGGAGGGCCCCGGTGCTGGGCCCCGGCTTGAGCCACGGCCGGCCTGCCTGGCAACTCGGGGAAGGCGCCTCCTGAGAATGCCGCCAAGGCTGGCCTTGGTTCTCCCGGGGACCCAGGGGTGGCCTAGGGACAGCTCTTATTGGGGCAGGCTCACAGCAGCCCCTCCTGGCCCTGGGGCCCCTGGCTGCCCGCCGTGACTAGTGCCTTGGAGGCTGTTGATACCAAGGAAACCAGAGCACCCAGTGAGTGCCACGTCTTGAACACCCTTTCTCCCCTGCTCTGCTCCACTCCTGCCTGCTGCTGGGAGAGACCAGATCAGGTGTGTGGTGGGGGGTGACATGGACCCTCAGGGAGCTGAGGACCCCCACGTCCTCTTGTCCAGCTGCCGGCCAGCTGGGCCAGGTGCTGCCCTCAGGCTGCATGGCCTCCTAAGCGCCAGCCCCCAAGGGCAAAGCCCTGGTGAGAGAACAGCTAGGGGACACTGGCACGTGGCACCACACCCCACTGGGAGGGGGAGCGCCAAGCTGCACCTTTGAGGGCAAACCTGGGCGAGCCAGGCAGGGGCAGCCCAGCAGCGGCCTCTCTGGGGCCACACCCCGCTTGCCTGCAGCTCGGTGGAGCCTGGGTCCCCAAGCTCCACCAGGCCGCGCAGGCCTCCTCAAGCACAGGCTGTGTCAGGAGGTTGTGAGGGCCCCAGACCAGGGAAAGAACTTTGGATTTCATGAGAAAAGTTGAGGAGGGGGCCACTGAGAAGCCTGCAGGGTCCCCTGGGCAGGCTTGGCCCCAGGTCAGTCACCCCAACTCAGCAGGAAGTCTCTGAAGGCGTCCGTGCAGCTTGTTCACTCGGGCGTCTCCTAAGGACTGTAGCTGTTGCAGGGGCAGGGAGGGCTCCAGGGGGATTCTGGAAAAGGAACAGCACCCATACTCCTTGTGATTGGTCAGGTCTGCAGAGGCCCAGGGCAGCTGCCCACGCAACCCCTGCAGGTGGCCCCAGCAGGCCCAAGGGCCTGATCCCACAGCCTGGCCCTCACCTGCCGCCCCGGGTCCAGGGGACTCGGAGCTGTCAACGCCTGACCCAGAAGAGGTTGCCCCTCTTCCTGACCCCTCTGCTTCCTGCCGCCCTGAGATCAAAGGGCGTCTCCTCGGTGCCGGTTCCTGTCATCGGCCTTAATGGACGCTCTCCCCATTAGCACAGGGGCTGGAGGAGAGGCACTGGGCAGCGGGTGGCTGGGCAGGAGAGGCCTCAGATCTGGGCCCCAGAGGGACAGAGGGAGGGAGAGGGGGTGGAAAGGCTCAGCCCCCCCCAGGTCTAAGGCAGGATTTAGGAGCTCACAACAAGGGGGCCTGGGGCACTGGCCACAGGCCGGACTGCTGGGCCCTGATATCTGAGAGCCTTCCTCCATGGGGCGACATGGGGGACACTGTGGAGGGGCGAGATGCTCTCCGACCTGCTGTGGATCCATGCTGAGAGCGCCCCCCACACTGCTCCTGCTGGCAGGCACCCATGTGCTGGCTCTGAGCAGCAGGGTGGCCGCAGGAGAGGCCACTGCAGAGGCTCTGGGCCTGGTCGGTGGGGAGGGCCCACAGCACTTTTCTGAGGCCAGGGCGCCTAGGCCCAGCAGGAGAGGGTGGAGGAGGTCAGCCTGCTTCTGGGCAGCACAGTTCTCCTGCTCCCTGGAACCTCCTGACTGGACCATCGGCAGGATCTGTCATTGTCCCCACTGAGATACTGGCTGACGGCAGCATCCAGAGTAGAACCTGATCTCCTCGGGGCCAGCGCAGGGCTGGGCGGCCACTGTGGTCACAAGTGCATTCATGACCAGGACATCACCCTAACCAGGTTCCTAACCAGGCAGCGGAGCCCAGGAGGGTGGCAGAGAGACGCTGGCTTGTGACTCAGGGTCCCCAGCCTGGCCTAGCCAGCTGTTGGGGAGCTCTGCAGCCTTGAGCAAGCCCCTCCACAGTGGTCAGTCTCCTGCCCAGCAGGACCCACCCTGAGGCACTCTTTGTCCCTGGCTCCTCTCTCCCCTCTAGCTAGGATCTGCTCTTAGGGCCTCGCCTGTCTGCCAGCTCCTAGCACTTTGCTGCCTCTAGCCAGATCCCCTCCATAATCTACTTTAGTGAAATAGGGTGACACTTTTACTGACAGTGATCCTATCTGGGGACTGGGGAGACTGATGGCCAGACTGCACCTTCCACCACGGGGCACCCTCCGAGAACAGGGTGCTGACAGAAGCTGCGTGATGCTGCCTCGTGGCCTCATTTCACGTCCTGGAAGTGAGGGGTGGGGCATGCAGCAGTTGGTCTTGGGTCTCCTGATCCCAGGGAGTCTGGCAAGGGAGGCCCGTAGGGCTGCTGCACTGGCCTCACAGAGGCCCAGGCTGAGGGGTGGACGGCTGGGCTGCACCCTGGCACCGAGGGCCTGGTCAAGCAGAGAGGCCGAGGAAGCAGGGGGCTGAGCGAGACCAAGAAACAGTGGCTGCGCAGGGCTGTGGGGTAGAGGCTGTGGGTGCCAGCCGACCCCTCATGGGAGCTCATGTCCCGGCCATGTGCAGGAAGCACCAGAAGGCACTGCTGAGCTGTGGGCCTCCTTCCTTGTCCCCAGCTCCTACCATTGGCTGCTCTGTGCCCCAGGCCAGTCCCATGGAATTCCAGGCCAAATTTGCTACCTCTGAACCAGCAGCTCAGAGACACTGGCCTGATAGGTTAACCCCAACACTTCCAGCTCTGCAGGACCCGAGTGGAAGACACAAGTCCCTGAAGAAGAAGGAGCCCCATTCCTGGCCATGCCCTCTGTCCGGCTCAAGCCCATCACCCCTACACTGGCCAGCCCAGACCTGGCACCATGGATCACCTGCAGATGGGAGGTGAGACATCCCCCCACAGGGTCCACACTGCAGCCCTGTGGACCCCTTTCCAGCCTACACGGGGCATGCACCTGGGGACACCTGCACCCACTACCCACCCTAGGGGCTGCTCCAGGGAGCCCACCAGAGGGTAGACCTGGGGTACACAAGGTGACCAGGGACCCCAGAACTGCCCATGTCCCCACCTGATAAGCTCCACCTGTCCTGTCATTCAAACAGGTCCAGGAAAAAGGCCATTGCAGTTATGGGAAACGTGGCCATTCAGGAAGCAGGATGGAGCCTGTCCTGCTCTACGGGCCATGGAGACCCCCATGCAGCGTTCTGGGCTGGGTGAAGCCTGCAGGCCGATACACCAGGTGAGGTGGGGCCCAAGTGTCAGCATGTGGGTCTAAGACCCACATTATCTGAACTCGCTCAGCAGAAGTGAGTCTCAGCGGGTAATTGGGGCAGCCAAGCAGGAGGCTTGAGGTCCTCAAGTGATGCAGCTCTGGGCAGGGGGGGTGCCACAAGCTCCCCGTATTTGCCTGGCCCCAGGCTGCCAGCCAGGACACCGTGCTTGGCTTCCCAGAATGGGTGGCTAAGGTGGTTTCAGACAGGGCTACGCCTCTTATCTATGCTCCTGCAGGGCACGAAGCCTTCAGGGCAGCAACTCAGCTTTGGCCCCATGCCGCCAGGCCTTCCCAACGTGCTATCGACCTGCCGAGCCCAGCTAATGGGGTCCTCTAGGGGCATCGAGTTCCGAGGCGAGGTTGTTGTGAGCAGGAGCCGCCGGTGTGCATCATCAGCAGGCAGCCTCATGCAATATGTAACAGCGCTCTAGCCCCGCCCGGGGCGGACGCAGCTGCCGCCCCAGAACCTGCTGGTACTTGGGAGAAGAGGCCTGGGATGGGAGGCCTGGGCTCCGCCACAGGCCACAGGCCCTGTTCTCCCTGTGCCTCCATCTCCTGATCTGTGGACATGAGGTGGGTGGCTAAGCTGGCACTCACATGCCCGGCAGCCCGGCCTCCAGCTGGGCAGGCACTGGCAGCCCCTGCAGCCCCTTGCCCACTAAGCCTGGGGGGTCCTCAGGGCCTCTCAGCACAGCAGCCCGGGCAGCCACAACCGAGCCATGAGTGGGTGAGCAAGATCCAAGCACCTTGCCGCTCATGACACCGCGGCCCCTTCCAGCCCGACCCCCAACTCTGAGGGCTCCTGATAGTCCCCACAGCCAGCATCTACCTCCTGCCTCCCCCCTCACATCCCCAGCCTCTGCACTGACACCTTCCCAGCTCACAGCGAGACAGGGCCCAGAAGAGTGTGGACCCCAGGCACAGCACAAGGCAGGCAATCTGTCCTTTCATGGATAAGAAACTGGGTCCCGAAGGGGCTCAGCATCATCCACTCCACCAGGCTCCTGTGGTCAGAGTCGGGGCTTGGCGGTGTCTTCCCAGTCTGTCTTCAGATTTCCCACACGTCGGTGGGATCCACTTCCACTTCTCAGGATCCTCTCTGGGGGCGCAGGAAGGCCCCGCCAACCCTGTGCTGAGCGACGGAGACACCGCCTGCCCAAGGTCTGAGGCCAGCATGACTCCAGGCCTGGGCCTCGCGGTGGCTGCTGCCGTGAGACAGCACACTGGCAGGCAGAGAGCAGATTCGTGCTTCTGCTCTGCCATCTGTCCCTCAGGGGAAGGTGGGTGAGTCTTTGTCCCTTCGAGCCTCGGTTGCCTTGCCTGCAAGGGCACCAGAGTGAGGGTGTTACAGCCACTGGGAGAATCCACCGGACATTGGGCTGTTGGTGTCCAGGATCCTGGCAACGGGCGGATCAGATGCCCAGAGAGCCCTGAGATCCTGGAGGTGCAGACACCACCTCCTCAAAACCACTTTACAGGACATTCTACCCCAAAACCACTGAATATACGTTCTTCTCATCATCTCATGGGTCATTCTCTAAGATTGACCATATCCTAGGACACAAAGCATGTCTCAAACAATTTAAAAAAATAGAAATTATACCATGTATCTTTTCAGATCACAATGGAATAAATGAATAATGGAATAAATAAATGGAATAAATCAACCCTAACAGGAACTCTGATTTCTACACAAAGTCATGGAAACTAAACAACCTTCTACTGAATGATCACTTCATAAATGAGGAAATCAAGATGGAAATCAAAAGATTCTTTGAATTAAACTACTAAGGAGACACAAGTTATCAAAACCTGTGGGACATAGCTAAAGCAGTCCTGAGAGGAAAGTTTATTTCCATAAATGCCTATATCCAAAAGTTGAAAAGATCACAAATAGGCAACCTAATGAATCGTCTCAAAGAGTTGGAAAAAGAATAACAGACCAACCCCAAACCCAGCAGAAGAAGTGAAATCATTA
>VBSM01001468.1:622137-638314 GCA_008086735.1 Cheirogaleus medius | reverse complement strand
TGGTATTAACGGATCAACACCTAAGTGGACATATAAGAATAACATTTGTCGGGTATTGGGCAGGTGGGAGGGGGAAGAAGGGGACGGGTATATACAAACATAATGAGTGAGATGTACAATGTATGGGTGATGGTCATGCTTGAGGCTCTGCCTCGAGGGGGGCGGGGGGCATGGGCAATATATATAACCGTAATATTTGTACCCCCATAATATGTTGAAATTTTAAAAAATTTTAAAAAAAAGAAAATGGAATAATATTGTCAAAATGTTGATAGAAAAAAATGTCAGCTAAACAAATAATAATAAGCTATTATTTGGGAGAGAAGGTAAAATAAAGACACTTTCAAACAAAAAAAAATTAAGTTTACTAGTGGCCACCTTTGTGGACAAAAAGGGTTCTAATGGGTAAAATTCAGAAAGAGGAAATTAAATCCACGAGGAAGAAATAAAAAGCCAGAAGTAATGTTGAAATGGTTCCTTGAAAAGACCAACAAAATTAGCAAACCTTTAACCAGACTGACCAAAAGAGAGAGAGAGAGAAAATAACAAATGGTAAAAATCAGAAATGAAAGTGGGGACATTACTACCAACCAGAAATAAATAAAAAGGATTATAAGGGAAAACGATGAACAGTAGTACACCAACAAATGAGATTGTCCATTTCAACCTAGAGGAAATGGACAAATTTCTCGAAACACAAAAATTATCTAAACTGACTCAAGAAGAAATACAAAATCACAACAGTCCAATAGCAAGTAAAGAGATTGAATCAATAATTAAAAATTTCTTAGTGAGAAAAAGTCCAGAGATAGATGTCTTCATTGCTGAATTCTACCAAACATTTAAAGAAGAATTTACACCAATTCTACTCCAACTCTTCCAAAAAATAGAGGGGTAGAAAACACTAACACATCCTAGGAGGCTAAAATCACCCCAATACCAAATCCAGATAAAGACATCACAAGAAATTATAGACCAATAGGAATGCAGATGCAATATATTGTGCAACATGAATATAGATCTCTTATATATATAGATGCAAAAATCCTCAACAAAATTTATCAAATCCATTTATGACAAACCTTCTGCTAATATCATACTAAATGGAGAAAAATTGAAATCATTCCCTCTTCGATCTGGAACTAGACAAGGATGCCCACTATCTCCTCTCCTATTCAATATAGTGCTCAAAGTCCTAGCGATAGCAATCAGACAAGAGAGGGGTATTAAGGGCATCCAAGTAGGGGCAGATGAGATCAAACTCTCACTCTTCGCTGATGATATGATATTATACCTAGAAAACCCATGGACTCATCCAAGAGACTCCTAGATTTGATAAATGAATTTGGTAATGTTTCAGGTTATAAAATGAATATACTCAAATCAGAAGCATTCACATATGCCAAGAACCACCAAGCAGAAACTCAAATCAAAAACGCAATACCCTTCACTATAGCCTCAAAGAAAATTAAATATCTAGGAATATACTTAACAAAAGATACGAAAGATTTATACAAGGAGAACTACGAAACACTAAAAAAAGAAATTGCAGATGATTTAAACAGATGGGAAAATCTACTTATTCATGGATTGGTAGAATCAAGATATACAATGTAACTAAAATGTCAACAAAAAAAACTTTTATTGGGTGGTGGACTGGTGGGAGGGGAGAGGAGGGGAAAGGTGTATATTTACATAATGGGTGAGGTGCGCACCACCTGAGGGTTGGACATGCTTGAAGCTCTGGCCCAGCGGGGTGGGGGAGGGGTGGCAGGGCTAATATATGTATCCCCAACAATATGTGTACCCCCATAATAAGAAGAAATAAAAAAAAACCAAACAGCATTTTAAAAGAATTACACACCATGGCCAAGTAGGAGTTATTCGAGGGATGGTTTTACATAATAAAATCAATGTAGACAGCACATTATTAGAACAAAGGGGAAAAACCCCACATGGTCATCTCAATTAGTGTAGAAAAGGCATTTGACAGAACCCTTTCATGACAGAAAACTAAGAATAGAAAGGAACTTCCTCAATATGATAAAGAGCATTTATGAAAAACCCACAGCCAGCATCATGGTCAATGGTGAAAGACTATAAACTATCCCCTAAGATCAGGAGTGAGACAGGATGCTCCCTTTCATCACTGCTATTCAACACTGTACTAGTATAACTGGAGAATCCAGCCAGAGCAATTAGACATGAAAAAGAAATAAAGCACATCCAAATTGGAAAGGAAGAAGTAAAACTATTTCTATTCACAGATGACATGATCCTGTGTATAGAAAATCTTAAGGAATCCATAGGAAAACTCTTGAAACTGATATATGAGTTCAGCAAGGTTGTAATTAACAAGATCAACAAATAAAAATAAACTATTTTTATATTCATGCAATAAACTATTTAAAAATAAAATTAAGAAAAAATTTCATTTACATTAGCATCAAAGATAATAAAATACTTAAGAATAAATTTAACAAAGATGTGCAAGACTCATTCACTGAAAATTACAAAACATTACTAAAAGAAATTAAAAACCTAAATAAATGGGAAGCCATCCCATGTTCATGGGCAGGAGGATTTAATATTGTTAAGATGTCAATACTACCCAAAGTGATCTACAGATGCAATATAATCCCTATCAAAATTCCATTAGTGTTTCTTAAAAAAATGGAAAAGAAGATCCTCAGATTCATATGGAATTGCAGGGGGCCTCAGTAACAAAAGCAACCTTGTAAATGAAGAACAAAGTCAGAGAACTCATACTTCTTGATTTCAAAACTTACTACAAAGCTACAGGTCTCAAAACAGTGTGGAACCAGAATAAGGATAGACATATAAATCAATGGAATAAAATTAAGAGCCCAGTTTATGGTCAGTTAATTTCAGCAAGAATGCCAAGTCAATTCCACAGGGGAAATAACTCTTTTCCACAAATGGTGCTGAGACAACTGGATTTCTGTATGCAAAAGATGAAGTTGGACCTCTACCTCTCAACAGAATCAAACATTAACTCAAAATGAATCAATACCCTAAATAAAAGAGTTACAGCCATAAAACTCTTAGAAGAAAGCATAGGGATAAATCCTCATGATTTGAAATATGGCAATGAATTCTTAGATATGACTTCAAAATCATGAGCAACAATAACAATAACAACAAAAATTAATTGGACTTCATCAAATTTAAAACTTTTATGCATCAAACAACATTATCCAAAAAGTGAAAAGACAACCTACAGAATAGGAGAAAATATTTGCAAATCTTATGCCTGATAACAGTTTAATATCCAGCATATGTAAAGTATTTCTAAAACTCAACAACAAAAAGACAAAACAACCCAGTTTAAAAATGGGCAAAGGACCTGAACAGACATTTCTCTGAAGAAGATATACAAATGCCAATAAGCACATGAAAAGATGCTCGCCTGGCACCGTGGCTCATGCCTGTAATCCCAGCACCCTGGGAGGCTGAGGCAGGAGGACTGCTTGAGCTCAGGAGTTCAAGATCAGCCTGAGCAAGAGTAAGACCCCATCTCTACTAAAAATAGAAAAATTAGCTGGGCATGATGGCACATGCCTGTAGTCCCAGCTACTCAAGAGTCTGAGGCAGGAGCATTGCTTGGGACCAGAAGTTTGAGGTTGCAGTGAGCTCTATGACACCACTGCACTCTAGCCAGGGCAACAGGGTGACAGAGTGAGACCCTGTCTGAAAAAAAAAAAAAGATGCTCAACATCACTACTTTTTATAGAAATGCAAATCAAAGCCCCAATGTGATCACTTCACATCTACTGGAATGGCTATAATAAAAAATGGTAAAAATAACAACTGTTGACAAGGATGTAGAGAAATTGGAATTGCTGATGGAAATGTAAAATGATGCTACTGCTGTGGAAAATGGTTTGGTCATTTCTTGAAAAGCTAAATATAGAGTTACCATATGACCCAGCAATTCTATTCCTAGGGAATCAAAAACAGGGTCTCAAAAAATAATTGTGTCCCAAAGTTTATAGCAGCATCATTCGCAAGAGCCAAAAGATGGAAACAACCCAAGTCTCCACCAACAGATTAACAGATGAACAAAATGTGGTGTATACATACAGTAGGGTATTATCCAGCATCCAAAACATGAAGTTCTAACACATGCTACACCATAGATAAACCTTGAAAACATTATGCTAAGTGAAATAAGTGAGACACAAAAGGACAAATATTATATGATTCCATTATATGAAATACCTAGAAAATAAGCACATTTATAGAGACAAAAGATTAGAGGTTGTCAAAGGCTGAGAGTGGGGCATGAGGAGTTATTGCTTAATCGGTACAGAACTTCTGTTTGGGGTGTTGAAAACCTTTTGGCAATAGATAGTGATGATGGTTGCACAATGTTATGAATGTAATTGATATGATTATACACTTAAAATGGCATTTTATGTTGTATATACTTTGCTACATTAAGAAAAAAATTTTAAAGGAGCAAATGGCGAGCAAAGTTGGTAAGTCTGTAGATAGATCCAACAAAGCATCGACAATTCAAAGAAAAATAACAAGTTCATGGCCATACAAACAAGATGAAGCTGATATTCGAAAGAGCAAAGTCCAGCATGCTCAGTTCTCGTTGAAGAGCAGGGCAGAGATGGGGCTACTTCTAGGCAACGAGCATACGTGTTCTAGTATGCACGTTACAATTTTCAGGGCAATTTATTAAAGTAAAAGAAATAGAAAATATGATCTCTGTGTTAGTTTCTTGTGGCTGCTATCACAAATTTGGTAGTTTACAATAACGAAACTATTCTCCCACTGTCCTGGATGCCAGAAGACAGAAACCATAGAAATGGTGGCATGGAGGAGGCAGGGCTGCGCCACTCCCAGGGCTCCGGGGAAGGAGCCTTCCTTGCCGCTTCCCGCCACCGCCACCGCCACTCCCGTTGTTCTCGGCTGTGGCTGCCTCACTCCAATGTCTGCCCCTGGCTTTTGAGGGTGTGCGGCACTTAGGACTCACCTGGATGACTCAGGATAGGCTCTTCCTCTCACGGCTCTTAACTTAATCCCATCTTTGCCATGTAGGGTGATAATCACAGGTTCGGGGGATTGGACATAGGTGTGTCTTTGGGAGCCATTATCAGCTTGCTGTCACTCCAGATGATTAGGAAGAGGAAAGGGGATGCAGAAAATTGTGTCTATCTAATAGAATTTAGGAAAGAAGAGCGAAAACAAAAGTCTAGAAAAAGCCAGTACAAAAAATTAAGTGGTGGAAATAAATTCTCATAGATCAATAAAAACAGTAATTATTGATATACTGAACAAAAACTGTTGGATTGGACACAGAAGCACAATCTAGCCAGGTGTTGCTTACAAAAGTCACAACTAAGCATACATGGTAGAGGCCAAGGAGATGTGGAAATCATGCCATGGCAATATTGACTGGAAGAAAAACGAAACAGGCTTTCAGACGGAAGTGTCCCTGGGAATACGAATGACGACGCTGGGATGAGGCAGGGAGGCGGCGGCCCCGGCTCTCAGAGGGAAAAGCCTCTTCCCCCAAGGGTGCGGCCTCAGCCCAGCTCGGGCATTCGGGGGGCTGGAAGGAGGTGCCACGACCATGAGCTTGGGAACTGCCTAAATCGTCCTCACAGAGACTGTGTGTCCAGAGAAAAGAACCCCAAAGCGTATGTTAAGGGTATGATTTGAAGGCTGCTGCTGCTGACGACAAGGCTGGGTAAAAAGGTGAGCCGATTCCCAGTAAATGGTAAGGCGGCGGCAGGGCACGGCAGAAATGCACAAGGAGGGGCCGACTCCCGAGGGACAGCAAGGGGCAGTGGCCAGAGCCTGGCTGGCCTTGGAGTCCGACCCTGCTCCTTCCCCTGGGGCCCCTGGGGGGCCTCAGCTAGGGGCCAGCGTGAACCACGGGTGGAGTCGGGTCTCCCCACGAGCCGGCCAGGCCAGGCCCTTCCCTGGCTCGGATGCACCTGTCCAATCCCAGTAGCCTCCCTGCCTTGGTCCCTGCTGAGGGTGCCTGTCCTGAGCAGGAGCACCAGACGCGCCCTGCAGGACCACGCGCTGTCTCTTGTGGTCAGGAGGCTTCTCAGGGCCAGTCCCCGTTTTAAGACTGGAGCCCCTCGCCAAGCTCATCAGCACCCTCGCCCCCCACCCACACCAGGATTTTAAACTCAGTCCAACAAACCTCAGCATGTACCAGAACTATTTTAGTGTTTTAAGAGCCTCTATTGATTTTGGAAGGAGCTCTTTTTTAGGCAGCTCTTATGCTGAGTCTGGGGTCTCTGTTGGGGGCTAGCTCCCCAGGGTATGGGGAACCTTCCCCCTTCAAGGACATCCAAGGAGGGGCACTGTATATCCACGCAGGCGCAGGCGGAGCAGAGCCTTCTCTGGAGGGAGCACGCTGATGCCTGAGGGGACCTCCCGGCTGCCGCCTGGCCTGGGCTCTGCCCTCAGGAGCTCCTCCGTGTCCCTTCCCAGCATGGCAGTGTCCGGCAAGCCCAGGAGGGTCGATGTCGGTGCTGCAGTGCAGTGAGCAGAGGAGGGTGCCCGGTGCCCTTCAGGGGCGCGCTGGGGGCAGGGGAGCCAGGGCGGTGAGGGGGCAGGAAGTGGGGGGCAACTGTCCCGATGCAAAGGTAGGCGACCATCCCACCGGAGCCCGTTCACCCTGCACACCAGCCCTGGTGAACCAACAGGCTGCCCAGGCTCTGGAGGCCCCACTGCTGCCGCGGAGTCAGGCTTTGCACACAGAGCAGCCAGCAGAAGGTGGGCGCTGAAGGGTGAGGGGCTCTGGCAAAGAGGGCCGCCCAGCAGGCAGAGGCTCTGCTGGTCTCTCAGGAGCAGGTCAGGACCCGAGCAGGCTCCCCAGGCTCCAGAAGAGACCCATTGCAGGTACACCCATCCCTGCTGGCACCCTCCATGGGGTGCCATCTGCCCTGCACCCCCTGTAGGCCGCCCACACCTGCACCTGCTGTCCTGCCCACAGGGTTCCCAAAGACTGCAGAGCCCTAGGTGCTGCTGCTGAGGAAGGCCCAGCACTCAGGAGAAGAGGGCAGAGTGCAGAGCCCTGAGGCCGCTGGCGCAGAGCTGTGGGAGTGGGGAGCCTGGGTCTCTAAGTCCCTAGCTGGCGCTGTGTTCGGGGGCAGGGAAGTAAACCCTGTGAGCCCCAGTGTCCTCCATGGAGAGCAGCACCAGTCAGTGTCAAGGATCCCAGCCAGTCCCCAACCATTTCATGGAAGAAATTTTTCCATGGGATGAGGGTAGGGGGATGGTTTCAGGATGACTCAAGCACACTACATGTATGGTGCAGTCAAACCTCTCTGCTAATGATGATCAGTATTTGCGGCCGCTCCCCAGCGCTAGCATCACCTCCCCAGCTCCACCTCAGGTCATCAGGCATCAGATTCTCATAAGGAGCGTGCAACCTAGATCCCTCGCACACGCAATTTACAGTAGGGTTTGGGCACCTATGAGGATCTAATGTCTCTGCTGATTTGGCAGGAGGCGGAGCTCAGGCAGTGATCAAGCGATGCGGGGCGGGCTGTGAAAACAGATGAAGCTTCCTCACTCACCCACCACTCACCTCCTGCCTTGCGGCCCAGTTCTCAACAGGCCACAGACTGGTACTGGTCCATGGCCCAGGGATCGGGGACTGCAGTGTTAGAGAACCCCTGGTTTCCTGTATCTCTGACACTATGATGCGGTGCCACTGCTGAGAAGGGCCTTTCAGACTGGCACTCAGCCTGGCCCCACAAGTAGGGACACTACTTCACATAGCACCTGCTTGAGTAAAGTGAGGTAACAGCACTGGCCAGCCACAGCTGAGGGCAGAATCCCACAGGGCATCCTCCTGGCTCCAAGGAAGCATCGGGCCCTGTGGAGCAAAGGCTCCGGGAGGCATCATGACTCGGGATCTTTCTCAGGCTTCACAGCCCACAGTCGGCCCTGGGCGCCCGGGTGGCAGCGTGTAGCTTTCTTGTGTCAGGAGAGACCCACGGCATGGACTGCCTTTTGGTATTTCCACCGGGCTGAAGCCTAGGGTGTCAGGACAAGTGGGGTCAGGGACTCTCCAGGTGACCCTTGGCAAGCCTCCCCCGACCCCTGAGCTCCAGTGGGCCCTCAGGGCGACGGGTGTGGGGACAGGTGGTGCTGGCTGGCCTCGCAGCAGAGCCGCCTCCCACCCGGACCATCCGCAGCCCAGAGAAGCTTCCACATGCTGTATCATCGTCACTCCTCCTTCAAGTCTCCAGGGCTTTGGGGAGACTGGGATGCTGACTTTGCTTTTAGCTCCAGCACCTTTCCCAAACGTTTTCCAATTAGTTTGTGTCTGCCAGGAGCCTCAGAGCCAGAGCGAAACCCCAGGATCTTAGGGTCGGGAAGATCTGCCCCAGGTTTCCTGCAGAACATGTGAGCAGGTGAAAGGATCGATGAAACTTCCAGTTAAATTTGGCGGACTGAACGCTCCAGCTGTTTTCACTCTCACTCAGAACCTACTAAAGTGATCATAAGTAAATGAGAAGCCTGAAACCTACAAACGCCCATGAACGATGACTCAATCAGGCCACAGAACACGGACACCGACATGCCTGTGGGACCCAGAGAACAGACAGTCTGGTGGGAACAGCCCTCAGTCCTGCAGAGGGGACATGAGGAGAAGCAAAGGGACTCAGCAGGCAGAGCTGGGCCCAAGACCACTCTCCACCCCTGCGGGAGGCGCAGGTATGTTCCCAGGTGCTGGCGCTAGAAGAGGAAGGCAGCAGGTTGGAACGGGGCAGGTGAGCGAGCGCTTGCCCACGGAGCAAGGCCCCCGCCCCTCCCGCCCCCGCAGGGCAGCAGCCCAGATGCCAGCAGCCGCTCACGTGCTCCCCAGGCCAGAAACGGGAGGACTTTTCTCCAGGGAAATGAAAGTGCCCCCAAGGAAAGACATTTAGGGAGGAATCCTTGGATGAAAATGCTGGCTCATCCAACCCATCTCCCTATACAAAGCTTTCAATCCATTTTTTAAAATAAACTTTTTGTTTGAGAAGCGCTTTAGATTTACAGAACTATTGTGAAGATGATACAGAGGGTTCTTAGATACCCCACAGTCAATTTCCCCTATTACTAACATCTTACATAGTGTGGTACATTTGTCACAAATAATGAACCAATTGATACATTGTTCTTAACCAGATAGCACACTTTATTCAGATTTCCTTAGCTTTGACCTGATGTCCTTTTTATGTTCCAGGATCTCGTCTAGGACACCACATGACATTTGATCACCGTGTGTCTTGGGCTCCTCTTGGCTATGACAGTTTCTCAGACTTTCCTCGTTTTCAATAACCTTGAGAGTTGTGGTTGTGGAGATACTGGTCAGGGACTTTGTAGAATGTCCCTCAGCAGGGATTTGTCTGATGTCTACCCCATGATAAGACGAAGTGCTTTGGAAGAAAGACCGCAGGGAAAGTGCCGTTCTCATCACATCATGTCAAGGGCATTTGCCATTACCATGGCTCATCACTGGTGGTGCCCCGAGTGTCTGGCTGAGGCGCCTCTACCACGCTCTTCCCCTTCCATACTGTGCTCTGTGGAAGGACAGATCAGGCACAGCTCACGTGAGGAGTGGGGAGTTCTGCTCCACCTCATGCAGGCTGAAATGGCAGCTACCTAACTGGTTTGCAATTCTCCTGCACAGAATATTTGTCTTTTCTCCCCCACTTATTTATTTATTAATTCAGTAATTTACTTATATCAATATTGTCTCATGGATATTTACTGAATACTTTGGGTTATAGTCCAACACTACTTTATTTTCTTGCTCAGATTGCTCCAGTCTTGGCCATTGGGAGCTCTTTCAATTGGCTCCTGGGGCTTTTACACAGCCAGATCATTGTTGGTGGATTTTTGTTTGTTTGTTTATCTATTTTATCATTTTCTTGCTTTCTGGTGCTACAGGATGCTTCAGGTTCACTGTGTATATTTCTTGCCCCAGCCCTAGAATCAATCATTCTCCAAAGATCTCTGGTTTCTTTCCTTGGAAGATGGTATTAGAAACCAACAGCTGGGTGCTGGGTGTGCTCATTGCTACTGGGAATGTTGCTGCTTCCAGCCTCTCAGTGGACAGAGCAAGGAAACACCTGTGCATGTGCTAATATAAACACAAATGTGCATGTGAGGGTAGATTTGTGCGTCAGTTTGGCTAGGCTACAAGGCCAAGTTGCTTGGTCAAACATTAGTCTAGCTGTTGCTACAACCCCTCAGCAAAGACTGGGAGACGTATTGGCTCTAAACATTTAAGGAAATTTCTATTCAATAATTAGCTGACCATTGTGCCAGCCAAGAATACAGAAAGAATCTAGGAAATTCACCAAGCAAACAAGCAGCAGCAGCAAAAACAAAAACAAATAGAAAAAACCCTAAAAAACAAAAATGAAAAAAACCTGTTTGAGAGGAGTGATTGATTTCTCTCTCATGTTGCCACATTATATTATATTACTAAAAATGTCCAGTTTTCAACAAAAAATTATGAAGTAGGTAAAGAAAAAGGAAACTATGGTTCATATGTGGGAAAAATAGCAGTCAATAGAAATTGTCCCTGAGAAAGACAAAATGTTGTAAATATGTGCAAATAACTAGTGGATACCATGTATAAAGAATTAATGGAAAGTATAATAATTATATCTCACTAAATAGAGAATTTAAATAAAAAGAAACTATAAAAAATAACCAAACAGAAATTCTGGAGTTGAAAAGTGTATAATTGAAATGAAAAACTCACTGGAGGGGCTCAACAGCAGACTTCAACTGGCATAAAATGGAATGAGCTATCTGGAAGATAGATGAATTAAGATTTTGCAGTCTGCAAAACAGAAACAAAAATGAGTGAGGAAAAATTAACAGAGCTTCAGAAATCTGTGGGAACAACATCAAGTATACCAACAACAGGTAATGGGAGTCAACAAGGATAGGAAAGAGAAAGGGACAGATAGTATTCTTTGTGGAGAAATAATGGCTGAAAAATCCCAAATTATATGAAAACATTAATCTATGTATCTAAGAAGCTTAATGAACTGCAAATAGGATTATATCAAAGAGGTCCACACCTATACCCATCATAATCAAATTGCCAAAATGACAAAAATAAAGATAAAGAGAATCCTGAAAGTAGCAAGAGAAAAGTACCTCCTCATATACAAGGGCTTCTCCATAGGATTAACAGCTGACTTCTCACCAAAAATCTTGGAAGCCAGTAAGCAGTGGGACGGCAGATTCAAAGTGCTAAAAAATAACTTTCAACCAAGAATTCTATAGCCAGCAAAGCTATCCTTCAAAAAAGAGTGACAAATTAATACATCGCCAGATAAATGAAAATTGGCAGAATTCATTATTTGCAGACCTGCTCATAATGGCCCACTGAAATACTAAAGGGAGTACTTCAGCTGAAATGAAAGGACATTAAACAGTAACTAGATCCACATGAAGAAATAAAAATCACCAGTAACTGTATATACAAAGGTAAACATAAATGACAGTTTGTTTTGTAACTCTTTTCTTGTCTGACTTAAAAGACAACTGCACAAATAATTATATTGATTGGTTTAAAATGTATAAAGATGTAAATTGTATGACAATAGCACATGAGAGAGAGAAAGAATAGATATATATTGAAGCAAAGTTTTTTTGTAATATTGAAATAAAATTTACATTAACCCAAACTACATTATTTTAATAAATGTTAATCTCCAAGAACCCACTAAGAATATAACCAAAAATATATATAGTAAAAGAAACACAAAAGGCATTAAAATAGTATACAAGAAAATATCTATTTAACACTAAAAAGACAATGATGGAGGAGTAGGGTAACAAAACAAAAATGAGACACATAGAAAACCAACAGAAAAATGACAGATATAAATGCAACCTTATTAGGAATTGTACTAAATATAAATGAATTAAACACTCCAGTTAAAAGTCAGAGACTGGCAGAATAGATTTTAAAACCATGGTCCATCAGAGTTGCACAGTGGAAGCATGCTGGGCCCATAAAAGCACAGTCCACAGCCTTACAGAAAAAAAGCATGATCCAATATATGCTTCAACAAGAGACACATGCTAGTTTCAAAGACACAAATAAGTTGAATGTGAAAGGCTGCAAAAAGATATACCATGCATACAGTAAACAAAAAAAGAGCTGGAGTGGCTATACCAATACACAAGATAGATCTTAAGGCAAAACTTGTTACTGGATACAAAGACATTTTATAACAATAAAAAGGTCCATTCGTCAAAAAAATATAACCAAAATGGTTATACTGTTAAGTGTCTGGGCTCCTAACAATGAGCTACAAGATACATTAAGGCAAAAGTGATAGAAATGAGAGAGAAATAGATAAGTCAACATAATAGCAGGAGACTTTAATATCCAACTTTCAATAATGGATAGAACAACCAGACAGAAGAGCAATAAGGAAATAGAGACTTGAGCAACACTATGATCCAGCTAGACCTAACAGACATCTATAGAACACTCCACCAAACCACAGAAAAATACACATTCTTCTCAAGTGTATACAAAACATTCTCTAAAATAGTCTCCAAAATAGACGAAATGTTAGTTAGGTCACTAAGCGAATCTCAATAAAGTTTAAAAGACTGAAATCATACAAAGTATTTTCTCGGACACAGTGGAATAAAATTAGACATCGGTAACAGAAGGAAAACTGGAAAATTCACAAACAACACACTCCTAAAAATAGCCAGTAGGTCAAAGAACAAATCAAGAGGGAAATTGGAAAATACTTTGCAATGAATAAAAATGAGAAAGCACAAAAACAAAAGGTTGTTTCTTTTAAAAGATAATCAGAATTGGCAAACCTTTAGCTGGACTAACCAAGAGAAAAAGATAGAAGACTAAAATTAATAAAATCAGAAATGAAATAAGCCATCCTGAGCAAGAGGAAGACCCTGTCTCTACTAAAAATAAAAAAATTAGCCGGGCACAGTGGCACATGCCTATAGTCCCAGCTACTCAGGAGGCTGAGGCAGGAGGCTTACTTGAGCCCAGGAGTTTTGAGGTTGCTGTGAGCTACAATGACGCCAGGGCACTCTAGCCCAGGTGTCAGAGTGAGACCCTGTCTCAAAAAAAGAAAGAGAAATGAAATAAGAAGCGTTACTACCAACTTTATAGAAATAAAAAGGGTTAGAAAGGAATACTATGAATAATTACATGCCAACGAATTAGATAACCTAGATGAAATAGACAAATTCCTCAAGAAACATAGATTACTGAAATAGATTCAAGAAGACATAGAACATCTGAATGGACCTGGTGAAGATATTAAATCAGTAATCAAAATATTACCCACAAATGAAAGCCAAGACCCAGATAGCTTCCCTGGTAAATTACCAAATATTCAAAGATGAATTTCTACCAATTCTTCACATATATTTCCAAAATAAGAAAGAGGATGGCAAACTTCCCAACTTATTCTATGAGGACAGTATTACCCTGATACCAAGACCAAAGACATCACAGGAAAATAATACCTTTCTGAATTATGTCCTTTGAGACATGTAGAAATAATGTAGTTTGGGTTAATGTAAATTTTATTTCAATATTACACAAAAAACTTCACTTCAATATATATCTATTCTTTCTCTCTCCCATGTGCTATTGTCATACAATTTACATCTTTATACATTTTAAACCAATCAATATAATTATTTGTGCAGTTGTCTTTTAAGTCCAACAAGAAAAAAGTTACCTTTCAATATCCTTTCTGAATTATAGTTACAAAAATACTATCAAACCAGATCCAACAATGTATAAAAAGGATTATATATAATGATAAAAAATATATAGTTTATCCAGGAATTCAAAGTTAGTATAACATACAAATATGAATCAATGTGAAACACCTTAAATAGAATAAAAGGAGGAAAACTACATGATTATTTCAATAGACAAAGAAAAAGCATTTGAAAAAAATACAACACCTTCTCATGTTAAAAAAACACTCAATAAAGTAAGAATAAAAGGGAACATCCTCAACCTTCCAAAGGGCACCCACAAAAATCCCGCAGCTAACATCATGACATGGTAAAAGCACGAATACTTTCCCAGTAAGATAAGGAACAAGACAAAGATGGCTGCTCTCACCACTTCTTTTCAACATTGTACTGAAGGTTCTAGTCAGGAAAATTAGGAAAGAAAAGAAATAAAAGGCATGCACAAAGGCAGAAGTAAAACTATCTCTATTCAAGGTGACATAATCTTTGTGTATAGAAAATCCTAAGGAATCCACAGAAAAACTATTAGAATGAATGCATGAGTTCAGCCAGATTTCAGGACACAAAAACATTAGACAAGAATCTATTGTATTTCTATACTTTCAATGAACAATTTGAAAATGAAATTAAGAAAAAATTCCATTTATAATAACATCAAAAAGAATAACATACTTAGGAATAAATTTAACAAAAGATGTGCAAGACTTGTTCACTGAAAACTATGAAGCATTGCTGGAAGAAATTGTAGAATACTTAAATAAATGGAAAGACATCTATGTTTATGAATTGGAATACTTAATGTTTCTAAGATAACAATACTCACCAAATTAATCTACAGACTTCATGTAGTCCTTAAAAAAAAATATCCCAGGAGAGGGGGTGGAGCAAGATGGCCAAATAGAAACCTCCAGTGATCATCCCTCCATACCAACACCAAACCTAACAACTATCCAAGCAAAAGCACCTTCAGAAGAACCAACCAAAGATCAGGTGAGTGATCACAGTACCTGATTTTAACATTATATCAGGAAAGAGGCATTGAAGAGGGCAGAAAAGACAGTCTTATGTTGCCTACACCATGCCTTCCCCAACCCCTGGCAGTGGCACACCAGCTTGCTGAGTGGAGAGAGAATCTGTGCCCAGGGAAGGAAGATTCAAGTGATTGTGGGACTTTGAATTGAAACCCAGGGCCACCCTGGCACAGGGGACACAGCACAGGGCAGAATTCTGCTGGATCCCATGGAGGGAGCATTTAGATCATCCTGGCCAGAGGGAAATCCTCTGCCCTGAAACCCAAGTTCCAGCTGGTCCCACCACTGACTGATGAAAAGCAGCTGGGGCCTGGAATCAATTTGCAAGGCAGTCAGGACACAAGGCCCATAGTCTGTGGGCCATCCTACAGCTGTGCTAGCTTGGAGCCACTGGCCTTGGGGTGAATGTGATCCAGTGAGACACCAGTGGCAGTGGCCAAGCCAGTGCCTCTGTCACCCCTCTCCCAACTCCGGAGTGCAGCTTAGGGAGAGTCTCCTTCCACTTGGGGAAAGGAAAGGGAAGACTTCTAAAAAAAAAAAAAAAAAAAAAAAAAAAAAAAAAAAGCCCAGATTTTGGATTTTCACTTTTATGATTTGTTTTTGCTTTTTTGCAGAAATTAATGCGCTAATATTAAATTCATAAATAAATACAAGGGGTCCAGAATAGTAAAAATGATCTTGAATGAAAAGAACAAAGTTGAAGAAGTCCCATTTATTTATTTTGAAGCTTACTACAAAGCTATAATAATCAAGACAGCATGGTACTGGCATAAGGATAGACATATAGATCAGTTGAATAGAATTGAGAGGCCAGAAACAAACCCATACATTTGTAGTCAACAGATATTTGACAAGGGTGCCAAGACTATTCGATGGGGAAAGAGTAATGTTTTCAACAAATTGTGCTGATAAAACTGGATATCCAAATGCAAACTAATGAATTTAGATCTCTACCTCACACCAGATAAAGAAAAATCAACTCAAAATGGATCATAGACCTAAATGTAAGGGCTAACTCTATAAAACCCTTTTTTCAAAAAAAGTAGAAGTAAATCTTCATGATGTTGAATTAGACAATGGTTTCTTAGATGTGGCATCTACAGCAAAAGTGAAAAAAGAAAAAATAGATAACCTGGAGTTTCTCTTTCCTCAAAATTACATTTTCAGGGCTTTGAAGCACACTATCAAAATCGTGAAAAGACAACGTATTTGAGGGGAGAAAATATTTGCAAATTATATACCTGATAAGGGACTCATATCTCAAATAAAGAACTCTGACAACTTAATAATAAAAAAAAATCCAATTAAAAAATGGGTAAAGGGGCCGGGCGTGGTGGCTCACGCCTGTAATCCTAGCACTCTGGGAGGCC
>VBSM01001468.1:596898-622037 GCA_008086735.1 Cheirogaleus medius | reverse complement strand
AAAAAAAAAAAAAAAAAAATGGGTAAAGGAGCTGGATAGAAATTTCTCCAAAGAAGCTATATACAATAAGTATATGAAAAAATGTTTGACATCATTAGTCAAGAGAAATTCATATCAAAACCAAATGTCTATCAACTGACGAATGGACAAACAAAATGTGGTATATATCTGAGTATTACGTGGCTATAAAAAGGAATGAAGTACTGATACATGCTACAATATGGATGCATCTTGAAAATACTATGCTAAGTGAAAACACCAGTCCAAAAAGCCACATATTGTGTGACTTCCCATTACATAAAATGTCCAGAATGGGAATCCATCTAGAAAGCAGGTTAGTGCCAGGTAGGAGAGAAAGGACGTGACTGCTAATAGGTACGGGGCTTCCTTTGGGAGTAATGAAAATCTTCTGGGATTATAGTCGTACAACCTTATAAATACACTAAAAACCATTGAATTATACACCTTTAAAATGGTGAATTTTATGGTATGTGGATTATATCTTAATAAAGACATTATTTTAAAATGCCATGTTGTGGATTAATATTCCATGGTACTTTTTCTTTCTTTCTTTCTTTTTTAAAATGGTTTTCTATAGAATTGAACTAGAGTGCATTGGGACTTGCTGCCTCGGACTCAGCGTTCTTTTTCTTTCTGTTGCTGGGAAGCAAGCAGCCAGGCCACCGACGACCTTCACTGTCTGGAGGCCCTTGCCAGGCCCGCGGCTCTGCAGCCTTGGCGAGCCCACGTGCCCAGGAGCCAGCCCGGAGTGAGCGGAGGGCCCAGCCCACTCGGCCTATGCGCCCTTCACAACCTCCTCCTGTCAACTGGGCGCCCAGGGGACTGCTCCCAAGACCTCCAGCTCTGACGCCTACGACCCGAAGATGTGTCACACCACAGAGCTCCTGGACCCGGGGACTCATTTTTAAAGGTATCTGAGTGTCCACATTTCTCAGAAATCAGTCTCAAAAATTCCTGTTACCCCCTAACAAATGGTCTCGCATCTTCCTCTGGCATTCAGGGCCAGCTCTGGTCATCAAATAGGCTGACAGAGCCATTGCCAGCTGGGTCCTCGGGGCTGCAGGCAGGGGACCCCCTGGGCAACTTGGCTCCCGGAGGCCGGGCGGGGGCCAAGGGTCTGGCCCAGCTCTGCTGAGGACTCTGGGGGAACCTCAAGCCCTGCCACCCTCGCTTGGCCAGTTTCCTCTTGGGTGGTGTTTTCAGGAGGTGGGAAGGCTCCCCTGAGGCCAGCCAGGGAGCCCGCTGCAGAGCCCAGGCTCAGTCAATGACGCACCTGTGAAGATCTGAGATGAAACGTGGGGAGTCCCTGGCACAGTCGATGCTGCAGAAAGGGCAGTCGCTGTGCTCATTATCAGGAGGGTGTGTGTGAGGGTTAAACAAGATAACGCACTTAGAGAGCCCAGCCCAGCCCCGCCACCCCACAGGAAGCCTGGCGTGTGTGAGTGCCTGGGTGTGTGCATGCAAGACAGAGAGAGAGCGCCAGAGACAGGAGCGCCAGAGAGCGAACGTGGAGTTCATTGCTTCCTGGTTCCCAATGGGAAATGGCAGCAAAATCATACAGGATCCAGGCCCCTTGGCACAACTGAGTCATAATCCCTATCCTACCACTTTCTGGAACCATTCTTCTCTTACACAGCCCTTGTTTTTTTGTTGTTGTTGTTTTTTAAGACAGGGTCTCACTCTGTCACCTAGGCTGGAGTGCCGTGGCATCATCTTAGCTCACTGCAACCTCAAACTCCTGGGCTCAAGCAGTCTTCCTACTTCAGATTCCTAAGTAACTGGGACTACGGGTATGAGCCAGCACGCATGGCTAATTTTTCAATTTTTTGTAGACAAGGTCCCACTCTCGCTCAGGCTGGTCTAGAACTCCTGAGCTCAAGTGATCCTCCTGCCTTGGCCTCCTAGAGCGCTAGGATTACAGGTGTGAGCCACCGCCCTGGGCACCCACCCATTCTTATTCCCTTAGCCAAGGCTCTACCTAGCCCCTAGCCCACCAGGCAGTCAGTTTTCCAAGACAGCAGTGACTTTCTGGCTGCCAAGACCTAGAGGTCAGGGGTCATGTCAGGCTGCCTCGTGGGTTCTGGTGGCGGCTTCGAATTTTATTTTGGTTGCAAAAAAGAGTTTTAATCCCAAGAGCAGTGTGACCTATTCACACTTGAGAAAGGTGGGCAGCTCCCATGGGAGCACAAGTTGAAGAGAATGGCTTTAGCAGCTTTGCCATGGTCGGAGGGAACATGATGATGGCAGGGCCAGGCTGGGGGTGCCTGGCTTGGGGCAAGGCTGGAAAGCAGCAGGAAGACTGGACAGGTGTCCTGACGTCACCTTCCCAGGTCTTACTAAGGGCCAGGTTGGGTGTGTGAGGAAGAGCAGAGTCAAAGGCCTCTCAGCATCTCTGGCCTAAGCAGTGAGTAGCCGGGATGTCGGTCCCAGCATCGGGACAGCTGGGGGCGGGGTGGTGGCTCTGCAGTCCTTGCTAGGTGGGGCACCTATGGCTCAGAGTCCTCCTGGGGACCACTTTGTGTCTGTCATGGTGCTCTGCTGGGGCAATGTACCCATTATTCACTGCTGCACAGCATTGTTATTTTCTTGTTTTTATTTGCTTGGTTATTGTTTATCCCCTAAATAGAACTGAAGGTTTGCTGAAGTATCCCTCGTGCCAAGAACAGCACTGGCACAGGACCGGGGCTCAACTGATGTGTATTTCATAGATGGATGGATGAATGGAAGGAAGGATGGGTGGATGGATGAACAGACACATAGAAGAAAGGGCACATAGGTGGATAGTTGAAAAATGGATGGATGAATGGAGTATGGATGGTTGGTATCAAGGACTGAATTGTGTTCCCCACAAATTCATGTTGCAGCCCTACCTAACTCCTAATGTGACTGTAATAGGGCCTCTAGGAAGTAATTAAGGTTAAATGAGTTCATAAGGGTGGGGTCCTGATCCAACAGGACTGACTGGTGGCCTTACAAGAAGAGGAAGAGACACCAGAGATCTCTCAACACACGCAGAGGAAAGGCTGTGTGAGGACACAGGGAGAGGGAACAGGTAAACCAGGAAGAGAGCCCTCACCAGAAACCAACCCAGCAGGTATCCTTGGTCTTAGACTTCCAGCCTCCAAAACTGTGATAAAATAAACATCTATTGTTTAAGCCTGCAGTACCCTGTCACCCCCTCACCCCTCCACCCCGCCCCCCATCCATGGAAAAATAGTCTTCCATGAAACCAGTCCCTGGTGCCAAAAAGTTTGGGGACTGCTGGTTTAAGCCACCCAGACTGTGGTACTTTCCTATGGAAGCCCAAGCAGACTGCCTAAGCAGACTAATATGTATGTATGGATGTATGGAAGGATAGATGGATGGATGGATGGACGGAAGGATGGATGGATGTATGGACGGATGGACATATGTATGGAAGGATGTATGGAAGGATGTATGTATGGATGTATGGAAGGATGTATGGATGGATGTATGGACGGATGGACAGATGTATGGAAGGATTTATGATGGACGGATGGATGGAAGGATGTATGTATGGATGGATGGATGGATGGACAGATGGATGGAAGGATGGATGGATGGATGGATAGATGGATGGATGGAAGGACATATGTATGGATGGATGGATGGATGGATGGACAGATGGATGGAAGGATGGATGGATGGATAGATGGATGGATGGAAGGACATATGTATGTATGTATGGATGGATGGATGCATGGATGCATGGACATATGTATGGAAGGATGTATGTATGTATGGAAGGATGTATGTATGTATGGATGGATGGACAGATGGATGGAAGGATGTATGTATGGCTGGATGGATGGATGGATGGACGGATGGATGGAAGGACGTATGTATGGATGGATGGATGGATGGATGGACAGAAGGATGGAAGGATGTATGTATGGATGGATGGACGGATGGATGGAAGGATGTATGGATGTATGTTTGGATGGATGGATGGATGGACGGAAGGATGTATGTATGTATGGATGGATGGATGGACAGATGGATGGAAGGATGTATGTATGGATGGATGGATGGACAGATGGATGGTAGGATGTATGGATGGATGTATGGATGGATGGAAAGATGTATGGATGGAAGGATGTATGGTTGGATGTATGGATGTATGGATGTATGTATGGATGGATGGAAGGATGTATGGATGGAAGGATGTATGGTTGGATGTATGGATGTATGTATGGATGGATGGAAGGATGGATGGATGGATGGATGGATGGAAGGATGTATGGTTGGATGTATGGATGTATGGATGGATGGATGGAAGGAAGGATGTATGTATGGATGTATGGATGGATGGATGGAAAGATGTATGTATGTATGGATGGATGGATGTATGGTTGGATGTATGGATGGATGGATGGAAGGATGTATGGATGGATGGATGGATGGATGGATGGATGGAAGGATGTATGGATGGATGTATGGATGGAAGGATGGATGGACAGATGGATGGATAGATGGACGATGGCTCACCAGGCCCCTCAGAGTCTTCCTATTTAACGCTTTGGGCTCAGCACAGTGAGAGCAGCACTCTGTGGGCAGCGAGAGTTCTTGGCGCTGGCTCCAAGAACTTGGCGCTGGTTCTTGGCGCTGGTGGGGCTGGCTCGCTGGTCATGGGACGCAAGCATCTCTCTAGCTTTACACTCTCTAGTCACAACCTGGGACAGGGCTCCTTCCACACAAGGTTCAAGTTTGCAGAGGGACCCTGGGGGCCCTGAAGGCAGTGCCACTGGGGCCCTCACACCTGGACCAGCCTGCGCATTTCCAGGTATTGAGGCCTTCCTGGGAGCCTGCTCTTGGCCTCTGTAGAGGGCTGGAGCTGGAGCCAAGGAACAGGGGATAAAGTCGTGAGCCACTTTTCCAGGAGCTAATGGAGCCACTTCCATCACCACCAGCTTAGCCTTTAATCATCCCTGCTTTCAAGTGGACAGCAGCGCTCCCCAGACACCAGACGGGCCAGGGCTGTCATCTTCAAACTGGGGGTATAGAGCAGGGCTGATGAGTGAGGGGAGAAAGGAGGCCCTTCGTCAGCCCCTTTCTCAAGGGTAGACCCCACTGGGAGCCAAGATCTCATCAGGGCTGGGGCGGGGAGCCGGGTGGGCAAGGTGGGGCCACCAGCTAGAAGCAGGGCTATCAAATTGCCTCCAGTAACCAGAGCCCCACAGAGCAATAAATATTTCAAAAAATAAAATAAAATAAAAAATAAAATGGCGAAATATAAATCTTCTTCTTTTCTTTCAGTCTTTCTCGTCATGTCATGATGTTTTCATTTGCCACTTAATGTCATTCTAAGTCAAGAAAAATTAAACTTTTAAATTATTAGTATGAATTTTACCATTCATCTTTGTATTCATCTTTATATATGCTTGTTTTGAACATAAATGCTGTATAAGACGATTTAACTCATATGCAGACTCACCAAAATTTCTGTAACTCCCATATGCAAATGTATTTTGTTCTTATCAGAAAAGTGCAACCACTTCACATAACTCACGTACTTGAATTTCACTTCCACCAGCCCTCTGTACTTCAGCCTGCCGGGAGGAAGGAAGGCAGGCCACTCTCCCATGTTGTGTTCTGTCGCCCAGGCTGGGGTGCAGCGGCGTGTGCACAGCTCACTGCAGCCTCCAACGACCCTCCCGCCTCCCAAAACAACGAGATTGCGGGTGTGAGCCCCGCGCCCGCTGCGGCACTGTCGCGTGGCGGCTGGCGCGCAGGCAGGCGAGGGCGCCCGCACAGGCGGAGGACACGGTCGCCCCGCGTCCCCGCGCTCCTGGCCGGCGGACCCCGCCCCGGAGGCTCCGCGAGGCATGACGGGCCCGGCTGCGCTTGCCCACGAGTCTCCCCTGCTCGGAACTTCGCACCAGCTCAGATAAAATCCTTAAGAACCCAGGATGGCCGTGGCCGAGCCCTGAACCCGCCGGACCCGGGGGTGGGGGGCTGCCCCTCCTCCGCCCGCCTGGGCTGCGGGGACGGGTGGGGGCCTCCCCCGGGCGGGCTTCAGCCCTCAGAGGAGGCGTCCCTGACCTGCGCCTCCCGCACCATCGATTATCAGTTGACCTCCGCCTTCCACTTTACACTCCGCGCCTCCTGAGCCGCCCTGCGCAAGCGCGGGCTGCCCCGCGGCGGCTGCGTGCTCCTCTCCAGGGCAGCTGCGGCCTCCAGCCCTCCCACCGTCTCCACTCTTCTCCTTTCTCTCCTTTGTAAATTATGCAAATAGCGTTGGAATGACTACATAAAAGGCTTTTGGCTTTTCTAACTTTTTATTTTGAAAATAATCTCAAACCCACAGTGAAGTTGCAAGAACGGTGCAATGAACTCCCACTTGCCCTTTACCTAGATTCACAGATTGTTAACAAGACAAGGACATGTCCTGACAGGAACAGGGCATAATAATCAAAATCAGGAGATTTGCTGATGATGTAATACTGTTTTCTAATATTCAGTCCATATTCAAATCCACCTGTTGTCCCAATCTTGCCCTTCAGAGCATGTTTCCCCCCCAATACAGGACCATGAATTTCATTTCCTTATAATGTCTGTTTATTAAGGACATTTTCAGAGAAAGAAGAGTGGTCACAGCGCTGCCATTCTAACAGGAGCCCTGTTCTCATGCTTCCCACATATGTGCACATGCACACACACATGCACACACATGTGAGCCTGCACACACGCATGCATACACGCACACCAGCCTAGGGCAGGGACTTTATCCTGCCAGGCTGCCACATCCTGCCAGGCTGCTACAGATACTCATACCTACTCTGCCAGCTGCATGGCAGTGCCCATGGGAAACACTGCCCCCAGGGAAGGAGGATACCCTCGCCTCTGCTGAGTCCTTGAGATCATAAGACCCATGGTCTCTGGTGGGGCTTGTCTGAGTGGTGTCCCCCTGGGTCAGGCCCCAGCCATCCCTGCTGAGCAGGTGCATGTCAGGCCTGCCTTACGCCCAGTGGGCTTGTCCCAGCTGACCCTGCTCCCAGGGGCACCTCCAGAACTGAAGGACTCTGCCTGGGGTACAGTCCCCCTGACTTATAGGAGCATGTGAAGCCACTGGCACACAGCAGGAAAGCGGTTGAGCCCAGTGACTCTGGGACTCTCAGCCCTGTGTGACCTCGGGCAGGTTCCTTGGCCGCAGTGAGCCACAGCTGTCTCCATCTGGAAAATAGGAAGAATAACATTATCGATTACATGAACATTAAATAGGACCACACTCAGAAAATCCTTCCTTCTTGGACTGTGTTAGGTGCTCAGTAGGCATTGGCTGCACCACCACCCTGCCCCCTCCGCCCCTTTGAGGAGCAGCACAGACCCATTGGTGCTGTCCCCAAGGTGCTCAGGCACTTGCTGCTCCTGGGTGCCGTCTGAAGCTGGAAGTCAACTCTTGGCCCAGCAGAAGAAGGGCTCTTGTTTCTTGTTCGAGCACTGCCCCTTCCCCCGCAGATGCTCCCTGCAATCCTGCAATGCAGGGGCCACTGGAAGGCAAGCCCCAGCCAGGGGTGGGGAACTTGCAGCCCTGGGGCCACATGTGGCCTTCTGCATCCTTGAGTGCAGCCTTCTGACTGAATCCAAATTTTACAGAACAAATCCTTTTAGTAAGGATTGGCACAAAGCCAAACACAGGCTCCCCGGGGCAGTGGAAGGCTGGGGCCTGGTGTCCTCCTTGGCAGCAGAAAGGGCAGAGCAGGTGCCCATTAGAAGCACAGCCCAACACAGCAACACTGCCTGGTTCAAGTCACAAGCCTTTCAGGGAGGTGTAAGGCATGGGTCCACTGATTGTGACATTCCTCGATGACCTGTCAGGCCCAAGTGTCTGGAGGTCTCAAGTGCCCATGCATGGGTCTGTACATGGAGACAAAGCCAGACTCCACTGCTCGGGCCCTGAGCAGCCCCTGTGCCACCTACCCCAAGAAATAGGCCTGTGCCCCACCCCTCCACCCCCAGAGGCAGGTGCATCAGCCACACCTGGCTCGGCTCCACCCAGTCATTCTTGACGATGACCCAGAAGCCGTTCGTTTGCTTCTGAGCATGTGCAAAGCACTAATGTGTGTCTTTACCCTAAGCTTGCAAACCACTGGCATTTCGCTGGTAGAACACTAGCCTGTCTGTTTTTCCTGTCTATGTAATTTCCAGTGCAACATTGTTTTCCAAAGGTAATTATGGCTATTTATAAAATATTATTTGAACTTGAACATACTAACATATACTTCTCAGGTTTACTTCTTGAGGCTTTGCTTTGAGATACACAGGTGTATAGATGAGATGCTGTCTGAGATCAGAGAGGCAATCCGAGGAGACGGCATCATGGAGGATGTGGCCTTGGGTGGGGCCTCTGGCTCAGGGACAGGCATAGTGCACAACGGGCCCTACAGGAGCACAGGTGTGAAGATGAGAATGAGCAAGGGTGGTCCAGGAAATGTTCTAAGGGGCATAGCTGGCAGGAGCCAAGGCTGGACAGATGGATGGAATCAGACCCAGAAGGGCCTCCGTCCGGGTTGAACTCCAGTCTCATCCACTGGGAGGGCTCCCCACCAGCCACATGCTGGGGTCACAAGGCATGATCTTGATACCCTGGCCAAAGTTCTCTGTCCAGGGCCGCGGTGGTGATTGCATTAGCTCCTTGCAGGCTTTCCCTGGCTAGCGCAGAGTCTCTGAGCCTCTCTCTCTGGGGCCCACTGTGACAGACGCCATGGCCAGCTTCTTGGGGTGGAGGTGGGATGGGGGATGCAGACCCCACAAGGCACAGCCACTGCAGCTCTAACATGCGGCATCAATAGGCTCCTCAGAATTCTTCAAATCCAGAGTCACAGGCATGGGCAGTGGGATACTGGTCCCTTGGAACTTATTTCTGTTCAGGTTGAGAGCTTGTTAGAAGCTATTAGAGCAGTTCCTGCAGCTCTTTGTCCCAGCCCCTGAGACCTGAGCATCTGGGTGCCCGTGTCTCAGGGCTTTAAGGGGATCAGATAGTGACAGCACAGGACACTTGTGGTGCCCACAAAGCTCCTCCATCCCTTGGCCTTGGGTGGGAGACCGACTCTTGGCCTCTCCCTGGACCACACAGGGGCACTGGGGAAAAGGTGCTACCTGGGCGGTGAGAGTGGAGGACCCAGTGTGGACTCTCAGAAAGGACAGGGCCCCTGCAGGGACCCAGACCCACGTCCCTGGGAGGTGCAACCAGGGCCCTCATCCTAAGGGCATGGGGACAGTGCTACAAGCCTCCATGTTCCAGCCCTGCCACCTGCCATCATGGGCACCTCCTGTAGCACTGGGCACCAGCCCACCACATGCTGGGACTCCAGGGAGCCACAGGAGGACCTTGTCTAACTTCCCACCCAATATTTAAATGGCCCTTCCTGGGGCCTGGCAGTGTCTGGTGGGGACAGTAACGGTAATGGGCACCACATGGCACAGCCCGCACCACACTTCCCCTCCCTCCTCGGAAAGCCCTCTCTCCTGCTGTGCCCCTGTCACAGCTGCCCCCAACCCCTACCCTAAGCCCTGGCCCCTAAAAGAATGGAAGCTGCCCCTGGCTTTTTCCTGGTCTCCTTGCTATGGAAATCCACATCCTCTCACCCCAACCGTGACCTAGGAGCAAAGAAAGACCAGAGTGGACAGGGAGAGGGGAAGAATCTGGGAGTGCTATTATTTTTACATTTTGGGGGGTTGTTCTTGACATCAGTAGCATGTCCACGGTCAGAGACAGCCCTTGGTGTGACAGCAACCATGCATCCTGGAGTGGGGACAAGCAGGACAGCCACCAAGGGTGACAGTCTCCTCCAGCCCAGCCCCGTGCATGCAGATGACTTCCATCAGAGGTGAGGGGCTTGGGCAGCCATGAGTTCTGGGAGTGAATGAGCCGGCAGCTGGGCAGGACAGAGGAGAGTTCCAGGGCAGGGTGGGAGCTGGGACCAGGGGCTGCAGGGGAAACACTGCTGGGGCCAGAACCCATGGCCCTGAATGAATCTCACCTCCACTCAGCCACGGGAGGAAGGGGGCTTAGCTCTGGGGCTGTCTGTGCCAGGGGCTGCAGAGCCTGCTTCAGGAAGTGACAGGGAGCAAGAGACAGAGGTATTTAAAGCTTGGGTTTTTTATTATTATTAATTCTTCTTCATTTTAAATTTTATATAATTTTAGTCATTCTAGTGGGTGTCATGTGGCACTACATTGTTTTGTGCATTTTTCATATACTGATGGACATTTGTCTATATCCTTTTGTGAAATGTCTGTTTCTGTTTGCTGGGTTGTTTATCTGTTATTACTAAGGGACGCTTGGTTTTGAAAGGAGGCCTGAATAGTTGAGTGTGTGTCGTTGTCTGTGTGTGTGTGTGTGTGTGCATGAATGCATGCAAGTGCCTTCTGTAAATCAGTGTGTGTTTTGTGTTTGTGCATATGCCCACAGTGATGTCTATCTCAATGCCTAAATAGCATCAACCAGTGTGAACATGAGCTCAGACCTATAGTGATCATGGGACAGAGCTGGAGCCCTGAATTTGCCACCCTCTGGTAGCAGCCTGCTCCCTGGGAGCCCCTGATCCAAACCAACTCTCACCTTGGTGTGTGGGTCCCCAGAGCATGGGATGCCACCCTTCACTGTGTACTTGTGCTCCATTCCTCCCACCCAGTTAGGCATGCAAGTATCTACCCAGCCATTCCTCTATTCACCCTGTTCACTCACCTATCTATTCCTCCACCCATCCACTCAACCATTTGCCCACCTATCCATCCATTCAATATCCATCTGTCCATCCATCTATTTATCCACTCACCTACTCATCTATTCACCTTTCCATTATCCACCCATCTATTTATTCATCTTCCCAGTAGCTATACATCCACCCATCCACTCATCCATTAGTTGGCTTATATTTAAGGAGTTCTGTCCTATGAGAACTGTGTGAGAGGCTGTGGGGTGCACAGAAACACATCCCAAGTATCTTTTCCCTAAAGCTGCAGTCCCCAACCCCTGGGCCACAGACCAGTACTGGTTGGCAGCCTTTTAGGAACCAGGCTGCAGAGGTCTGCCCCCCAACCTCTGCCTCCACCCCTACTCCGCCTCCACACATATCCGACTCTACACCCCCCACCCCCTTCCGTGGAAAATTTGTCTTCTATGAAACTGGTCCCTAGTGCCAAAAAGGTTGCGGACTGCTGCCCTAAAGGGCCCTTTTGACATAAGAAGTGTTCATAAAACTGAAAATATAAGGTAAACAATGTCAACTTCAGGGTCATCTTTGACCCCTCCCTCTCTTTCATATTCTACACAATGAAGTCCAGTTAATTTTACTTCCGTGATCTCACATGCATGCGTGTTCTTCCCTCTTTCTGCCCTTTGCTGCCCACTTCACACCCTCATGAGCCCTCACAGTGATTCCCTGTCTCCAGTTCCACCCTCTGCAATTTCCTACCTACCTAAGTACAAAACACAAGTTGAGTCACAGCAGTCTTCACTCTGATATATTTAATGGGCATTTGGGTAAGAGAATATTTGAGCATGGGCATCTAACTGCCCCTCCCAAATGCTGATGGAAATAATTCCGGAAATAGAAAAGGAAAAAGAGCCTTATCCATTTTGGAAATCTGGCAGTGCACCATTTACATGCCACATTCCTTACTTGCTCCCATAAGATACAATGCAGGCAAAAAACAGCCTGAAGGAAACTTTTGAATGAAACTTGCTCCCCCTTGCTGGGCAAGTATGGGAGTGGGGGGAGAAACTGGAGAGGCCTGAGAGAGGCCCAGAAATGACCCTACTGTAGAAGATTACCCAGGTGATGAGGGCACCACAAGTGGAAGCTCTCAGCAATGAAGTCAGCAGGTTTTAAAAGCAGACCAGCACAGGAGGGGCAGGGCAGCACTCTCTCTGAGGGAGGCAGTAGCCCAGGATGAAGGCCAGACAGACAAGGGATGGGTCAGTTCAAATAGGAAAATACAAAGAAGAGATTCAGGGAAGAAAGTCCCTGCACAGAGATGGAACACCCTGTTGGGACTGACCAGAGCCATTTCTTGGGCCCTGAGTTACTTGTGGAGCCCATAGGTCATGTAACCTTCTAAGAGGAGGATTCTGCTGTTATCTGGGTGAACAGTGAGGAGAGGCAATGATATAAAGAAAAACCAATGCTGTTTGAGGCAAATGCCAGGCTTCCATAGAGCCATTGCCATTCAATGATAGGTCAATGGAAACAGCTCATGCAAGAAAGAGAAAGGTTTTGCAAAGAAAAAGAAAAACACAATCCTTAAGAGAGAGATGAAGAGTGTGCACTTGAAAATGATTTACTATAGTAAACAAAAATTGTCTTAGTCCATTCGTGCTGCTATAACAGATTATAAAGAACAGAAATTTATATTTCATAATTCTGGAGGCTGAGAAGTCAAAGTTCAAGGCACCAGCAGTTTCAGCTATTGGGAGAGGGCTGCTTTCTGCTTCCAAGATAATGCCTTAAATGCTACATCCTTTAGAGGGGAAGAACACTGTGTCCTCACATAGCAGAAGGCAGAAGAGCCAAAAGGATGAACTCCTTCTGTCAAGCTCTTTTCAAAATGCCTAATTCCATTCACAAAGGCATAGCCCTTATGACTCAATCACCTCCCAAAGGCCATACCACCCAATACTGTTGAACTGGAGATTAAATTTCAACATGAATTTTTCAAGGGACAAAAAACATTTAAGCCATAGCATAAATAGATCTCATAAGGCATCCACTTGATGTTCCCAATAAAATATAAATTTAAAAATAGCTCTTGGGGCTAGGCACCATGGCACATACCTGTAATCCTAGCACACTGGGAGGCCAAGGCAGGCGGGTTGCATGAGGTCAGAAGTTCAAGACCAGCCTGAGCAAAAGCAAGACCCCATCTCTACTAAAGATAAAAAAAATTAGCCAGGCATCATGGCACATGCCTGTAGTCCCAGCTACTTGGGAGGCTGATGCAAGAGGATCACTTGTGCCCAGGAGTTTGAGGTTAGAGTGAGCCATGATGATGCCACTGCACTCTACCCAGGGAAACAAAGCAAGACTCTGTCTCAAAAAAAAAATCTCTTGGAAGTAATTACATCACCAAAATGGCAGAGTAGGAAGCTCTAAGCCTTCATTATCCCATGGAAACACCAAAATACAACCAGAAACTGGGTTTCTAAAACCTTACAGGAGCTCTGGAAAATGGCCAAAGGTCCACAACAGGCAGGAAATTTTCTGGAATTTTTACACACTCTTGCCTCACTTCCTTGTTAGAATAGCACTGTCTTGGTGTGGCGGAGTCAGTGTTCCAGTTCCTAATTTTCCTACTTCAAACCAGATAGCAAAGCAGACCTTAGTTGCAATACTCTAACCTATGTAGGAGCTGCCTGAAGAACAGTTTTCTGTCATGCCTAAATCAGATCTCGGGCAGGGAAAAGTGGCAAAACTCAGAATTCAGATGGGGAAAAGTGGTGGAAAGCAGTGAGCATTGCTTCAGGGGGACTACAGACCCACAGATACCTGGGGTAAAAGATTACAGATGGAGACATATAATAGAATATCTAAGGTCCCAAAGAAAAACAGGGATGAGGCTTTTTGGAAAATTAAGACATTCAAACACAGGTGTGTATTTAGGGAAAATTGGGGTGGGGGTGTGGAAGTACACACATAGGCATAGGCAATGATGCATGCTCAGATAAGACCTGAGAAACCTTCACCTCTGGCTCATCCTAAGGCTCAGAACATGCTTATCCAAAGAGGGAAAGACTGCCCTAGTAAGAGTCAGTCTAAAAAGACAGGAAAAGGTGACTGTTTCTCAAATACCCAATTTTCAACAACAACAAAAAATTACAAGGCATACAAAGAAACAGGAAAACATTGTCCACTCAAAGGAACAAAATAAATTGGCAGAAACCATCTCCAAAGAAGCATGGGCATTGAACATACTAGACAAAGAATTTAAAACAACAACATACTAGACAAAGAATTTAAAACAACTCTATCAAAGAGCTAAGGAAACACACAGATTTAAAAAAACTAAAAGAAATCAGGAAATTTATATATGATCAAAATGGGAATATTGACAAAGAAATAGAAATCATTAAAAAAAAAAGAACCAAACAGAAATTCTGGAGCTGAAAAATACAGTAACTGAATTTAAAATTTATTAGAGGGGTTTAAAGCAGGCTCAAACAAGCAGAAGAAAGAATAAGTTAACTTGAAGACAGACAGGTCATTTAAAATTATCAGGTCTGAGGAGCAAAAAGGAAAAAATATGAAGTGAACAAAACCTGAGAGACTTACAGGACACTGTAAAGTGGTCCAATATATGCATAATGGAATAAGGGAGAGAGAAAGAGAGAAGAAATGTAAGAGAGTTAATATGAAGGAGTAACTGCCAAAACCTTGCCAAATTTGAGGAAAGAAATGTATATACAAATACAAGAAGTTCAATGAACTTCTATAGGATAAACCCAAACAAGTTCACATCAAGACACATTATATTCAAATCACTGAAACACAAAGACAAAGAGAGAATCTTGAAAGCAGCAAGAGAAAAGTGACTCATCACATACAAGTGATCCACAATAAGATTATCAATTCATTTCTCAGCAGAAACCCTGCAGACCAAAAGGCAGTGGGGTGATAGACTTAAAGTGCTAAAAGAAGAAAAAAACCTTAACTGAGAATTCTATACCCAGAAAAATTTTCCTTTAAAAATGAGGGAGAAATTAAGATATTCTCAGATAAACAAAAGCTGAGAGATTTTGTTACCACTAGGCGGGCCTTACAAGAAATAATAAAATGAATCATTCAAGTTGAAATGAAAGGATGCTAGACAGTTACTCAAAGCCATACAAAAATACAGTTTTATAGTAAAGGTAAATACATAGGCAAATATAAAAACCAGTATTATTATACTTTTGGTTTGTAACTCCACATTTTATTCTTTTATAGAATTCAAAAGATAAAAATATATAAAATAATTATAAATGTATGTTAATGGGAATATAATATATATAGATATAACTTATGGCATCAACTGCATAAATAGGGGTAAAGCTGTAAAGGAGTAGAATTTTTTTATGCAATTAAAGTTAAGTTGCTATCAGTTTAAAGTAGATGGTTATAACTTCAGGAGTTTTATGTAATCCCCATAGTAACACCAAAGAAAATATCTATAGAATACATAAAAAAGGAAATGAGAAGTCAGCCCTAATGTGTGATGCATATACATTTATAATTGTCATGACTTTTTGTTGAATTGACCCTTTTATCATTATCCATCTTTATTTTTTGTAACAACTGTAGATTTAAATTCTATTTTGTCTGACATTGGTATAGCCACCCTTTCTCCTTTGGGTTAATGTTTGCATGAGTTTTTTTCCATTCTTTCATTGTCAACCTATGCATGTCCAATGTCCTTACATCTAAAGTTAGTGTCTTGTAGACAGCATAAAGTTGGATCATGTTTTTAAAATAGATTCTGCCAATCTAGGTCTTTTGATTGGGGTGTTAATCCATTTACATTTAAGTAACTAATGATACAGAAGGACTTATCACCATTTTGTTGTTTGTTTTCTGTATGTCTTATAGCTTTTTTTGTTCTTCATTTCTTCCCTTACTGCTTTCCTTTATGCTTAGATTATTTTTGTAGTGATGTCATCCGATTGTCTTCTCATTTCCTTTTATATGTATTCTATAGATATTTTCTTTGCAGTTATTATGCTCAACACCACTAATGATTAGGAAAATGCAAATCAAAACCACATTGAGATACCAAGATACCACCTCACACCCATTATATTGGCTACTATTTAAAACAGAAAATAACAAGTATTGACAAGAATGTGGAGAAATTTGAACCCTTGTACACTGTTAGTAGGAATGTAAAATGGTGCCGCTACTGTGAAAAACAGTATAGCAATTCCCCAAAAAATTACAAGTAGAATTACCATATGATCCAGCAATTCTACTTCTGGGTATATACCCAAAAGAATTGAAAGCAGGGACTTGAATAACATGCTCATAGCTGTGTTATTCACAATAATCAAAAGGTGGAAGCAACCCAAGGGTTCATTAATGAATAAATGGATACACAAAATGTGGTATATCCATACAATGGAATATTATTCCGCCTGAAAAAGTAAGGAAATTCTGACACATGCTACAGTATGGATGAACCTCTAGGATGTTATGCTGAATGAAATAAAGCTGAACACAAAAGGATAAATATTGCATGATTCCATTTACATGAGGTACCTAGAGTAGTCAAATTCATAGAGACAGAAAGTAGAATAGTGGTTGCCAGGGGCTAGGGGAGGGGAAAGTGGGAAGTTATTGTTTAATAGGTCTAGAGTCTCAGTTTGGGAAAATGAAAAAAATCCAGAGATGAATGGTGGTGATGGTTGCACAACACTGTGAATGTACTTAATACCACTGAACTGTATTCAATTTTATCTTATGTATATTTTAACACAATTTAAAAAATACTCGAAGTAAAAGATAAAAGATGAATTGGATGACTGACTCTAATGAAGAAACAAGCTAAGTTAAGGAAAGGATGAAATGACTCTAATGGAACAAAAAGAAGGAGATTTTTCTCTGCTGAATTCCAAGGGGCTGGAGAGGGTCACCAGCTTGGCCAAGCTCTACCTTAGGTGAGAAGTAGATTGAGCTCTTAAGGCAGAGCTCCGTCTCCAGGGATCCACACCAGGGACAGGTCACATGGTTGGGGTTCGGGCTTCAGAAGAGACTCAACCTCTGAGATGACATGGAGAGAAAGAGGACATAGAAGGCTGAAATTAAATCTGAGACAAAACCAGCAAAATGAAGCTTAAAATCACTAGTCTTTGGGGGAAATGGAAATTAAAACCATAAGGAGATGCCACTATATACCTACTATCATGGCTAAAACTAAAAATATTGAGAATACCAAGTGCTGATAAGAATTTGGAGCAACTAGAACACTCGTGAAGTACCGGTAGAAGTATAATTTGGTGTAGCTATGACGAAATGTGTTTGGCAGGATCTACTAAAGCTGAATATGTGCATGCCCTATTATCCGGCAATTTCACTTCTAAGCATTTATACAAGAGAAATGAAAATTTATGATCAAACAGGTTTAACATGAATATTTATGTCAGTTTTAGTCATAATAGCAAAAAAAACTGAAATGAATCCAAAAATACTGCAAAGGGAAAATAGATAAACAAATTGTGATACATATCCATCCAGTAGAATACTGCTTAGCAATAAAAAGAACCAAAGTACTAGTGTACATGCACAACAAGGACGAATCTCAAACGTTATGCAGGGCAAAAGAAGCCCTCCATTTATTAATATTCGAAATTCTCAAGTAGGCAAAACCACAGTGACAGGGAACATAACAGTTGCTGCTGAGGGTTGGGGAAAGAGGCTTCTCTGCAAAGGGGAGCAAAGGAATTTTGTTAGGTAGGGACAAGGAGGAAGGGGAACAGATGCTTTGTCTACAGGGTTTCCACTGAGAAATAGATGGTACTAGGAGATGCTTTATCTACAACAGGAGGAAAAAATTGACCAGAGGGGGCTTCCAAGTAAAAACATGACATGTCAAGGGGGCTTCCAAGGACTGGACAGATGTTTGGTCTATGATAGGGAGCCCCCAAGGACTGACCAACCAGAAAGAGGTAGAAGGGCCGCAAAGTGGAGATATGACCAAGGCCACAAAAGAGGGTCCTTGGAGCATGCGCACAGTAAGGTGACAATACCCTCAAGTGACCTACCCTCATTAACATAATAAAAATAACACCCATCAGCGCCATAACAGTTTACAAATACCATGGCAACCCCTGGAAATTGCCTTACAAGGTTAAAAATTGGGAGGGCTCCCAGTTCCAGGAATTCTCCTCCCCTTTCCAAGAAAAACCATGAGCATTCCACCCCCACTTAACATAAAATTAGGGAATCAGCATAAAAGGAAAAATCCTGTTAAACTCAGGGTCTCCTCCACTTGCAGGGGTTCACCCATTCCTTCTCTAGAATGTACCATGCTTTAACAAACTTGAGCACTTTACTCCATCGACTCGGAACCAGTAACCATGCTTCAGTACTGGGAACCAAGAACCAAGGAACATGGACCTGACATCTGGTCCCCATACCTGACAGGATTGTCTGCAAAGGGGAGCAAAGGAACTTTCTGGAGTGCTGGAAATACTCCAGATCTTGATGATAGCGATGATATTTGTCAAAATTCATCACACTGCCCAATTAAAATGAGTGCATTTTATTATGTAAATTATACATCAGTAAAACCGTGGTGGCGGTGGTGGTGAAGAGGTTGGGCTTTATATCCAAGTCAGATGAGTCTGGGACTGAGATGTGAATTGGGAACAGAGACAAGAAAGAAAGCAAGGAATTCACAGGAACTACAGGAGGGCTCTGGATTGGGATCTGGGTCCAGCTTGTCAGATCTATCAGGTGAGGGGACATGCTAGCAAGGCTACGTCAGAGTGAAATACAACGCTGGAAGCAGTGAGGTGCAGAATCAATATTTAAGACACAAAATGTGGGACGTGGAACATTCGCAAAGGAAAATATTAAAGACATAAAAACCATGAGGGAGAAAAGGAGAGCTATGCAAGACCAAGAAGGGGGGTTCTTTATGTGAACCACTGATGTCCCTGAAGTTGAGGCCAGACACAGGGATGGAGCAGAGTGGTCTGGAAGGAGGGCAGAGGCTTTGAGCCGCAGGAGGGGCTCTCATCTCGAAACAGGGGTGGGTTGACATTCAAAAGCCAGGGCTGGGGGCCAAAGAGTATCCAACCTGAGGGGAGGGGGCAAAGGGAGAGCAAGCTGAGCCTTGCGGACCAGGGGCACCACCGCCAGCGTCGCCGCCTGGAGGCTGAGGGACAGAGTCATCTAGGATGAGTGCTCCTCTAGACATTCCCCAGCATTTGCAGCTGGCTCGGGGAGGGGCATGGGGGGTCAGCTGGAGAAAGGGCCTGGGGGCCGGTCCAGGATGGGCAGAAGCCTACCAGAGAGGGCTGTGTCCTGTGGACACCCGACCTGGGTAGCTGGAATGGCACCAGAGCCCCCCACCCCAGGCCTCACACTCCTGCCCAATGTTGCCCATGCCTGTGGGCCAACGTGCTCAGGTGGCCGGATGCTCAGAGAGGACCAAGGGGTCCTTGACGAGGAGTAGGAGCCCCTCAAAGGCAGCCGCTCCTGCTGGCCTGGCTTCTGGAGTCAGGCATGGGTGGAAGTGGCAGCAGGGCTGACCTCTACCTGGAGCCAGAGCCACGAGATCCCTAGGCATCGTCCTGGCCCAGGCTGGGTTGGACACCAGAGGGGCTGCCCAGAAGCCAGAGGGAGACTGAGGCAAGAGCTTGTGGGCCCTGCGTGAGCAGGCTCTGGGCATTGGCCAGGGCTATAGTCCAAGATACCCCCCAGAGCCATCCTCCAAGGGAGGGGGAAGCCTCGATGTAGAGCATATCTCCTCTCCAGTCATGGGCGGGGTGAGTCTGTGAGCGTGAACTCCAGGGCCGGCCTGGCCAGGAGCGCAGAGCGGGCTCGGGGCCGCGTCCTGCAGGCGCGGGAGCAGCTTCACTGTACTCTACTCACCGTTTTTTCATGGTTTTTTTCCCCAGTTAATTCCCTTGGTTTCCCTTTGTGTTTTTTTATGCTTAAAGTTTTAAAACGCTAGAAAAGTGTAGAGAACAATCGAACAGACCCCAGTGTATCCACTGTCGGAACTTACAAATGTTCTGTTTGTGAGACCAGAGATCTGGGCATGTTTAAAACTTCACAAGTTTTAGATTCATGTAAAAGCAATACAATATTGCAAATAATGTTCCCTCCTGACTCAAAACTCAAGTTGCTTTCCCTCCTCCCTGGAAACAAAGGCTAGCACGGCCGGAAGGCCCTCTCATGACCTGCAAAGACACCGGCAAACGCACAGTTCAAGGCCCCAGCATGCACATGGGCGCTGATGGTCCACAAGCACCTTGTTTCAAACTCTGTTTCCATGCCTGTCCGCCCTGGCACGCACAAATCTAATTCATTCAACTTCTTCATAAGGGTTCTATCGTATAAATTTCTTGCAATTTGCTCATCTACAATGATTTAAGTTATTTCCAACTCTGTGCTATAACAAACTATACCACAGTGCACATCTTTATTGGGCTTGCTGGTTGTGCCCAAGGGTGTGTACCTAGAGTGGAATCTTGGCATATTTGGGAATGTACTTTTTCAAATTCACACATTTTTGCACTCTACTCCTCCATGTGGCTGGAGTAATTTACACCCCATCCCATGGCATGAGATTTGCTATTGCTCGTCACTTCATCCACTCTTGGGATTATCAGACAGAAATTTTTTCCAAACTGATGGGTACAGAAGCGGTATTTCATTGTTTTAATTTGCACTTTCTTGATGGTTGGTGATGTTAAATGTCTGAGTTCATATTTCTATTGGCCATTCATGTTTTCTCCTCAGTGAATTGTTCTGTTTTTATCCTTTGCCCACTTTTCCTATAGTCTATTCACATTTTGTCTTAATGATTCTTAAATTGCTAATGCTCAGCTCCCTAAGTGTAGAGCATATCTCCTCTCCCCATCAGGTTCTTAAACTTCCTTTGACATGTGGCACCACTCAGAGACTGCACAGGCCCTAAGGGGCAGCTCCAGGAATTCCCAAAGGGCAAATGCCCGAGTTGCCTGCCCAGGTCAGGACCAGGGCACTGCAGTCCGCCATCCAGCCCAGCGGTGAATGAGCTGTTCGTATCAGCTATTTGCTAGTGCTCCAAGATTTTGACATCTGTTTTCATAGGAGAGAATGGGCTGGAGTTCTCTTTTTTTTCTGTTTATCATGTTATTTAATAATATTCATGATGAGCTAGCTCTGTAATGACTGTTTTTCAAATATCAGTTTACTGTTATTAATCCTGGAAGAGAGCGAAGCAGCTCCAAGGAGGGTTTCTAGGTGGTCCTGGAGCGCAGGGCTGGGCGTCAGCAGGGGCCTCACCTGGTCCCCTGGGGCAAGCGTGGGCTCTTCTCAGGTAGGCATGGACTCAGCCCCAGCACTCCGCCCAACACTGCCTGAGGGATCTGCGCCCTGGCTCTGTGGGGCAGGGGTATCTGTGGTGGCCCCTAGCAGAAGGCTCAGGGGTCCCCACCGCTGGTGAAGCACTGGGTTCTACAAAGCTGCCCGGGCTTTTGCTCCTGTGAATAATTTTCATCACAGGATTTCTCTGAACTTCTCACGTGAACCTCTGAGAATGGGACGAGGCAGTGACCTCCAGACATGAGACTCAGGCCTCTGTGTTTCCCACCACCACACCCACGGCTCTCCTGTCTGCAAGCTCATGGCCCACACTGGAGGCCACTCCCTGCCCGCCCCTCGCCGTGTCTCGCAGGGCATGGACCCAGCACTCTACCTCTGGGCACAGAGTGAGGACTCGCCCCACCAACTGAAGCCTGTGGTCAGCCCAGCTCCAGAGCAGGCTGAAGGGTCCAGCTGGGAGCTCAGGGCCCTGGGCCTGTTGGAGAGTGGAGAGTGGAGGGGCCAGTGCCTCCTGCCCAAGGCTCCATACTGTGTGTCTCCTGTGTGGACCCGTCCACGCATGCCCTGGGCAGGTGCCTGGGGCATCCCTTGGCTCAGCGGACGGAGTCTGTGATTCTGCGGCTCCAGCATGAGAGAGTACAGAGACCTGGCCACCACACACTCAGTCACACACCGTCACTCACCCTACAGCCCCTCCCTGGAGGAGTACAGCTGGGAGACAGAGAGGCAGTGTGCGGGTGGGGTCCAGGCACCCGGGAAGGGCAGGGGACTCACATGAGGCCTCACAGAGGATGGACACCTGGGGACAAGCAGTCGAGCAGACAGCACCATGCAGACAAGGCGTCAAGCCTGGATGCAGGCCATGGAGAGAATGTGGGGGCCAGGGCTGCTGGCTGGCTTCAGGGTAGGGGCTTTCTGTGGCACATCAGGGCACCTAGGGAGTTGGGTGGCCCTTTCAATGCCCACACTCTGCCTCTATGGGAACAGCCCCTCTGTGCAGGAGCTCCGGGCTTCAGAGCTGGTGCTGCAGAAGCTGGGGAGGCTGAGGAGGACTGTGTACCTGCCCAGGGTTCAGAGAGCTCAGGCAGGTGCCCGGTCTGCCATGCACCCTGCCCTCAAGAAGTTCCACCAGGCCCAGGGCACACCCAGATAGCACTTGGAGGGCAGCACACCTGTCTCATGCTCTGGAGGATGTTCGGGGTAGCGGAGAACACAGGGTTCAGGGGCGCAGCATTCTCAGCTCCCACCGGAGGCATCGTGCTGCGCCTAGAGAGCTGGAACAATCTATGCCCCGCCTCGGGGAGAGCTGACCTGGAGAGGCCCTGGGTAAGGCAGGACAAACTCCAGACACTGGGAACGGAAGAGAGCTCCGAGGCAAGCCCGGGCAGCACCTCATTTCACAGAAGGGGAAACTGAGGCAGAGAGGGCAGGCTTGCCCACAGCCCACAGCCAGGGGTGGAGGAGGGCCTTCCCGGCAGGACTGCTGAGCCATGTGCTTGGCTTGGCGTGTGGTGTCTGGGCCGCTGCACACCAGGGAACAAAGGGTTCTGCCGCGGAGTTAGCAGAACAAGGACATGGAGGGCAAAATAATAACCTGAGCTCGCTGGGTTTTATTGTTTTTATCGCTTTATTGCTTCAGTCCTTTTACACAACACTGCCACTAGGACCTCAGGTCGCCCCAGGGGCAGGCGGGGCCGGTGATGCTCTCCTGAGACAGCCGAGCCTGGGGGGAGCAGGGGCTCCCACCCCAGGGCCCACACTCTGGTATGGGGAGGGGGCCACCCCCACCCAATGGCCTGTGCTCCTGGTGGTGGGAAAGCCCTTCCGGCCACTGCTGTTTCCCAAATGCCCAAGCCTCTGGCCCTGAGTCCCCTTGGCTGGTGCACCCCTGCAGCCCCCCAGAGGAGGATGAGGTAGCAGGTGAGCTGTGGTCAGCCTGATGGAGACCAGGAGGACAGTGTGTGACACCAGCTACTCCCCTGGCCAGTCCCCGAAGCCCCTAACATCCTCCTGCCCTTGGTGCAGGGGCTGCAGGGGAGAGTTCCTGTGGGGCTGGCGCACACTCTCCCTGCGGCTGTGGGCCGGGCTCAGAAGCTCCTGTCCCCCCAGCTTCCAGAGAGCCCCTCGGGATCCCTGGGGGCTTGTGCCCCATCACTGGGCAGGCGGGAAGAGCTCCAGGGTGAAAAGGCGGATCCTTCAGACAGGCCCACACCCGGCAGCTTAGGCTGGGCAGAGCACAGACTCGGCCATGAGAGTAACTGTCCCTCTAACTCCTGCCGCCAGGAGGATTTCTCAGGCACAGGTCACGTCACAGGACCTGACGGAGCCAGGCAAGAGAAGGTCGCCCCAAGGAGGCCACCAGCTTGTGCAGGACCCCTCTGCTGAGTGTACAGTCCTGCAAGGAGCCAGAGGCACTGCTGGGTTCAGCTGCAGGGAGCATTTCGTTGAGGAGAAAGCGTCGCTCGCCCTGCTCTGGCTTGCTTCTCCCTGAGCTCCTGCACTCTGCGTGCACAACTGTGCCCAGTGGCTAGACTCCAGGCCCCCTCTGGACCACCCAGTGCCTGCAGTGCAAGCTCTTTGCTGCTCTTCGGAGATGCTGCCCCATCTAGGTGGGCCTGCCCTGAGCACCGCTGTGTGTGCTGATTTTCACAGTGAGCTTGAGGACGAGGAGCGACGCTCGTTGGCGAGGGCACCAAGACTCTGCAGAGGTCGAGCCACTGGGTCAGGTCATGCTGCTGGGAAGGGGGCTCTGAGTTTCCAGAGTGCTGAGGCAGCCCCTGATGCTGTCTCTTTAAAAAAAAAGCAGTGCAAACCCTGCCTGTCTCTCTGCACAGGCCCCTGGGTCCCAGAGGAGCAGCCGCACACACACACGCACGCACACGTACACGCACACGTGCACACCTGCAGACCGCCATTCCCCAGGCTCCAGGGGGCTAATTACATCACGGGAAACTGTGGTGTGAGTCTCATATCATCGTGGATGTCCCCAGTGGAGGATTCAAGACAGAACACATGTGGTGAAGCTGCAGGCCAAGCCCAGCTGCAGCAGATGTCAGCCACAGCTGGAGGGCAGCCAGGCGTCGTGTGGGCTGGATGGTCCAGGGAAGGGCCTCTGTGTGAGGCCGAGGGTCGGCAGAGTGGTTCCGAGTAGAGGCCTCTGAGCCGGACGGGGCTCCTGCTGCTTCTCCACTCGGGAGCTCCTGGCCTGGGGATCCTGTAGGCTGTGCTCCCATGGGGACAATGTCAGCCCTGCCACTCTCGGGGTGGTGAGATGAGACCCTGAGTGGAAAGCCATCACATGGTGCCTGGAACACAGGCACAAGTAACAGTGTCCAGGACAACAGGAAACATAGTCTCTGCCCTCAGATGGGGGACATCCTGCTGAGGGAGCCCCACTGAGTGCATGCGACACACAGGTCCGTCTCTAGAGATGCTTGTCTCTCAGGAGAGAGACGGCGAACGGATAAATCAACAAGATGCTAGCTGACCTTGACAAGCAAGGCAATGACGGAGGTGGGCCGGGCAAAGGGACCAGGAGCTCCAGTGGGGACTCCCCAATTCCCACAGGAGGACGAGAGTGCTCAGGGAGGGCCTCTTTGGAGAGATATTCGAGCTAAGGCTGAGGGGAGACAACAAGTTGGATAGGAGAGAAAGGGGACGGGCAGGAAAGGCAACAAGAAGCAAGGGCTGAGGCGACCACAGCTGGCAGGGCAGGCAGGCAGCAGGCCTGGAGGAACCGGGGCTGGAGAAGGAGCACTAAGGGCCCTGGGGTCACCCAGGGGAGGGTGGGATTTATTCTACTTGCAGCAAGAAGCTACTGGAAGGATTGCATGGAAGAGTAACAGGATCATAATGTCATTTTGAAAAGGTCGAACTGGCTAAGGTGGGGGGCAGGGGAATGGATTGTGGAGCCCAGAGAGGAGAAAGACGCCCGCAGAGGCTGCAGCTACCAGAGAGACCCCAGGACAGGGGTGGCTCCAATTCGGATGATGGCATTAGAGGTGGAATGTGAGGGACCTGTGTGCTGGGGGGCCTGCTGTACTAGGGGGACCTGCTGTACTGGGGGGACCTGCTGTACTAGGGGGA
>VBSM01001468.1:582564-592881 GCA_008086735.1 Cheirogaleus medius | reverse complement strand
CCCCCCCCCCCCGTGCCAGCCATTGCCACCCTGCTGGGGGAGCAGCAGCTCTCAGCCATGGCTGCCCCATCAATCAATATTTTTAATTAGTTACATGACTGACTAATAAAATTCTCCACCAACTAATTGATTTTTTGATCAGGGGGAGATCCTCTGTTTTTATTAAAATGCTTAAAAGGCTTGGATGAATTTTTTCCACCTAAATGGGAAGTTGTATTTCTTTTGGAAGAAGAAAAATGGGACACAGCAGGGACAAGGGGAGGCTGCGGCCAAACTGAGAGACCTGACAAATCAGTCAGAGCCCATCACCATGTCCCCAGCAAACACCCAGTGGCTCCAGCAGAGAGCCAGGCACTGGCCAGGGGGCCGGAGGGGTTGGTGGGCAGCCTGGGGACACACTGTACCCAATGCCAGCTGCTTCCATCATTTTAAAAAGTGAACTGTAAACTCTCCTTTGCATTTTAGTAAAAGTATTGGGCTTTAAATTATAAAAGTGACTCATCCCTTGTGTACAGTTTGGAAAAGATAGGCAAATCTAACAAAACAATAAAAAAGGACTTCCCAGCCGGTGGCCCGTGGGGCAGGTGATGGTGACACTCTAGGAAGAAGCTGTAGGGCTGATATCCGATTTCCCAGGGGTCCAAGGCCCCAAAGAACTGTGACTATAAAAACAATCTGGATATGCACCCTTCACACAGAGCAAACTGCTCAGACAGTAGGTGAGCTTCTGTTTTTGTTTTCTCTTACCAGAAAACATGGGTCTGGTCCTACCATGGGTCTGGTCCTACCATGGGGTCCTACCATGGGTCTGGTTGAGGATGTACCTCGACTTGCAATGACCTTTAAAGATGTGTTTGTAAATGGCTCCAGAGTAGCCTGTCTTCACCCTCTCATCCCTCCCTCCACCGTCTGGGGGCTGACACCGACCACGCTGTGACCCTCTGAAAGGCACCTCAAGGTGCCCTGCTCCGTCCCCAATGCACACCTGGCGCCCCAGATGGCCCTTGCCACCGCGGCAGGTGGCAGACTCATCTTCTAAGCGCTCAGTGTCAAACTCCGGCCGGTCAATGCCCCGCCCCACCGGGGGTCCCGGCCCAGCAATTGCCCCTAGCCGTGCTCGCTCATCCCTCCTGCGCCCATGATTTTCAAGGCCATCATCCTGAGAGCAGACCCGGTCACGAAGGCCTCCCCTCACCACTGGCATCCCTGCCCCTGCCCACTCCTCTCAGCCCCCAGGGAAGCCCCCACCGTCCCTACCACAGAGCCAGCCCGGCTGTCTCCCAGACCCTCCTGCTCCTGTGCCGAGGCCCCCAGGCCTCTGCTGCTCCTCCAGCCAGCAGGCACGCATTCCCCAAAAGCAGAGCCTGAGACCAAGGCTTGGGAGCACCTAGCTGAATGGGGAGGCTGCGCCCGGAGGCAGGAGTGAGAGAGGGGCAGGAAGCCAGCGCAGGGGCGTCAATGGGAGTTACAGGCACTGGGACCCCCAGAAGCTTTCAGAATCGTTCACTGGGAGGATGTGAGCTCGAGGGTCCCAGCTTTACCTCCCTGCACCTCCAGTCTGCACTCGAGCCCGGCACTCCTGGCCTATGGGAGGCCTGAGAGCAGAAAGACCCAGGACACCGTGGGTGGGAGTCGAGTCTTAGGGCACAGAACTGACCACCGCAGAGTGAAGACAGGCTCCCAGGCTGCGGGCACCAAGATCTTTGCTGTCTGCATCTTGTCTAAGGGCCTGGCTTGGCCTGTTCTTCCTCCCCCAGAACACACTCCTAGATCACTTCCTTCACATCCTGGGCCAAAGTTACAGCCCAGAGACGTCCCTGGGCCCCTGTGGTGGCAGCAGCCCTATCTCCCCACCCTCCAGCCCCCTCTTCTGCAGGAGTAAGGAGGTGACAGCAGCTCTCATCACCTCCTGAGGCAGTGCACGTTTATGTTTGGTTTGGTTCCCATCTCACCCACCAAGGACGAAAGCTGTGCACACAGCAAGACGTGCTGTTCCGTTTACTGCCCCTGCGACCAGCGCAGCCTGGCACACAAGACACAGCCGTGCCGCTCTTTTGATTGGACAAGGGAATTAGTTCCAGCAAGATGAAAAGTGGATCCAAAGGAAAGATGTAGAATAAGAGAAACAGTGGTGGTCACTGGTAAGTAATTTTTTAACACTTATTATGGAAAAAATTCAAAGAGCTAGAAAGCAAACAGAATAGTGCAATGAACCTCCACGTGCCCTCACCCACCGTCAACAATCACCAACCTCTGGGCCTCCATCGACTCCTCACATGTACTCGATTACTGCAGTTCTCCTTACTGGTAAAATTTACAGACATTGTGTAAAAACAAAGACCAACCAAATGAGAAAATCAAAGCCTTTTTACTCAGAGCTTGCTGTAGCGAGGGAGTCGGTCGCCATCCCTTGCATTCGGCAGAGGCTCAAAGGCAGGCAGAGGCGCAGGAGAGCTTCCTAGGGGAGAAAGCAGACAGCTTCAGGAATGCCAATTGGACGCTGTTGGCCTGGGGAAGCTGGAGTTGGCCAGCTAGAAGCAGGCATCCCAAGGGATCAATTGGGGGGAAATACTTGGCTTTTTCTGGTTGGCCCCAAATTGGAAGTGGGGACAAAAAATTAGTGAACTATCAGTTATTTATCAAGGCCTGGTCCAATTTTATTTTATTTTTATTTTTATTATTTGACACAGGGTCTCACTCTATTGCCCAGGCTAGAGTGCCATGGCATCATCATGGCTCACTGCAGCCTCCAACTCCTGAGCTCAGCTAATCCTCCTGCCTCAGCCTCCCAAGTAGCAGGGACTGTAGGCATATGCACCACCATGCCCAGCTAAGTTTTATATTTTTTGTAGAGATAAGGTCTCACTGTGTTATTCAGGTAGGTCCTGAATTCCTGGGCTCAAGTGATCCTCCCACCTCAGCCTCCCACAGTGGATTATAGGTATGAGCCACTGCACCTGGCCCAGGCCAGTTGTTACAGAAGGTATTGTTTAGCTTCCTGGATGGTCTGACTTCCAGCAGGTTGGCCACCTAGGGTGTTCATTGTAGATTTCCTGGGCAGGTTGCTGCAGATTATGAGACAAAGTCCTATTTTTATATATGGTCTGGCCATTGTTCATTTGTATATTCAGTCTCTCAATGGAGATGTACACATATTAACTGAACAGTTTTGATAAATGGGTACACCCAGGCAACATGTACGCCTGGCATGGTATCAAACAAGGTTTAAATTGTTTTTAATTGCCAAAAAAAACTGGAAGCTTAGTAGATGTTCAATAAATATTGGCTGAATGAAAGGAGGATGAACGAATGAATATAAGAGAATGAAATGAAAGTCCCAGGTTATTGCCAACATGGGAGGTGTGGGGGTTAAGGGAAAAAGCACATGAAGACCCTTGTTACTTGATAGAGGAAAATATAGGTGCTGATTAAATTGACTGATGGAGAAATATAACTATGCACATTAAAAATTTAAGAGTGACTACCAGAAAAATAAAAATAGACTGGATAGCTTTCAGTAACATGAAACATGAAAGCAAAGAAAATTTGATTTGGTCTTCTATTTGAATATTTTTGGAGGGCTTACTAATGTCCCAGGCAACAATAATGCTCTAGGTGTTGGAGGTACAGCAGTGGGCAGGCAGAAATCCCTGCGTTTGTAGAATTTACATCCTTGTGAGGAAAACAGAAAATAATTAAAACAAGCAAGTAAGTATATAGCATATTAGCTGGGGATAAATGCTGTGGAAACACACAGGGAAAGTGAGCCAGTGCCCGAGGCAGTTTGCAATCAGGGGGAAGAGAAGCCCAGGTAGAAGGAACCAGAAGTGCAGAAACGCTGTGGCAGGGCTTGGCTGGTGCAGCCAGGGTGCCAGAGTGGCTGGGCTGACATGGAGTGATCGAGGACGTGAGGCCAAAGAGGAAATAGTGGGGCAGGGTTAGCTGACAGGCTGGGTCGGGGCTGTGTGGTAGGCAGCCCTGAGATGGTCCCCAGGGACCCCTGTGTCCTGCATTCACACCCCTGTGTAGTCCCTGCCTCTCGAGCATAGGCTGGACTCTGACTCACTTCTAGATAATAGAACCTGGCAGAAGTGATGAAACATCGCTCCCAAGATGAGGTTATTAAAAGACTGTGGCTTCTGTCTTGGATGTTCTCACTTTGACTCTCTTGAATCATTCATCCGGAGAAACCAGCTATCATGTCCTGAGGACACTAAGGCAGTTTATGGAGAGGCCCAAGTGACAACTGAAGTCTCTGGTCAGCAGCCTGCAAGGAACTGAGACCTACCAAGGGAGTGAGCTTGGAAGCAATCCTTGCCCAGTCAAGTCTCCTCATGAGTCTGCAGCCCCAGCCAACCACTCAGCTGCATCCTCATGAGAGACCTTGCACCAGAAGCTCCAGCTAAGCCACCCCTGGTCCACAGAACTGGTCAGATAATAAATGCTTACTATTGTAAGCTACTTTTTGCAGGGTAATTTGTTACCCAGCAATAGATAACTAATACATGCTGTGAAAGAAAGGAAGGAGTCAACATTTGACTTGAGCAACTGGACAAATGGATTTGCTATTTACTGAAATGGAGAAGAATGTGGGAATTGGAGAGAAAGAATTCAACTCTGAACATGTTAAATTTCTGGTGCTTTTAGATAGTGCAAGTCAATTAAGGAGTGGGCATATGAGGCTGGAGTTTAGGAGGAAAATCTGAGCTGGAAATACATCTTTGGGAACCATCAGTGTGCAGTCTGTATTTAAAGCTCTGGGAGAGGACGAAATCACCAAGGCAGGAAGTGCAGGTAGAAAGGAGAAGGGACCAACACGCAGCCCTGGGCACAGTCACTTTAGGAGGTGGGGAGGTGAGGGGAACAGCCTGTGAGGGAGGAGGAAAACCAAGTGAGAGTTTCAAGGAGGAGGAAGTGTCAAATGCCGAGAGGTCATATAGATAAGGATGAGGAGACCTTGACCATTGGTGACCTTTGATGGGACAGTGGAAGCAAATGTGGTGGTTTTAAGGAATACTACTCTAAAGGGAAGAAGAGAATTTGGACAGTACCTGGAAATCTAAGGGAAGTCAAGAAAGGGTTCTGGTTTTTAAGATGGAAGAAATAACTGTATATTTTGGGGGAAAATATCCAGCAAGAAGGGAAAAATTGAGGAATAACTAGAACAATGTCCCTGAGTAGGGATGAGATGCTGGGATTGAGTGCACAAGGATCTCACTGGAAGCAAGCAAATGTGGAGGGTATTTGGGGCAAACACTGGCAAGTGGGTAGCTGTGAGTGGCCCTTGCGGACCAGTCTCCTTATGGCTTCTGCTTTCTCTGTGAAATACAAATATGTATAAAGCAGGGCGGTCTACCGTGTCTATTGGTGTTTCAAGAGAGGGAGAAGGTATAGGAGAGCGGTCTGGAGGTCTGGAGGGACCGAGCCAGAGACTAGAGCGTGACTACGGGCAATTCCATGAGCCCCTGGAGGGGGAGGCACCATGGATTGAAGTGAAACCAGCTACATGGTTGTGGGCTTTTCTCCAGCCTATTAGGCTATGAGGGTGCAGACACAGGTAAGCAGAGGTAGGTTTAACCAGGCTGGGGACTTTGCCATGAGTAAGGGCATAGGAAAGAAATGAGGACATAAGCAGTGGAGGGACAGTGGAAATGGATAATCCCACTGGATTTTAGGTCCTGGCAAAGTCGAACAAAACCTGGAAAACAGAAGGGATGGAGGAAAGGAGATAAGAAAGCACAGTGTATAGAAAACAAAAATAAGATGGCAGGAATAAGTCAAATCATATCAAATTTCACAATAAATGCAAATGGGTTAAATTCAACTATTAAGAAGTGCACTCAGACTGAGTTAAAACAAATTCCATCTATATGTTGTTTACAAGAGACACACACACACAAAAATATAGTGCACAAAAGATTAAAAATACAGGAATGAGGGGAAGTACACTAGACAAATACTATCAAAATGGTAGGTGTCTCCATGTGAATATCAGACAAAACAACAATCTATGAAAAAAGCATTAGAAGGAACCAGAAGTGATAAAATTCATATACATAAAAATTATAGTCCATCAGGAAAATATAGTAGTTACAAATGTTTATGTACATGGTAATATGAGGGAACTTGTGAAATTCACAACCACAGTGGGAAATTTTAGGACATATTTTTCAGAAATTCACAGATAAAAAACAAGAAAGATAAAAAACATAGAAAACTTGAATTATAATAAACTTAATTGTGTATATGATAAAAATTTTACCAAAATGCAGATAATTCATATTTTTTTCATGCTCAAGTATCGTATATTAAAAGAAGTTTCCAATGAGTTCCAAAAAGATCAGAATTCCTAAGACTAGTATTTATAGCAATGAAATAAGGCAAGCTGCAGAGTGGAAGAAAATATTTGTAAACCACATAGCTAACAATAAATTGATATCTAGAATTTACGAAGAAAACTCAACAATAAGAAAAATATCAATTAGAAAGTTGGTAAAAGATAGGAACAGACATTTCACCGAAGGTGGTATACAGGTAGCAAACAAGCATTTGAAAAGATATTCAACGTCTTAAGCTATTAGGGAAATTCAAATTAAAATCACAATGAGATATCATTATCAGAATAGATAAAGTTAAGACTAGTGACAATATCAAATGCTGATGAGCATATGGAGAAACTGGATTACTCATGTATTGCTGGTGGGGCTGTAACATGGGTAACTCTGGAGAACAGTTTGACAGTTTCTAAAAAAAAAAACTAACCATGCAACTACCATATGACCCAACCCAACAATTGTTATTCCAGAAAAATGAAACTTATATCCATAAAAAAACATGTTCGCAAAAATTTATAGCAGTTTTATTTGTAATAGCCAAAAACTGGAAAGAACCAGATGTCCTTTGTAGGTGGATGGTCAAACAAACTGTGGTGCATCCACACCATGAAATACTACTCAGCAATAAATAGAAACAAGCTTTCCATACAGGTGACAACCAGGAAGACTCTCCAGAGAATTCCACTGAGTGATGAAAGCCGGTCCCAATGCTTACATATTGTGTGATTCTTAAAATGACCACAGACCAGGAGACCTGAGCAGCGGCTGCCAGGGATTAATGATGGGCTGGGGTGGGAGGGACCTGGGTGTGGCCAGCAAAGGGCAACGCCAGCAATTCTTGTAGTGACCCAGTGTTCCACATCTCCACCGTATCAGTGTTAAATCCTGGCTGTGACACTGCATTGTAGTTTTGTAAAATGTTACCACTGGGGAAAACTAGGTAAGGGGTACAGGGATCTCTCTGTACTATTTATTACAACTGCATGTGAATCTATAATTATCTCAAAATAAAATGTTTAATTTTAAAAATATAATGATGAAACAGACTTGAGTCCTAGCTATACTGTTTATTTACTAGAGATTTTACTGTGTAAAAATATCAATTACTAGAGATTTTACTATATAAAAACTTGCAGGGGGAAGTTATTCCTAAGAAAAATAAGACACCAAGATGCCTAGAGGAAAAGATGATAGTTTTGACTACATAAAAATGCAGAACATCTACATGGCTAAAGCTCCTATAGACATCAAAAGACAAATGGCAGAATGGGAACAGTCACTACACAATGTATGCGACCAGGAGGATGGATTCAGGAGCCAGACCTCCTGATTCACATCCCTGCTCACTGCTTACCCACCGGGGCAAGTTCCCTCAACCTCTCTATGCCTCAGTCTCCACATCTGTAAAATGTCCCCATAGAGTTGGGAAGATCAAATAAGCAAATATGCTTAGGACAGTAGCTGGCATGTAGGCACTCAAACGCCATTGTTTGTATTACTGTCATTCTCAGCAGTCACAGTGGGCATGTCCTTGTCTTCTGTCAGAATGTGACAGGAATGAAGCTGGGGCTTCACCCTCATGCGTGATGTCGGCTGGTGTTTTGCCATAGTGCTGTGCATCTGCTAGGAATGCTTTCAGCTGCAACAATTCCAAACACAGGAGCTTAAACAAGTAAGGTTTTGTTTTGCCTCCACTTACAAGAGGCTGCAAGTAGACAGCTGCCAACCCGGGCTCAGCAGTTCACCATGTCAGGGCTTTGTCTCTCTTTTATGCATTCTGCCTCAAGGTTGTGAAATGGCTGCCCTAGTGCCTGGTGTCACATCTACCTTCAATATAGGAAGAAGAGAAATGGATAGAAAACTGGAAGTACCAGCCTCATTTGGATCTTTTAACAAAAAAGCAAGTTTTCCCAAAACCTCCCAGCTGACCATGTCTTACTTACTAGAACTGTGTCATTTGGCCATACTCAGCTCAAAATGGCTAGGAATATAGTTAGCTTTTTAGCCTCAATAGTGCAGATGAAAAGGGAAGGAGGTTGGGAATGGCCTCAAGGGGCTACCACTGTTGTCTTTATCCAATTAAAAAAATGTGTGCAGCCTGTTTCTGAGTGAATCGGGACTGCCTGGTGGAGTTCACCAAGCGTTTTCTCAGCAGTGGGACCACCTGGTGTCCCTGCCCTTCTCTTGCACCCAGGGTCTGACTGAACAGAGGCCCATCTGCTATGAAGCAGCAGGGGAGAGTCCTGCTCTGGGGGCCAGCTGGGAGCTCGCCTCCCTCTAGGGCACAGCCAACCTGCAAGCCCTGCAGCCCAGGACCCAGGCCTGCCGCCAGCCCAGCCTGCTCCAGGCTGATGCGGGGAGCCAGCCCTGGGCCACAAGGGCATCTCTGATCATTTCCTCCTGATCTGTTCAGCCTGTTTTCCGTCTTCTAGGCTCTCGGGAGCACTGAGCAGCATGCCTGGGGGTCAGGCAGCTCCCACATGTGACAGGCACAGCCCCCGTTCACATCCGCCAGCAGGCCGGGCTGATGGTATCTAGTTCCTGAGACCCTGCAGTGAACTCAGACCCCAGATACTCTCTCTTGATAACAACTTCACCTTCCTCATCTCTTTTTAACAAATACCAACTCCTGGCTGGAACCCAGGCTACTAGCCGGATACCAACTCCTGGCTGAAAACGCCTCGCTGCTTCCGAGAAACAGCCTGGTCTGAAGTGGATGAGAGGAAAGCGGGCCTGGTGCCCACGACTCCTTAATGCCCTCTCTGGATCCAGGTCCTCATCAGTGAGTCGAGAGGTGGAACGGATGCTTCCTGGAGTTGCTCTCCTCTGGTACAGGCGGGCTGGCCCTCTGCAGGGGACCCTCCAGCCTGCCTGGGCCGGTTCACTCATGTGTCACTGGGCTCTGCACTGCTCTGGCCAGCCATGGACCACCTTTGGCAGGAGGTGCATGGCCACAGTCTCGCACATGGCACTTGTGACTCAGGCACACACTGTCCCCAGGCCCAGAACAGAGGCGGTTCGTTTTTTTCTGAGTTTGTGGGAAATGCACTTTGAACACATTTGCATCAATGGAGGAAATAATCTCTCTCCCAAGAGGCCAGAAAAGAAAGAAAATTCAATTTGCCAAGACATCCAGTGCCGGGTCTTTTCTTCCTTCCGTAGTGAGTCTATGCTGCCGTAGTGGGCACGGCCCCCACATGGAGAAATACTCAGACTATTTAGGCCCTTCCTGTGCTGTTAGTGCCAGCTTGATCACTTCCCTGGTGGCACATCTCGTTCCTCATCCAGACAATGTCACTGCCCACTACCGGCCTCACGCAGGCTTTGCGGCTATGTTCTCACACTGTGTTTTCCAGATGGGGAAACTGAGGCTCAGAAGAGCCGTCCCTTGCTTGAAACCACAGCTGGAGCTCGGACCTGAGCCTGATCTCACAGCCCAGGGCTCTGGCCATCCAGCTGCACCCCGGCAGCAGCAGAGCATTTGTCCTGGCCCGGGACCTCAGAGGGTCGGTCAAGGCTGTCCTGGCTGGCCTCTCCCCCACCACTGCAAATCTTCTCAGCCCTCACTTTTTTAGCTGCTCACAGACCACATGAATCAATGCTGTAGATGCAACATAAGATTAAAAGCTGAACCTTGTCCAGGTCAGGAAATTCCAAGTGCAGCCTCCAGCTCGGCTCTGGCTCCCATGGGTCACTCCCAGGGTCACAGTGGCATGTGCAGGGGACCAGTGCACACTCAGGGGCACCTGTGACCTCCAGAACTTCCTGAGGACCAGACGCTCTGATTTCCCAACCGGCACCAGCCTGGTCACTTCCCTCTGTCTCGCGGGGACTCCTGTTCCAACCACCATCCCTCACTCTTGTGCTCTTGTTTCTGGGTTTGCCCCTCAAGCCACATCCTGCCCGTCTGCATTCAAACACACTGTTACCTCCCCAGCTCTACGACAGCCCTCTGTTTGACTCTCTGCCCATTTCCTTTTTT
>VBSM01001468.1:546281-582464 GCA_008086735.1 Cheirogaleus medius | reverse complement strand
CGGCCTCCCAGAGTGCTAGGATTACAGGCGTGAGCCACTGCGCCCGACCTCTGCCCATTTCTTTACTCCCCTCGACAGTAAGACTGCTTCAGAGATGTGGCCTTGTCTGGGTTCACCCCTCCCCGTCTGGGTTCACCCCTCCTGGTCTCTTGAGTCTCTGCAAAGGCTCTGCGACACGTGGCCACTGACCTTACCTTGCTAAGCCGAGTCGGCACGCAGCCACAGCGCCTCAGAGGTGTAGTCCTCCTCCTGGGGACATTGTCCTCTCACCCCTGAGCCCAGGCCCCTCAGCTGAGCCCTCCCCACTCTTTCCACCCTATCTTCAAGTGGGGGTGCCCGGTGACGACTGTGCGTGCGGCCACACTCCACCACCTCCCCAGTCCTCCACCTCCTGAGCTTCACCTATGAACCCCAACCTCCAGGTCTCCACCAAACCTGCCGGCCACCACCTTCTCTCTGATGCAAAATAGCTCTCTTCCCTCACACCCCTATAGCTAATCCTATGGTCTACCCCGAAGATGACCCCCACCCCTCTGGCTGTCTCCACCATTACCCCACCCACACCACTCTGACACCCACAGCACCTGTTACAGTGTCAGCTGCTCAAAGTCTTAAGACCCTTTTTCCTGAACTCAGAGCTGAAGCCCAAATGCTGGCACAAGCCCTCATCTCCCTGCCTTCTCTCCTGCTGCCTCTCGTCCCCTGTGCTCTGCTCCAGCTGCCCTGGTCTCCTGAGCACCTTCGAACCCAAATCTCCAAATCCAGCCCTGCCCACCCTTGAGGCCCATGGCTCCCTCTCTCCATTCCTCAAGTCTTTTCTCAAGTAACTCCTTCCCTGCCACCCTTTTTCAAACTGCACCCCTACCCTTGTGTTGGTTAGCTATTGTTGAGTAACAAATAAGACCCACACTTAGTGACTTAAAAACGGCATTTGCCATCTCAGTTCCTGTGGGTCAGGAGTCCTGGCGCGCTTAGCTGCTCCTCTGGCCCGGGTCTCTTGGAGGCTGCACTCAGGTGTCGGCGGGGCCAAGGCCATCTCAGGACCAGATCCACTGCAGGCCCCTCATGAGGTGGTGGCCAGGCCTCGGCTCCTCCTGAGCTGCCACAGAGACTTCCCCAAGTCCCCAGCACACAGGCCCCATCGCGCTGCTCAGGACGTGGAATAGAGCAAGGAGCGCCGGAGACACACAGGCATCTGCAAGATCAGGGTCTTGGAGGTGACAGCCATCCCTTCTGCCTTTTCTATTCACTAGAAGCTGGTCTCAGTCCACCCTCAAAGGGAGGGGCAGCACAGAGTGTGACCCCTGGCAGTGGGGGCACAAAGCCCTCCCTTCCTGCTGTGTCTCGATGGAGCGCTTCTTCCCGTCTGACGTCCTGTGCAGGCTGCTCGTGCACCCACCTGGCCACCCGCCTCCGGAGCAGAACATAGGCACTTAGGGCTGGGCCTCCGGGGCTTGCAGGCTGTGCCCTCCCAGCGGCCACAGTGTCGGCACGGCACGGCGCCCGCGCCAGTGCGCCCTCTCGAACCTCACACGCTCCTCAGACACGGATGAAAGCAGCCAACCTGCCCAGAAACTTCCCTCCTGCTTCCCTGTGTGCCGGAGGCTGACTTCCGCAGGAGGGAAGAAGCCCGGGGCTGGGGACCCCAAAGCTGGGGCTGTCCCCGTCACCAGGGCCTGGTGGCCAGCAAATCACAGCCCTCCCCAGATTCAGCCTCATGCCTGAGGAGGGGGATAGGTGCCAGGGCCTGGCCTCAGTCTCGGGTTCTGTAAGGGGGTGGTGTTGGGTTCAGTCTTTTAAGTATATTTTTTCAAATATTGTTTAAAATCATAAACTGTTAAAACTACTCTTTAAGGTAGCAGTTTGGCACTACCTACCAAAGTGTTAAATGTACTCACTCCTTGACCCGGGTAGTCAAGCCCAGAACTATTCACACACAAGTAAAGACAGGAGTGCAGAGAAGTGCCGGGCAACTCTGATCATAGGAACAAGCTACAGCAAAGCTAAATGTCCCCAAGTAGGGTGGGCAGACAACCACGGCATGTCCTCGCAGGGGACTACTACACAGATTGGGAGCCCAGGGCGGAGCCGTGCTGCCCGCACCGCCATCCCACCTACTCGCCGGTCATCGGACAGCTGTTGATGCCTCGCTCCTCCAACGCGCCTTTCCAGGCACGGGGAGGCAGGAGCCGCAGCCGGCCCTGCGGAGCCTCGCTGTAGGCAGAGCCCGGGACCAGCTCCCGCATAGTGAAGCTGGGCAGACTTCTCCGCGAGGGGCCTGGAGATTGACAACAGGGCCAACGTGGAGACAGACGTGGGGGCTGGGGCAGAGCGGGCGACACTCTGAGGGTCCAGGGGTGGGAGACACTCTGAGACGGTCCACACCCAGCTTCAGAAACGGTTTCCAAGGTGAATGAACCACCTGGTCTTTCCCTCCCTTTCATAGACCTTGAAGGCTGCTGAAGTCCCTTCCAAGCCTCCAATCCAGTGGTCCTGATCCAGAACACGCACATTCGGACAGAACTCCCCCCAGATGCAGGAAAGCAGCCGCCACCCTCATGGGAGCCCTCACAGTGGCCCTGCTCCGCCCTTGGCCACAGGCCCCTCCACCCCAGGGCAGAGACCTAGAGGTGCTGGGTGCTCCCCAAGTCCCCACCGGCCACAGGTCAGCCCGGTTCTGAGAAGAGTCAGAGCCAGAGGGAGGCCTCAGGCCCCGGGCTGTGAGCCCAGGCACCGCCCACAGCCCGTGCGGGCCTCACGGGGGAGGGGCCCTGACGCCCTCACACCCAGGCTCCGGGACCGACGCACACTGCTGGAGGGTGGGCACCACGAGTGTGACGGGTGAGGGCAGAGGCCCCAGGTGGCCCACACGAGGAGGTGGAGAACAGGGTCTGCAATTCTGCGTCACACCTCATGTGCCAAGCAGCTGTCCCTGTCCCCATCGGCTCCTCCTCAGTAAGCCCAGGGGACCCTGGCTCAGGGAGTTCTGTCACTTGCACAAGGTGTCATAGATACAGAAATCCAAACTCGAAAGGCACCCAGACTCGTCACTCCCAGCTGAATGTCCTGGCAGGTAAGGGCTGACCACTCAGAGTTCCCTCTGGGGGCCACTACAGGGGAGGCGGTCATTCCCAGGCCACACATCCCTCTCCAACAAGGCATCTGCCTGTGGACGTGGCCTCATGCTGCCTGCAGTTACTCACAGAATCTCAGCTTGCCTGGTGGCTCCACAAGGTTTATACAATGCGCCAAGCATGACAAAGCCCCCCTTCGACTGGTCACTTCCTAAAGGAGATTCCAGGGGTGGCTCATTTTATAGATAAGAGAGTCTTGGCATTGCAGGAGGTCAGAGCTGAGAAGCCTTGAGCTATGACTGTGTCTGGTGTCCTTTTGTGCCAATGAGCCCCTGGGGCCAGAGAGGACACAGATGTCCCCAGGGGTCACCAACTCATACTTGTTTTCCATGCAGTGCAGAGGCATTTTGGACTTTGTCCCTAACTCCTGGTGGTGAATCATCTTTGGGACCTGCCCCCTTGACCCTGACTCCCTGATGTGACTGAACTCTAGCCCATGGCATAGGATCTTCCAAAAACAACCACAGCAACATTTCTGCCCTATGTGTTCCTCCGGGATCTTGCCATCCACCCCCAAACCCCATATCAAGAGGCAGAGACTTTCCCCTCTCACTGAAACTGGGCCGGCCTTCATGACTGCTGAGACAAATAGAAAGGAATGCGGGTGACTTCTGAGGCCAGGTCACAGAAGGTGTTGTGACTTTGGCCACCATGTTGGAAGGAAGCCCAGGTATCTGAGCCAACTGCTGCAGCAAAGGTCTCAGCCAACACCAACCACCAACCAGCAGCTGTATGAGGGGTCTTCAGGTGATCCCAGCCCCAGCCCTCAAACCACCTGCCCTAAGCAAGGCAGAGTTAAGCAGAGATGAGCCACCCCCACTGAGCACTGCCGAAATTGCAGATTCATGAGCAAAGGAAATGATGGCATTGTTTTAAGACACACAATTTGGAGATGGTTTATTACTCAGCAGCAGACAAGGAGAACAGCACTCAAGGTGATTCCTCAGTCGTCCCTGGCAATTCTGTGCCTGCTGATAACTGCACGAAGCTCCTGGGTGGGCAGAGGGTGAGAGCCTGTCAGAGATGCTGATTCTGCATTGTGGGCAAGCTCCAATGGGTCATGACTGGCTCCTCGGGGCCGAGGGGACAGGACTCTAGGAGCCACGGTCCTGGAAGTGGGAGTCGGGAGTCTGTGGGAGGGAGAAGTGCCCCAGGCTGGGAATACTGTCTAGGTGTTCTGTTTAATGGGAAGTGTTTTCATAGTAGCAAAAAATTAGATATTAATCTTCAGAATTAGATGTTTGTCCATTTTCCCAAAGGTTGTGAGGTCTCTGAATCCCTCCTGTGGATCTGCAGCAAGCTGTACTCTGTCATGTAGAGACATTTTTTGTAGAGACAATGCATTTTGTAGAGACGATGTAGAGACATTGCATTTTTTTAAGCCTGCACCCAACAGCAGGAGTAACCAGACATTCTGCGAGCACAGCCTGACCCTGAGCAGGTTGAGTCCCCGCAGCGTTAAGCAACACTGGAATTTTCCAGGATAAGTTTGACCAGGGGAGTGATCTTTGATTTTATTTCAAACACATATTGCATGATTATCTTTAAGCAAGCAAAGCTCACAAGTCTTTTCTATTAAAACAACACTGACTGTTACTATATGGAAGGACAGACAACCCAAGCACAGCCGCACCCTCTCTAGGGCTGGATGGCAATGCCCCTGTTGAGCCTATTATGGGGCCTCCCGACTCGTCACTGCCACTGATGGGCACAGAAATTGTCACCAAGACAGCAGCAGTGTGGTTCCCGCCATGCCGTGGTCCTCGTGGGACCACCCTCCTACCCTGTGGCCCACACCCTCCACCCCAACCACCTTGGGACCAGCCGCCACCACGGCCACTGCCTGTGGACAGCACCAGGCAGACTGCCCCGTCAGCAGCTCCCTTCAAACCTCTCATTGTTGGTAAGTAAACTCCGATTTGTGAAGCCATGAAAACAAAACAAAGTAAACAAACAAAAAAATACCTAAGACACCAACTCCCCTGAAAAATACAAAACAAAACTATTAGTGCTCTCAGTTTATTATAATGAATTCCTTTGCAAGTGTATGAGTCTGCCAGGCTGTGGTAAGTTAGGACTACCCAGGGGCTGAGGGGTAAGAACAGGAGCTCATCGGCTCACAGGTCTGGGCACTGGGTCCCAGATCAAGGCATCCCCAGGGTCGTCTGCCCTCTGCAGGTGCTGTGGAAGGACGTATTCCAGCCTCTCTCCTTGTGCATAGACACTGTCTGCTCCCTGTGTCCCTCCACATGGTTGTCCCTCTGTGCATGTCTTTCTCTGTGTCCAAATCCCCGTTTTATAAAAACACCAGTCATATTGGATCAAGGCCCATGCTAATGACCCCATCTTAACTTGATTACCTCTTTAACAACCTTATCTCCAAATACAGCCACATTCTGAGGCCCTGGGTGTTAGGGCTTCAGCATATGCAGTGGGGCCTGTCCCGGGTAGGCCCAGGTGGGCAGTGGGAGTGGGGGTCACTCGGGCCGCTGTCCTGGCTGCTCAGGGCAGGGCGCACAGAGGAGGCTTCCCCAGAGACCCACGGGGAGGCCAGGTTCTGCACAGTCAAGAACAAAGCACTGGCCCTCCCCACGCTGCCCAGTCCTGCAGGAACTTTGCTTGGGGACCGTGTGGCCAGAGTCCAGCAGAAGCAGAGGGCACACCTGATGGGGCAGTGACTAGGGCCTAATGCGGGAGCCCACAGGGCATGGAGAGAGGCTGGCACAGCAGGGCCTCAGGATCCAGGCGACTGCCAGCCCTCAGGACCTGGCAGAGTCATGGCTGAGGGAGAGGGACTTGGGGGGAGCTGGGCCTTTGCAGGGAGGGGCTAGGGCGTAAACACTTGGTCCTCCCCTCGCTGGTCTCCCGAGGGCCTCCAGGTGGAGGGATGAATGACACTGGCTCATCCCCCCACCTGTCCCCTCATGCACCCTGGTGTGGTGTGTGCCCAGGAGGGTTCCGAATTAACCAAGCACGTCCCCACCTAGGAGTAAGGTGCACTCCCTGCTCGTCCCAGCAGGCCCGCAGCTGCAGTGAGAACAGCAATCTCCTACGCTCAAGCCTAGCTTAGAGGTTTCATCGGGGGAAGGAAGGCAGAGAGGCAGTCCAGGGACAGCCAACGAGGGCTTGGACTTACAGCTCCTTGAAGGACACAGCAGAGCCTGGACTGGCATAATGAGCAGTCACTTAGGCAGGCCTCACGGAGGCGAAGAGTGTGGCCACGTGATTCTCACAGAGCCAAGATGGGGTGGGTGCTGCATCAATGTCAGGAGTTGGCCAAGCCTAGGCCCTGGGAGGGGTCTCACTGCACCCGCCACAGTAGCACTTGCCTAGCCCACCCTGTCTGCACCCCCACCATCTCCTACAGCCCCTGGAGAGGGTTAGTGAGAGGTACCCTGGGCCAGGCCTCTAGAACCCCAGCTGGGCCTGGAGCTCACCAGGCAGGCAGAGGAAGGAGGGACAGCTGGATGGTCCCCTGCTCCCACAGCTTCCCCGACAGGCAGCCCGTGCATGCCCCTCCACCCCACCCCTGCCCCACCCAGGCACGGCCCCATTTCTCATCCCTATCGATTATGGTGGCAGAGACCGGCAACACGGAACGTAAATCAGTGTCCCCAGGGTATTTAACCCAGGGAGGGTTAGTTGGAGGTGGCATCCCTTATAAGTCCTGCATCTGATGTTTTTATATTAATTCCTATAGTGGCCAGATTAATTTTTATTCCACTGACTGTTATCTCTTCTTCATTGACTAGGAGACATTTCTGAGAAGTGCATATCTCGTTGAGTATCAGTCATTTAGTAGGGTGCTACCCTGGCTACAGGGTTTCATTAAAGAATGAAAAGTCCTTTGCTGCAAAGACTCCGTCCTTGGAAATAACGCACAAGCCGACTAGAACCACTCCTACCGCTGCTGTCACTGGTGAGTGGGGTCTGGAGCTGCCTGGGAGGCCCCAACTGAAGGCACAGGGTGCCCCAGCCCCCCAGCTCCCCTCAGCTTCCCCAGGCCCAGCGTTGGCCATACACAGGTTCTGAGTCAGCTTTTACCAAGTGACCACCCTGGGCAGAGGACCCCAGGCCATCACCCTTGCTCTGGGCCAGGCCCGCACCTGGCACTAAAGCCAGCTCACTAAAATCGACACCCCCGCCTCAGAGATGAGGCGGGACTGTTGCTGTAGCCATTTTGCAGACAAGGGAATGACGCTCAGCACCTTTTGGGCTCATGGATCTTGGGTGGGATCTGGGCCCGGATCACAGAAGTGACCACCCTTTCTGCTGGCACAGTGGGGACACAAGAACTGACGGGCTCTGAGGGGCCTGGGCCACACGAAGGGGCTTAGCTGAAGAAGTGGGTGCTAGGAGGCCAAGCACTATCTCAAATGCCGATGCCGGCAGAGTGTGAGGCAGGCACGGTCTGGGGTTGGAGGGCTTCCAAGCAAGGCCAGGCAATGGGCGTAAGTCAGGGGGATCGAGGCAGGGAACCAGGAGGAGAGTGGGGAGAACGGGTGGGCTCTGCACCACTGGGGACGTCTGGCCAAGTTGGACATTCTGTGAAGCTGGGCTGGGTGGCCGGAGGTGGGGGGAATAGGCAGGTGCCTCCACCCTGAGACCCTCACCTGCTCCTCTGCCATCCCACCTGGCTCTAGAGCAGTGGATCCCAAATGTGGGCCCAGAACCAGCAACGTCCCAGCCCCCAGGAGCTCGTGGCCAGTGCACACTCTAGCCCCAGCCTGCACCCAGAGTCCTAACCTGGGGGTGTTGCCCTCCACAAGCAGTGCGGAGTGAGGGCTCCAGAGAAGGAGCACCGGCTTGCCCCTCAGTTATCTCACCCGCAAGATGGGGACGCCGCTGCCCCCAGGAGGTGCTGTGAATCTGAGTGAGTTCCAGGCTCCCGTCCTGGGCTGTCTACTACCCAGATGCAGGCAGGTCTCCACCAGCCGTTCTCACCCACAGCCGCCCCCAGCCTGCCTCTTTTCCTAGAAGAGATGATTCAGGCCCCAAAGATTTACCTCTCAGAGTGACCTCACTTGGCCTTTCTTCCCGCGGTCAGCCATGCATAATTTAACCCCAAACCTTTAGGATTTGGAGACTGCAATACCCGCCCCCAAGCTGGGTATCAGCACTGGGAAATAAAAGAGAGGTCACTTCCTCCTCCAGCACACGTGTGAGAGCCCCAAAGATGACATGTCGTTTAGGGAGCTGCTTTTATTTTGTTGGAAGCTGCTTCCAAAACACAACTGTGAAAAGACGAAAAAGGTTGCTGTGAGTGGTGGCTAAGACATCGACTGCATTCGAGTGTCTGGATTCTGTAAGCAAATAAATTACGAGGCAGGAACAAAGCTCTAGAAGATCATGGGCGCTTGCTCACACACATCCATTAGGTGGTCTCCACATGAGGTTCTTGGCAAGTCCCAAGGGCTAAGGAGGCGAATTTGAGGCCCCTAGAAGGGAGGGGGAAGGGCCAAGCCCCTGGGTGGGGGACACAGCTCCCTGTCCCATCCGGGCCTCTCAGCACCCACCCCTCATTTACTGTCTGGGACAGCCTGGGGCAAAACAGCCAGCACTGCCGACCATATGAGACCCTGTTCACGCCCCACCTCCTGTCCAGGAAGGTGCCAAGACCCCGCTTACCAGTGAGGGGCTGGGGCAAGCCGAGGGTCTGAGGCAGCCGCTAAAGGCCAGGGCTTGGAAGGCAGAATGTCTAGGAAAATGGGAACTCTGAGGCCAACTTCCTCTCGGCTGCAAAACTCGGTCCAGGTGTGTACAGAAGTCACCTGGGTGGAATGTGAGCTTTGTGAAGTCTTGGAACATTCCTGCCGCCCTCAGGAGGGGTCCTGGAGAATAGAACACACACCCCGTCCCTTCTCTCTGGTCCCCCCGCCCCCACGCCAGCTAGGAGGTAGCCTGCCTGGGTCCTCAGAGCCCCAGCACCGAGAAACCCACCTGGGCTTCCTCTCGTCTCTCATTTGCATCTGCCTGTGTTCTGTGAACCAGGTGCTGGGACCATGGGTGCCTCTCCAGCCAGGACTCTGTGCCCCCACCCCACCCACACTCACAGTGCTACAAAGACTAGCCTGCCGTCAGCCCAGCCTGGCAGGAGCTCCCTAGCCGGCAAAGTGGGCCAGAGCCATGGCACAGACGACGGGGTGTGTAGTGCTTTGGTGCTAGCTCACTGCAGAATGAGCTACCACCTGGGCCGCAATTCGAGGAGGGTGCCCACCCACTCCGCACGAGGCCCTGTCCAGGGCAGGAGAGCCCAAGAGCAGAGCAGCCAGGAGGGGTGGGGCAGGCCCTACAAGTGGCCACTTGGCATCCTGGCCTGAACTGGACTGAGGCAGCTGCAGGACCCAGGCTGAGCCCCGGACCGGGCAGGTGGGAGCCCATCTCCAAGCCGGAAGGGAGATGCTTCCAGACATGATCGCATCTCACCTTCTCCTTGCATCTCTTTTCCCTGGCGCAGGGCCCATAGTGAGCTCAGCTCCATGCTCCTGGGCTTCGTCATGGGGAACTCTGTAAAGTTCCCAACCCACAGAAAATCACAGCCCTCTGGAAGGCTCAGGAGGACCCACGAGGAGCCCTTCATCCCTGAGGACCACAGGCCCAGGCTCCTCTCCGGGAGGTGGGCTGCGAAGGGGAGGAGAGGGGAGCTGCTCTGGGCAAGCAGGACGCTTCCAAGGTTCTAAACCAGGTTCTGGAGAGATACTCCCACCCCTGCTGGCTTGGAGCACTAAGGTCTTCAGAACCTTCCAGAACATTCCTCAGTTGAGCAATCCCAGCCCTGGGCAAATCACAGGGGAACCTGAGGAGGATGCTCCTCCCCTTGCTGGGATCATCATATCCTTAAGTTTAAAGGGCCAAGGGGAAAAGTGTGTTTCTGAGCTTTCCAGAGAAAGTCTCTCCACAAAACACTTCCTGATGCTTGTCTGACACTAAAAACCTATTAAAGTCATAAACTTTTCCTGCGGAACGCTTTTCAAAAATGTATTTATCTAAAGGGCATCTGTGTTTGGTCTCCAGCGCAAATTCTCGAAATGTCGGGCCCCAGGTGATTTATTTGGGCGCCTCGTTCCCTCCCTGCCGGTTGTTTTCAGCTCGAACCCCTGGTCAGGTCCTCCTTCCACTGACGTTTACAGATGCTTCGATCCACGGGGGTGGGGGGGGGAGGTTGCAGAGGAAGACAGCGTGAGCAAGCAGTGGGCGGCTGCACAGTGTGGGGCAGTGCGGGCAGATGCTCGCAGCAGACCTGCACCCTCACCTCTGTCCTGAGCACAACAGCTGTGCCCCGCCAGCCCCGCTGCCGCAGGGCCGTTCTCCGGGCAGACACTGGACTAGCAGCTGTGAATGCTCACCAGGCCCCCAGCAGCATTAGATGCTGGGAGGTCAGCAGTCAGCGCCACTGTCCCCACCACAGGCAGATGAAATAGAAGGGAATGGACAGTGGTGAGGGTGACAGGCAGTGACATTGAGAGCCTGGGGCCACAGGCATTGCAAGGTCGTCCACGGGGCGCAGATAAACCCAGCACAGTCAGAGCAGGAGGCACGCCAGGCCCTGCCTCGAGTCTGCATCCAGCATCTGAGCAGAGGTGGGAAGAGGGGACTTCTGAGTGATGAGTAGGAGCTGTACGACAGAGGGGCCGTAGAGCAGGGAGGAACTTCCCAGGCATGTGAGGGCCCAAACAGGGAGTACCTGGGCAGTCCGGTGTCTCTGAGGGCAGAGGGAAGAAGGCTGGGCGCTAAGATCCCCATATGGCGCAGGCCCTGGGGCCTCAGGCTGCAGGAGCAGAGTCCCCAGACAGCCCTTCATCACACATCTTAATATGCACAAGCTCATCAACCCCTTTCCAAAGAGGCCCCTGAGAGGAGGGCCCTGCCAGGCCGAGCTGTGCGCCTGTGCTCACGGCTCCTGTGCTTGCTGGCTCTGCGTGCAGTGGGAAGGGAGCCCTGGCTGGGCCTGGAGGGGCAGAAGATCCCCAGGAGGTGGGTGCCCAGGATGCGCTCCCACTGTGTCACCTTTGTCCTCAGGCTGTGGCATCTTCAAGCCGTCAGGAAGTCAGAGCAGAGTGAAAGCTGTGGGAGCAGAGTCCCCTGGGGCCATGGCAGCACCCCCAGAGCCGGCCGCTTCTCTGTTCTCATTCCAGTGGAGAAGCGTATGCCAGGAGCCCCCCAGGCACCCCAGGAAGAGGCTGGGAGACGTTTCTTAGAGCTGTGCTGCCCAATAAGTATACTGGCCACATGTGGCTGTTTAATTTTACATTATTTTAAATGTAATAAAGTTAAATATCCAATTCCTCAGTCGCACTAGCCACATTTCAAGTGCTCAGATAGCATAGAGAGGGACAGGCCCATTATCGCAGAAACTTCCACTGACAGACATATTAGGCAGGGAGGGGCCCATCTGGCTTTGTGAGGGGTCTGGAGCGTGGCAGGGTCCCTGGGTAGGGTCCCTGGACAGGCTTTGGCTCAGGCAGCAACTCAGGTGGCCCTGGTGCTGGAGAGGAAGCAATGAGGGCTCTGCCTGCAACCAGCCCCGGGGCTTCCAAGAGAGATGATGAGGTCTGCAGGGGAGCTGCTGTCCCCGGTAAGCAGGTGCCAGGGTCCCGGGCCTATCTGCAAGCACAGGGGACTGGGAACCACCCAATGTGCCCCCACACTCTGCATGTGAGGGCAGGCAGATGGGAAGGAAGGAGGGCACCTGCAGGCAGCTTGAGCCCCACTCCTCCAGCTCAGTGCAGCTCCTGCGCATGGATCAGGGCACATAGGGCCTCTGCACCCACAGGCCCCAGCCGCCTCTGGAAGACACACACCCACCACACCCAAGCTGCCACCCCCTGGATCCTGAACAAGGGCAGCCTGCAGGAGCTTTGGTGCATTAAGTCAAAGGACTTCCTATGTGCCAGCATTCCACAAACACAGCAGGGTTTATGATCCAGAAGACCTCCTAGGCCAGAGTAGGTGCTCTGCAGCCCCTGCAGGCGTGGCACCTCTCTGAGAATGAGATGGAACACTGCAGGCTTCGGGGAGGGTGCTCTCCTGGGAGGGCTCCTGTCCATGCTAGGTGGGGGGGGGGCGGTCCCAGGGCCACCAGCCCTTCTGCCTGCCTCTGGCGTCTCTAGGGCAGCACCATCCCCAGCGCCATCCTCTTTGCCCCACGTCAGCTCCTGAGGGTGCCCAGGCCTGACAGCTACCGCCTGTGCCCTCCCTGTCTCAGACCCATGCATGTGTATCCCGTGTTTGGTGATTGCACAAGGATCACCAGGAAGAGAGCGGCTCTGTTTTATTCACTGGAGTGTCTCTGTTTCCAAAAATGGTGCCTGGGTTATAGTAAGTGCCCAGTAAATGTCTTTTAAATAAATAAATGAACTTGTCAAGAAGGGCAAATGGCAAAGTGCAGATTGGGTGAAATACAGATTCACATATGAGTGTTTGAGCAAAAACAAGCCTCAGCCTTACTCTCAGCCGCTCATCTCAGGTTTGGTGACTGAGCGGGGTTACTGAGGACATGGGGCACCCAGCAGGGGAGCCCACCCTTCCCTAGGACCCCGCTGTGTGGCCTCCCCTGCCTCAGCATCCTGCCAAAGGCGCCCACTGCTGTGTGGCCCTCCAGCTGGGCCCTGGAGCACACCGATACCTTCTCACCATTTTTTCCCACTATGCGCCATGGACCCATCTAGGTGCATCGTCCATCTCAACTGAAGGTCTTGCCACTTTAGTCTGGACACCAGAGGAGAAGTTGTAAATAGGTTTTGCCGTGATAAAGATAAGCTTAATTTTTCATTTCCTTCCAGATAATAACGAATCAGGAGGCTCTCCTTCACTTACAGAAACAAAAAGGAATAGAAAGGGCTTCCTGGTGACAAGATAATTTGTCAGAAAGTTATGAGCGAGCACCAGCAGGGCTGTATAGGAAGTGCGTATTGAACAATACAACACACTGGCTTCTAATTGCTGCTGCCTTTCTGATCAATAATACATGTTTTCAAAAAGCCTTCTGTTTGCATTTACACAATGGACTGTAACTACTGCAAAGATCCATTAAGACCTATTTTAAAAAGTGCGTTCGTAAAAAGTTGTCTAAATCTGCATTACAAGGCAGATTATGAAACTGCCTTGGGAGATGTTTGGTCTAAAAAGCATTCAGGCCATATCTGCCGGACATGCCAACTCAGGCTCCTCCTCTCTCCACGGTCTGCTCATGGGCTGTGAGCCGGGAAGGCCTTCTCTGTGGCTCCAGCTGACGCAGGCAGTCAGGCCCGAGGCCCCATCCCACACCAGCCAGCCTCTAGCCAGCAATGCCCTCGGTCTGGGGACATCTAGTGTGAGCAGAGCGCCCCGGAGCACAGGCTTCACTCAACCCACCACTCCCCAGCGTGCAATTACAGATCAGTGCGGCAGAGTGGGCTCTGGGGTTCTGGGGCGTCCAGTGCTGAGAAGACTGCAGGTCATGTGGGGAGAGCTTGTAGTCTGTGGCTGAGCCGGGATGGTGGAGACAGGTGTGGGCTTGGGCAGACCAGTCTTGGGTTTGGCCACCAGCCCCACACAGCACCCAGGGACGAGTTGTAACCCGTGCATGTGGGAAGCCCAGAGCAGAGGGAAGTAGACAATTTGGGTACAGGACCACCTGGCTCTCTGTGCCACCTTAGTAACATCCACTGCTTTGGCCTCATGGCCTTGGCTTCTATAGCTGATGGGGATAAAGAACAGCAACAGTGGCAGGCCACATTGCCTGCACGGGCCCTGAGCTCAAGGTTCCCCGCGGACTGACTGGCTTGATGCCCAGGCAACCTAGGGAGAAGGAACTCTGCTTTCCCTCTGAGGCCCAGAGTCTCCGGGTAACACGCCAAGACTGCACGGGCAAGAGAAGACACAGCTGGGACACATCCAGAAACCCCCTGCAGCCTTCCCGCCAGCCTGCTGCCCCAGGTCCACACCTAGACAGCTTCCCGGAGGAGAGGGAATCCAGAAGAGCAGCAGGAAAATGCCCTTTGTCTGCAGAGCCCACTGAGGCACTGCTAGGCTTTATCTTCAGAACCACACTGCAAGGCAGGTCCCATGTTTTTATTCCCAAGTTACAAATGAAGAAACTGAGGCCCAGAAAGGACTACAAAAGCTGCTGAGTGATGTTCTACCCTTGTTCTTGTGCTGGGTGAAAGGAATGGGGACAGCTTCCTCCAAGAGACGTGGGAGGGGAGCAGGGGAAAAGGGGGAGAAGGAAAGGGGGAGGGGGAGGGGAGAGGATTCAGAAGAGAACCAAGTCTGGGGCGAGAAGACAGGGACAGGTCAGCTGGGTGGAGGCGGGCTTTCTCTGAGCCCCAAGGGCTCTGTAAGGACATGCAAGCCTCAGGCCTCAGGCACCCAGCTCCTGGTCAGGTCCCAGGGAGGGTGAACGGGAGGGTCTTCCACAGGCCAGGCCAAGGCCCTGTCTGCAAATGCTGCTGTGGGCACCCAAGGCCGACAGGCAGGTGGGACCTGCACACAGTTAGGTAAAGCTTACATCTGGGCCGCACAGTGGAAGCTCACCAAGCCGGTGTTCTGTGAGTATGTTAATGGGGACAGCATATTTGAAGTGGGGGTGGGCTGCCTGAGGAGCCCCCACTGGGAGCCCTCAGAGCTGGCTGGTAGGCACTGGCTTTCTCCTTGCAGCTGCCCTGTAGGAGGACCAACAGGAGGGCCAGGGAGGCAAACATGGGAGCAGAAGACGTGCCCCCCCCTCAACACCCCATCGAGGTACAGAGTGCAGTGGTAGGCAGACCGGGAAACTGAGGCACTGAGCAGTTCACTAACAGTGCACACAGCTGGCCTCAGAGTGGACCGACCGTGTCACGCTGCCTGCAGAAGGGACTTGGATGCCAGCCCACGCCCACTCTGAGGGGCCTCGGTCAGCCGGACTGGGCTGTGCTCTGGATTTGCTACCCTCTCCCTGCAGGGCCCCGCCAGGGCCAGGGTTCCCTGCTCTCAGCCTCACTCCACACCGCCGGCCTTCTCAGTGCTGCTGGACACACCCACGCCGGCACAGGCATGGTCCATCGCCTTTGCGGTTCCATGCTGGATTGGCCTCCACCCTCCTTTCCGTGCTGTGTTTGGTGCTTTGGGGCCGGACCTGAGCGGCTTCAGGTAGCCCACCCCTGCTCAGAAGCAGTGAATAACCTTCAAGTTCCCATTCGCTGCAGGGAGAAGGTGTGAGTCACCTGCCCCCTGAGCACCTGACCTTGTACCACGGAAGGGCCTCAAAAACACTATCTTAGTCCCTCCTCACAGCCACCACAGCAGGGAATGCTATTTCAGCCCCCATTTGACAGATGACAAAACTGAGGCTCAGAGGTAAAGTGATTGGTGTGATGTCCACAAGAATGTAAGTGGCAAAATTCAAGCTCAGGTCTGATCACTCCAAAGCATCAGAACCTCTTGAGGAACATTTTTTTTATGTGGGTTAGGAGGTGGGCCCAGGAGTCTGCGTATTTGTAAAAGCTTCCCTGGTGATTCTCCAAGGGGACCTGTGGGCAGGGTGGGGCGCACCAGCCACACTGTGATGCACATTTCTCCAGCTCCCAGAGAGCCCACACCTCTCAGCAGGGGGGTGGGGCAAGAGTACCTGAGCCCAGGCCCAGGGAGGCCTGTGCAAGACAATGGCTGTGACCTGGCGAGTGTTTCCTGTGTGCCTGGCACCAGGCTCCACCCTCACATGTATGGCCTTTTTTATTTTCACCCTTCCAAGAGGGAGATGTTTACCGCTGGGGAAACTGAGGCTCATGTGTATGCATGTGTGCATGCATGCATGTGTACAGGAGTACACACATGTGAGGTCTCCCAAACCTGTTTCCAAGAAGAAGGCAATATCCCCACCACAGTGTCAGGTGTCTGCTCAGGACCCCCAAGGGTGGGGGTGGGGAGAGAGGGCGGAAGGGCCTGAGAGAGGCCAGGCAGTAGCACAGCCCCAGATGGCCCCTTGAGATGGTCACACAGAGCCCAGCCAGACGTCCAACCTGTCCACTGTCAGCTAAGGCCTGGCCAGCGCGGCCCCTGGGAGGTGTGGGGTGGGGCTGGCTGGAAGAGTGGGCCTATTTAGGCCCACCCCTTTCCCTCTTCATTCTCCTAGGAGGAAGTCCACAGGAGCTTGTTTGTAGCCAAAAAGATCCCCCCAGCCCCTCCCTTCCTACTAGATCCCTTCCCTGGGCATAGGCCTGAGTGTGCAGTGTGGGTAGCCGATAGCACCAGAAATGGGGCCTCTCTGCACCCAAGGAAGCCCCCACAGCCAACTGCAGCTCCATAAACTCTGGTAGGGTGTGGCAGTCAGCACCGGTCCAGTGGCCCTAGGTTGCTCTCCTGGGCTGGCAGGCCTGCACCCCAGCCGCCCACCCTTCAGCAGCCCTGCTCTGGACATCTCCGTTGGCCAAATCCAAGCCAGCCTATCTTGGCAGCTCCTTCTGCTGCCTGAGAGGGTGACTTCACTTTGACTTCATATCTGCAGAGTGAGGTGCAGATGGCTTACTCAGCCCTGTGCTGAGCCAGGCAAGGGGGTGGGTTCCGCACACAGCAGAAAGAGGAGTGGCTGTCCCAGGGGGACCCCAAGCTGAGGTTCCTGGACCCTCTCACACCAAGGCCCCATGGGCTTCCATTCCCTCATCCCTCTGAACCTAGGTGGAGGCCAAACCTCAAAGGCAGCTCAGGGGTGGGGAGAGAACAGAGGCTTAGAACTGTCATCCAACCTCAGCCCAGGACTCCCTATTACAGGTCCAGAGGCCACCCCTTTTTAGGGGTGAATGTGCTAATAGTCATCATTCTTTAGGGGAAGATTAGATTCTTTGGGGCTCCAGTTCCTCCCTGCTACTCGCTCTCCTCCCTTGTCAGTCCCACATCCTAAGAGGTCTCTTGTTCGGAGGGAGAAAAGGCACCCACGCCCCAAGTACCCCATTAGGCCAGCACCACGTCTCTTCTAAAGGTGGGCCCAGGAGCCAGTTTTCTGTTCCCATTGGTTGGACCAGTACTAGACAGGGGAAATCGCAAACTGGCCGAAGGGGCGCCCACGCTCTCCACCAGAGCCACCGAGGATACCGTAAGCTACAAGCTGGGCTCGCCCCAGAAGGACGCTGAAGGCTCTCCGGCCCACTTCCCAGCCAGGCTCTTCCCCTCCTCCAGCCTCCGGTCCCCGAAAAGGCCGTGCTCCCACCGCGCCTCCCCCTCTGAGAAATGGCGGAGGGTGCGCTCAGTGCCGAGAGCCTGGAGGCGGGGCGCCCTTCCCCGAGTCCGCTCGGTCGCACCCCTAGCCAGTCAGCCAGACCTAGCATCCTGGCGTGGCTTCTCTGCCCTCTCTATGCAGCGAGCGGAAAGGACGAAACGCAGGGACCGCAAGCGGGCGCACCGGGTGAGAAAGAGTGGCTGAGCGAGCAGAGGTGCGCGGACGCCGGCTACCGCTGGCCTATCCGCACCGCGCTCGCCCGGCCCGTACCCCGCTCCTACCCGCGCTCCGCCGGCCGCACCCACCCAGCTTTCTCATCCCGCCTCCGACCCGAGCCACTCCTGGCCAGCAGCGCACGTCCGCAACTGTCTCCTACCCGCAGCCTGGGCGGGTGCCCAGAGCCCCGCCTACCCCGCACCCCGCACCCCGCCCGCACCCTGTTCCCGCCCGGCCCGCCCCCCGTGCCGCCCCGCCCCGCCCCTGCCCGCTCCTCGGTCGCAGACGGCGCTCGCCTCGCCTCAGTCCGGCTACCCAGGGAGGGCGCGCAACAGCGCGGAGTGCCCGGGAGTCCGCGCCCCGACGCGCCGAGCCCGCAGCTACCGCCGCGCTCCGGGCGGGCATGGGGCAGCCCGGCTGAGCGCAGAACCCCACCGCCAAGACCCGCCGGCCCACGCCACCCTCCCTCTAGCTGTGGCCCCGGCGCGCACGGGCGATGGCGAAGGCGACGTCCGGTGCCGCGGGGCTGCGGCTGCTGCTGCTGCTGCCGCTGCTGGGCGAAGGTGAGTCCAGCCGTCTGCCGCTTCCCGCAGCGGCCAGGGCGAAGTTGGCGCCGAGCGGCGGAACGGACGCGTTCGGAAACGCCTTTCCGTTTGTGGTGGGCAGCGGGCTGCGCCCTTGCCGGCCACTCTGCTTCAGCTGCGAGCGAAGTGGCCGCGTTGGGCGGCGGGCAAGGCGCCTCGGGCCTCGGGCTAGGCGGGTCTCCGGCAGGAGTGGGACACGGGCCGGCGGCGGCGGTCGGTACCCAGAGCCCAAGCCGCAGCCGCGCGTCCCAACCTGACTGCGCCTCGCGCGAAAGCCGCGTCCTGGCGCAAACAGGACAGCCGTTTCGGTACAGGCGTGGGCGGACGGGTCAGGCAGCCCCAGAAAGCCCGCGACTTGCGCGGGGAGTTCTGTTTCTGCAGAAGTCTGCCCGGCCCTGGTTTCCTTCTCGTGCCCCACGTCCGTGCACTCCTCCTCCAGCCCTGCCGCCCCAGCCGGCCGAGGGGTGCGGAGGCTCTTTTATAAACGGCTGCTTTTCCCTTGTGCTTTTTGCCGCCCTGGTCTTTAAAAACCTAAAAGCCTGTGGTTTCTGAAGTGGCTTCGCTTGAGGGCCCGCCGCGGCCCGAGGCCCGCCCGGCAGCCTTGGTGTGGTGTGCCGCTGCCAGGCAGGAGCCCCTGAAGATGCGGCCTTTGGGCCATAGGACGGCTCAGGGCCAACATTTAACTGAGTGCTTTTGACCAGGTCGGGCTGAGGTAAGGGGGTGTATGTGCCGCCCGCGTGGCCGCTATGCTAGCCCAGTGTTAGGTGTGGCGTAGCAGAGACTGGTTACCGCCCCCACCCAAACCCTCACGGAATGAGCCTCAAGGCTGGAGAATCTTTGACCCTTTTGGCTGTGCACTGAAACCGGCCCTGACTTGATCTCCCAGTATTCTGTATGAACCAAGTTTCCTTTTGAGAGGGAAGGAGCTCTGGCCACCCTCCCCCACTCCCTACAAAAGGCTTTCTCTCCCTGGAGCCTTTGGTAACAGAAGAGGCTGTGGTCACCCTGCCTCTAGCCCCAGACTGAGTTCACAGGCCTGCCTGTGTGCCTGGCTCCCCAGCTCACCATATGCTGACGCCAGAATGGGTCCCCAGTCCATCACAGAGGCAGGGGAGAAGCCCTTGCCTTCCCACCCCGAAGAATGGGGATGGGGAGTCTGTTCCCATTGTTGGGACTCTGGGGTCACAGTGCTGCAGGGGAGGACGCAGGGCAGAGGTAAGCAAGGTGTTCTGAAGCTCTCTTGGGACTCAGGGCTGCAACTTTGTAGTCGTGGCCATGGTCAGGTTGAGCCAGAAGCCCGTGTGCTGGGCAGCGGGGCTTTCCCACACCCTCCCATAGCTTTGTGCTTGGCCTGGGGCACTTGGCAGGAATGCAGGTAGCTTTCCGTGCCCAGACCCCTGGGCCACAGAGGTGGGTAGCTGCAGACAGCCCTCCCAGTCTAGAGAACGTCAGCCCCCTGTGCCCTGGAATGGCCAAGAAACCACAGTTGGTGGCACTGGGAGTGGAGAAGCAGCTCCACACGGAGGAGGAGGAGACTGCTGGGGCCTTTGGAGAGGCCTAGGGGGCTCTTCACCAGCAGCAGCAACCCGGAGCTTCCCAGCTTCTGTGAGCTGTCACAAGTGCGCTCTGGGCCGTCTCCCCTGACCCACCCTGTGGGGACAACTGGCCTCAGGCGCCCTCTTGCGGATGCAGCACTCTAGGGGCTGGGCCTGTGGGGGGTGGGAGTGGGGGTGGGATGGGCTGAGTCTCTAGGGAAGGGGTTCCTTCCCCAGCTCACACACTCACACTCACGATCTGTCATTGCCAAGACACACTCCTGCCCTTTCTCCCGGAGACGTGCTCACGAGGCCTGTGGACACATACGTTCCTGCAGTGTGACCTGGCTTCTTCACACTGCACCCTCACCCAGGTGTACAGAGAAGCCCCAGCCCTTCTCTTGCCACTCACTCACACATACACACACACCCCACATGTACATACAGGGACACATGCCCCAGGTATCTTGGAACCAGAGCTAGAAAACCTCCATCTAAAAGTTGTTCTTAGAAGTTTCTGACATCTCACAGCTCAGCACAGGTACAGCTATCCCCATCGCAGGGATGAGGAAACTGAGTCCCAGCATCTGGGGCTCCCCCTGCAGGTGCTAGGCTGGCTGGCAGCTCCCCCGCAAGCCTTTTATCTCTCGCCCTCCCGCCCCCCCCGGCTTGGCTTCTGGGGTCCCGCTTTGCTCAGCACCTCCAGCTGCAAGGAAGGCCCAGTCCACAGAGGCCTGTGGACCCCAGGACCTTCTGCTCCCAGCACCAAAGATCCAGGCACCATGACATGGCAGGGCCCCAGGGTGCCAGGCTGCCCCTCGGTGGAGCGTCTGAGTGGTCCCCTCTCTGTGCACCACCAGGTGCCAGAACAGGCACCTAGGGCCAGGGGAGACATGGCTCCACCTACTTCTTTTCTCTTTTGCCCCCTCCCCTCTTTTGCCAGGGGCCAGTGGAAAGCTTGTTCTGCCTCCAGACTCACTGAGCCTCCCGCTTTCTCCACTCCAGCCCACTGAGCCCCTCTGGCCTTTAGGGGCAGCCCTCACCCCTCACTGGGGGACTGGGCCAGATGGGAGGCACCTGAGTGTGGGGCCCATGAGCAGAGAACAAATGGGGAAGTTTATGGAGCCGCCTTTATCCTACAGAACTGCTTTAGGGACAGGCTAAGTAAATCACTGTTTCCTCGGTGGTGTGAAGAAAGTGGGATGCATTCACCTAATGGGGAGCTAATGGCCTTTTAGCCAGAGGAGGAGAAAAGGAATATAAAATTATGATATCTGTTAAAATGGAGCCTGGGATGCCAAGGGGAAGGGAGGGCCGGAAGCTGCAATCTCCCCTGAGGCCTTCCCCCTCTGCGGCCTGACAGAGAACCCTCTAAGTCCCCTTATCTTGACTGGATAAGGCTGATTACCAGCAATAGCCGCTCTATGGGGGCCTCACAGCATGCTGGTCCTGTGCTTCGAGCTGCATGTTTGCTAGCTCACTTTATCCTCCCAATAAGCCTGCAAGGGTTGCGGCCTTGTTTGCACATTTCACAGGTAAGAAAACTGAGGCTCCTATAGGAGTTGGTGGAGAGGACTTAGGAACTCCCCACCCTTGGTCCTCTGACTTTCTGCAAGCCCCTTCTCTGGGCCAGTGGTGGCGGATACCAGGGCTGGGGCTGAGGAGGGGGTCCCAGGAGAAGGAAGTGGCCCTGAGCCCGCCCACCCACTGGTGAGTCACTGACCTCGGGCTCTAGGTGCTCTGAGGACAGCCTGGCCTAGATATGGGAGTGATGTGTGGCACTGTGCTCAGACACCTGAAACAGGAGCCCTTCTGGGTCTCAGCTGGTTCCTCAGGCAGGACCTTTGCTTCAGCTGATGTTTGGGAGTGTGGCGGGTCTGGGGCCAGCACAGGCACGGCCCTGTCAGAGGTGGCCTAGGGGAAGGACCCTGTGTGCTACAGGTATGGCAGGAAGACATCTCTGTGCTGGTGCTGGTGCAGCATGCAGCCAGGACACCCAGGAAGTGGCCCTTGCACCCAGCGTCTGCCTGGGGACCTGCATCTGACAGAAGCTACTGTGCTGAGCGGAAGGGGTGCAAGGGTGGGAAGGCTGGGTGTCAGGGACATGGGTGCCCTTGTGTTTCCTTGTCCAGTTCAGAGTCCTCCCTAGTGCCCCAGGACGGGCTGGGAGAAGAAAGCCCTCAGTCGGGTGTCCAGGGAAATAGGGCTGAGCCGAAGGGGCAGCCCAGCCCTCCCGCCAGTACAGCCTCCGTCTGCGGAGGTGGCCACGTCTCCACTGTGGAGCCCACTTCCTGGTTGGTGCTGTGCTGCCCTCCGCCCAGCTGTGTGCCACACCCCCCATAGTGTTTTCCATATGAGGGACTTAATACTAACAATAACAGTGACAGTGAGCGGCCCCCCAAACACTCCTGAGGGAGGCTCAGCTCCACCTTGGGCTTTTCTGGGGCTGGTGGTGCCCTCGGGTGGCCACTCCTCTCATGCATGCGTGTGTTCGTGGGGGGGTAGTGGGCTGCCAGGCGGGGAGTGCACCCTGACCCTGGCTGCAGGGGAGGGGACGGCAGTTGGCCCATCTCTCCCTGCCCACCTGCGCCTGGATCTGGGGTCTTTGGCCCCTGGGAGGCTGTGGGGTCAGTGTGACTCACGTCGAGCTCATGGGGTCCATTCAGGACCAGGACTGGACACTGCTCCTGTGGCACTGCTCCCCTGGGTGGGCGGAGAGGGTGAGAAGGCCCCAGGCCTCCTAGAGTCTGCCTGGCTCCCCCCACTGTGCGGCAGCCAGGGCCCGTGCAGGGGATAGGGAGGCAATGCTATGCCCCCGAAGCAGGGCATCACCTCCCTTCCGAGGGCCTTGGCATGGGCCTTCTCCTGATCAAGGTGCCAGGACCCTTGGCAGGCCTGGTGACCTGGGCCTCCTCCAGCCTTCCTCCTCACCTCGGCCCCATTGTCCACCTTCCCTGAGCTCTGGGGCCAGGCCAGGTCACGTGGGTGGGCTCTGGACCTCCATCAAGCTCTGGCTTCACAGCTGTGTGATTGTGGGGTGCCTCAGGGACCCTCCTCCCCTCTGCCCTCAGCCTGGAGGCTGTGAAGCCAGCGGACCCTGAGTGGTTCACTCTGAGACCCTGGGCAAGGCAGGGGTAGAGCGAGAGGAGCAGCTGGGCACTGTTGTTCCTTTAGCTCCTCTGGCTGGGGCTTGTGCCCCAGAGAGCCTGGTTGTGGGGCAAGTGATGCTGCTGGGACCATGAGGACGGCAGTTCAGGCAGCACTTGGGCCTTGGAGAGAGCAGGTGGCCAGCCCTGAGCAAACACCTCTGTTTGCTTTTGCCCCATGGGTGGCTCCACAAAGTACAGCAGCCCAGGCACCACCACAGAAAGGTCACCTGTGTATCTGGACAGGTGTGTGCCCACCTACCGTGTTTCCCCAAAAATAAGACAGGGTCTTATATTTATTTTTCCTCAAGAAGACACCCTAGGGCTTATTTTCAGGGGATGTGTTATTTTTTTAAAGTACGGTACAACAATCTACATTTATTCAAATATACTTAAGTCTTCTTCTGGAACATCATCATAACTCTCCAAACCCCGAATTCGAATTCCATCCTGAATTTCTTGCGACTCTATTTCCTTTAGAACCATTGGCCCCAATCTCTCATGTCGAGCACTAGAGCTGTCATGGGGCAGGTGAGAAGGGCTGGTTGTCTTCTTTACCGCTCTGTGACGAAATGCATGGGATGTGCAGATACGCTGCGTAGCCACGCCCATCACTAGGTCTTATTTTCAGGGTAGGGCTTCTATTGCGCAAATGCTTAGAAATCCTGCTAGGGCTTATTTTATGGGTAGGTCTTATTTTGGGGGAAACACGGTACGTGGTGGGCTGGCTGATGCAGGCTTTCCTCCTTGATACCAGCAGTACCTGGAGGGGCTGGGGCTGGGAGCTGACCGGGGAGACACTTGTGGCCCTGCGGGATCCCTGTGGTCCTGGGGGACGCACACACCCTCTGGATTCAGGCACTGCCCTCTGCTCCTCTGTGACTGGGGCTGAAGTCCAGGTTCTGTGCAAGTCCAGGGCTCCAGAGAGGTGTTTGAGGGGCAGTGTGGCCCTAGAGCCACAGGCGGGGAGGCAGGCAGCGGTCACCAAGACTGTTGCCCATTCCCGCATGTGCCTCTGAGACTCCAGAAAATTCTCACTTCTGTGTTCCAGAAAGGGAAAAAGGGAAAATGTAGTTTCCTAAAATTTCAGTAATGATCTGGGAAATGCTGGGGCAGATGTGTGCTCCAGCTGCCGGTCCCTGAGGGTGGGGCGAGCTGGGGTGCAGACTGGGGGTGGGCGTCTACTGGGTTCTTCCTCAAACTTTTCTTGCCAGTGAAACAGGCAAAGACATGGAGGCTGGGGCTGGTCCTAGGAGGGCCAGGGGCTTCCTCCTTGTTTGCACCCCGTCCTCCCCCCCAGCACTGCCTGAGGGGTGTCTGCTGCGGCCCTTAGCCGAGGAGTGGCGCGGCCCTCCTTACCTGTGGAACCAGGGCTAACATGCCTTTAGCGATGTAGGAATGTGCTCTGTCATTGTGAGGGGGACAGCCTGGTTCTGGGACCCAGCACACATGTGCAGCCTGCAGGCCCACAGACAGAACTCCCCGGGGCCTTGAAAAGTGACCAAGGGATACCCTGAATCTTCTTTGCTTCTCCAGCCACACCCCCGCAATCTTGCAAGGGCAGGTGAGACTGTAGTTGGTGACAGAAGCCCCCAGTCTCAGTGGCTTAACAGAGCCCACTGTGTCCTGCTTGTGGCACAGCCTGGCCTGGCTCTGGCCCAGGAATAGCCCCCTCTCCTCAGCCTTGCCCCCTCTGAGCCCACGCCCAGCCGTGTGTGTGGAGGGCGCAGAGCTTTGAGGCCAGGAGGACATGGGGTCTGTATAATTTTGCCTGTGTTCCGCAGTGGGAGTCTGGGGGACGCACGCTGGGGTGGGCCTGCACACACCCACCTGCTCATCGGCTCTTCCAGACCAGCCTGTGTCTGTCGTCCTGGACGGCACCTCAGGGGCCTGTGGGGGCCCAGCAGCTGGAGAGGGGAGGAACAACGGGTGGCAAATACTTGCAGTTTACTCTTATTATTGAGGTGAAATTCACGTAGATAACAGTAATCATTTCTAAGTGAACAATTCCGTGGCATTTAGCACATTCATAGAGTTGCACAGTGTAGACATCACCTCTATGTAGGTATAAAACATTTCCATCACCCCAAAAGGAAACCCTGTACTTATTAAAACAGTTGTTCCCTGTCCTCCTACCCGCAGTCTATATTCTGTCTCTGTGGATTTACCTTTTCTGGTTATTTCGTATAAATGGATCTTTATGACCCACTTCTTTTACTTAGCATAATGTTTTCAAGGTCCGTCCACATTGTAACATGTGTCAGTACCTTGTTCCTTTATAAGGGTGAATAATATTCCCTTCTATAGATATACCACATTTATTTATCCATTCATCTGGTGTTTTTTTGGAAGCACTTGGGTGTTTTCTACCTTTTGGCTATGATGAATAATGTTGCTATGAATATTCCTGTTACAAATATCTGTTTTCAGTTGTGTTAGGTATATACCTACAAGTGAAATTGCTAGATAATTCTATGTTTCATTTTTTTAGATACTGCCAAATTGTTTTCCACAGTGGCTGAATAATTTTACATTCCCATCAGCAGTGCACAAGGGTTACAGTTTACCCACATCCTCACCAACACTTGTTATTTTCTGGTATGTGTGTGTGTTAAGTGTTTTAATTCTACCCATCCCTGTGGGTACAAAGTGGCATCTCATTGTGGTTTTGGTTTGCCTTTCCCTTGTGACTAGTGATGTTTAGCATCTTTTCATGTGCTTGCTGGCCAGTTGTGTATCTATCTTCTTTGTAGAAGTCTCTCTTCAAGTCCTTTGCCCATTGTTTACTCGGGTGGCTGTCTTGTCCTATGGTATACTTTGCTGTCACATCTCCACCAAGTATTGCTGAGAAGTGGCTTCGTCCAATGGTGTCTCTGTCGGTGCCTAAGCCCCAGGTCCCCTGTGAGGTAGACGTGGGTTCTTCTGATGTCCCCATGTGGGCACTGAGTCACCACAACCCTCGTCAATCTGAGGACGTTCTTGGAAGACCTGGACTCTGAGGGCAAACATCCCAGAAGCAATGGAGTCACCACTCATGTGTGAGAAGGGGACACCTAGGAACCCCCCATGAAGGATGGGAGCGGGAAGGACTCAGCAACATAGAACCCAGGGCTGCCCTCTGTTGCTCAGCCTGAGTCCAGACTCTAAAAATAACCGAGCAGATGCGGGTAAGTTGATTACTGTAATTGCAGTGGTGTGATGTCATTCTACTGGGCCCTGGAGCCATTTTCCTGGGACAGCCATGTGCCCAGGCAGCTCTGGAGGCCAGCACTGGGCAGAAGGCCTTGACCCAGGGGTTGCAGTAGGCCTTTGTGGGCCCAGCACATCTGATTGGTTGCCGGGGGCAGTGATGGAGAACTGGCATCTGTGGGCAGGCGCTGTGCCTCCAGGAAGAAGTCCCTGTCCCCATTCACAGCCGGGGACTGAGCTGGCCACACAGCAAAGTGGTGCAGGGTCGTGCGCTGGGCCCTATGCCCTCCTGTCGAGCCAAAACCTCTCCTTTGGACTAGGCTCATGTCTTTTTGCCTTATCAGTGGCCTAGGAGGACACTTGGGGTCCTAATCCTGTTTCTGCCTAATGTCCCTCATACCCCAAAGGCCACCTGGGCGAGAGCCCACCCTGATTTCTATCGTGCCCACCATCCTGCCTCTTGGCCTCTGGTCAGGGGTTTGTTCCCTGAATTCTTGTGCATCACATGGACTCAGAAGAAAGCAGCGTCTACACTGAGAGGAGCCTTGGCATCAGGTGCAGACCTCTGCTTTTACAGATGGGAAAACTGAGGGAGGCATGAGTTGTCACGTGTGGGGGTGTCATCCGTTGAAGACTTGGCACCACAAGCCTGGTCGTCCCCTTCTCCACACAGCCATCCCAGCCTTGGGTTTGGATTCCTTTCTACTCCTGAAGTTGAAGTCTCTGAGGTCTTTGCACCCCAGGCTGGACAGCAGTGTTTAGACGCAGGTGACATGGTCTGCCCAGCTGTGCCGTGGGGCCTCAGGATTGGACGACCTGTCAGGCCCCAAGTCCGTGCAGGGCCAGAACCTGTGGCTCCCACTGTCTTCCCTCCACCCTCCACCAGAGCAGACCCACAGGCCTTTTGTGAGCCCAGCTTCTGCTCCAGAGTTCAAGACGGCCCTGCCTGGGGACCCTGGCTGCCGCCTTGGCCCCCACAGTTGCTCTCAGCCTGCCATAAGGAGGACACACGGGGACTACAGCTGGCCTTCCAGTCCCCCCATCCCTACAGGCGCAGCAATTCCCAGAGGGTCCCAGCTCTGCCCAATAGGCTACCTCGGCACGTGGAGACACATCTGACCCCGTCAGCTGGAGGGGTGCCACACATGGGAACTGCTCCACCCAGGGCTGCCCAGACCCCCCGCATGTCACCGATAGGCAGCTCTCAGTTCCATGACTGACTTTGCTACGTCCACCCCTTCTTAAGTGTGTGGCGGTACCAGGACCTGGCGGGCAGACGGAAGGACCCCTCAAGCATCATTTCTCCCATGTCCAGCCGGGATGGGCAAGTGAAGCCCCTAGCACCAGGTGGGCACCCTGCAGGAGCTCTGTCTGAGCAGGGACCATTACTGTGCCTTCTCCTGGCGGGTGGGCACTGCCTGAGCACACTGCCACCGAGTCTCGTCTTCCTAGGCCTTCGCCCCGTTTCACGGCTCCTTTCCCCACTCACTTTTCACTGAAATGTTAAAGAGCCTGTGTGAGGAAACTTCTAGGGGCACCTGCCTCTTAGAGGAAGCGGAGGGAAGCCATGGATGGTTATTTATGGTGGCATTTTTAGCCTGGGGCTGCAAGCAGGTGACCAGGGGTCCCAGGTCACAGTGCCTCAGTTTCTCTGCACGGCTGTCACTGAGCAGAGAAGCCTGGGACAGACACCGACTTAAGTCCTTGCTCATTCTCTGTTTGGCCTTGGGCAAGATATTTAGCCTCTCTCGGCCTCAGTTTCCTCTCTGTGGGACAGGAATCCTGGTAGTCCCTGCCTCTGACAGGTGTTTGAAGTGGCATGATGCATGTGAAATGCTTAGGCCAGGCCCACTCACAAAGAACACGCTGTAGAAATCTCTTTGGTTCATGTTGAACACAGATGATAAGGGCGCTGGGGTGGGGCAGAAACAGGCAAGACCATTTCAGCTTGGGATACACGGGCTTACAGATCCATTTAAATTAGCATGTGGACGTGCTCTGAGTCACTGTGCCTTGCTGAGTGCATGGGGGACAGTTGCCCAGCCAGAGGCACTAAGGTCAAAGCCAGTGATGCCTTGGCCCCATTGCCCTGGCTGGGGCCACTGCACAATGCAGCTGGCTAGGCTGTGAACTCTAGAGCCCTGGAGCAGAGGGGACCTGGTGACCCTTACACAGTCATTGACAGTCCACTTGGGTGGCCAGTGCTTTTCCAGGCAGGCCTTGCCTTAGGACAGAAATTAATTATAACCTAATTGGCAGTTTCCTTTGCATAGAAGCCGGAAGGAACTGCCAGCAAGGCCGGTGATTAACTCAGCAGCAGCTGGGAAATCACATTTGGACAGGAGTGTCCATCATCTTGACCAGGCCACTGCAGCTGGTCTGGGTGGATGTGGAAGTATGGGTAGTGCCATGGTGCAGTGTGGTGCCCGGGCTCCCCAGTGCCAGTTACTGACCTCTCCCCAAACCTCAGCCGTGCATGGATCCCTTCCCCACCCATGGTAGCGGGCTGCATGATACTTAGGCTGTCAGGAGACTTGGGCCCTGGTTGCAGTCTGCCATGAGTGTGAGAGGTGAATTCTAGGCCTCCATTTCCCAGCATGCAATGGGGAGAGTGGTGTCTCTGCTCTACAGCAGGAGCTCAGCCAGGTGTGTGAGGAAGAGCCTCAATGATGAGAGGGATGTGCCTGCGCGTGTAGGGACGGTGGTGCCTCTGAGATCAGGGGCAAGCCCCTCTCTCCTTCTCCATCCAGCAGGCCACCTGGCACCCTGCCCAGCTGGGGGCCCAAGAGGACAGGTGTCTGTGAGGCACTACACCCCACACTGGGTCCCCTGCCCAGCATTTTGGGAAGAAGAAATTTAAGTCTGGAACTGAGGCTGCACTGCCATGATGGTGACAGTATGCTCACTGGACACCAGGGAAGTAGCTACCCTTGGCATTTATTAGGTGCCCAGTGTATGTACTAATCTGTCCATCCATCTGCAGAGGCCAGAGTTTTCTTAATGGTTTTACAGAGATATGCTTAAATGCAGGGCACTAGAAATGGGACAAGCTGTCAGATTTTCCACAAAGGAGACATTGGCTTATAAGTGAGTACAGCTGGGCCAAGGAGCCACGTGCTGAAGCGTGAGGCAGTTGGCTCTCAAAGTGAAGCTCTTGTGAGCCATCAGATTACTAGAGCCTGCTCTGGCCTTTCCTTCACACCTGTTCTGTGCCTGCATCAGGAAGGGTTCCAGGATATAACAGTGGCCAAGACACAGCCAGTGCTAGCCCTGTGGATCTTCACAGCCCAGCTTTCCTCTCACAGTTAGGATGGGTCAGACCTGGCAAAGCTGCTTTGGAAGCCTAAGGATGCCAGTAGAGTGATGGAGGTGGTGGTGGTGATGGAGGTGGTGAAGGTGATGATGATGGTGGTGGTGGTGATGGTTATGGAGATGATGGAGGTGATGGTGGAGGTGGAGGTGGTAGAGGTGGTGGAGGAGGTGATAGAGGTGGAGGAGGTGATGGAGGTGGTGGTGGTGATGGAGGTGGAGGTGATGGTGGAGGTGATGGAGGTAGAGGAGGTGGTGGAGGTGATGGAGGTGATGGAGGTGGTGGTGGAGGTGGTGGTGGAGGTGATGGAGGTGGAGGTGGAGGAGGAGATGGTGGAGGTGGTGATGGTGGTGGTGGAGGTGGTGGAGGTGGTGGTGGTGGTGGTGACGGTGATGGTGGTGGTGGTGATGGAGGTGGTGGTGGTGGTGGAGGTGGTGGTGGTGGTGATGGTGGTGGTGGAGGTGGTGGTGATGGTGATGGTGGTGGTAGAGGTGGTGGTGGTGGTGGTGATGCTGGTGGAGGTGGTGATGGTGGTGGAGGTGGTGATAGTGGTGGAGGTGGTGGTGGTGGTCGAGGTGGTGGTGGAGGTGATGGAGGTGGAGGTGATGGAGGTGGAGATGGTGGAGGAGGTAGTGGAGGAGGTGGAGGTGGTAATGGAGGTGATAATGATGCAGCCATGTGCAGTGAGCATTTACTGGGTGCCAGCCATTGTTCTGAGAACTTCATGTTCATTAACTTATTCTAGTTCCTAACACCCCTACAAAGGTGGGAACCCTGAATCTCTGTGGTACAGAGGAGAAAACTGAGATCCTGAACATATGTCCCTTGCCCAGGCTGGTGCCCCTAGCCCCACCACCGCAAATGCAGGGTGCTCTCTGTCACCCCAGGCCAAGTCCACAGTCCTGCCTGGCATCCATAAGCTGCTCAACTCGCCTCTTCTACCAGGTTTCCCAAGTCCATTACCTCGTCGCCTGCGGAGCTGGATTTCCTGTCTCCAGCCAGCATCCGCGCTTGCAGCTCTGTGCTGACACTGCTCCTCTGCCTGAGCGCCCTGCCTCCTGCTGCTTTCCCTGGCCACCTCCAGGCCACACCACCCCGGCCACCGCCTCCCCGCATCCTTGCTGGACACTGTCTCCTGCTCGTGGCTGCCACCCCCGACGGCCCCTTGCCTCCAGCCTCTGCCCGTCCACAGCACCTGGCCCTCCTCCCTGTCTGCCCAGCAAGTATTTTTTCAGGACGGGCAGTTTAGGTCTGCCAGAGCCCCTGAGGAGTAGGATTATTTTTAAACTGTGGCAGAGCGACTAATAACACAGGCAGCAGAGCCAACAGAACCAACCAGGTGGGGAGCACCCGCCACACCACACGCCACGTGCACATGCGCCACATACCCACACATGTCCCGGCCACCACAAACACATGCTTCCCACACAGGTTCCCCAGGGCTCTGAGAGCCAAGCATCCCTTCCTCAGGCCACTGCTAGCCCCAACTTGGCCAGCTCCGAGCGGCCTGCATGAGAAGATGCATTAGGGAGGTGTCCGGCACCCTTTCGGGCAGTGTCCTCTACGCGGGACCGTCAGGAGGCTGCTGTTACTCTCTCCCCAGGTGTGTCCTGAGGGTACTCATGGGCAGGGCCCTCCGTTACCATCCTCACTCTCCTCCCCCCAGGGGCAGGCCCTCAGACAGGGGAGGCAGTGCCAGCCCAGCAGAAAGGCACGTGACGATGCAGCCCTGCTGACCCAGTGCTGACCTCAGCGAGGGTGACACGAAGGGAGGGCACACAGACCCCCATCAGCTCTCCTGTCACTGCCAGGGCAGTGGGTGCCCCAGTGTCTCCAGCCATAAGATCTAAGACATCCATCTCTCCAGAACCAGCAACTGTGCGTCAGGGAAGGGTGGACTAGCTGCCCATTTTCTTGGCCAGCAAGCGCCCTGCCTGTGCGCCCAGGGCTGGGTGTGGCTAGGGGGCAGTCAGCATGTCTGTCTGTCCTGCCTGGCTTGAGGGCTGCCAGGAGGGCCATTCCCTTTACTGCTCAAAGAATCATTGAGGACCTATTCACTGTCACCTCTCCCGAGGCAGGCAGTGTGGGGAGTGGGTGCCGGTTCTTTCTGTAGGGCACTTCTCAGGACCCTAGGGGACATAGTCAAGAGGTAGAGCCAGGATCCCCTTATGGTACTGTTACCATGTGCCAGGGCCGAGAGCACCTCGTTGGGGAGTCCACCCAGCCACGCGGACATCCCACACACGCTGGGAGACACTGAGCACATGGTCAGTCCCGCCTGCCACCATGGACGGCCAGCTGTGTCCTCTGTCTCACAGGCAGCGTGACCAGAGGACGTAGCCCCTGCCATAGTGGCTTACACCAGGACAGAGGCTGATCCTGCCACCCCCAGGCTGCATGGCACAGGCAGGTCCCTGAGCTCTCTGGCCTCAGCTTCCTCACTGCTGAAGCTGGGCTGGTGAGAGTGCCTGGGAGGTTTGGATGGTGAGTGTCTGAGCCGAGAGCTGGTTGGGCACGTGGGAAGTCTGTCTGCCCTACACCCTGTTATCATCAGACAAGTGCCCTGAGAGTTAAGGGAGCAAAGGCCAGCAAAATCAGGGCCTAGGTCAAAGGTCAGGCTAGGGCAGGGGCTTGCAGGGACAGCAGGCCAGACTTGGCAGGTGGAGAGGAAGGGGAGCGCCATGCACCCGGAAGCCCTGGGCAGGGCTGGGCAGAGCGAGTGCCGTGGCCCAGAGCTGAGGGGCTGATGGGGGTGGGGAGCATGCAGGCCACAGCTGCAGATGCCAGACTCTGTGTGGGACTCTGGGCAGGGGGGTACTGAACACCTGTGAGCAGACCCAGGCTGTGCAAAGGGCTCAGAAAGACACCTGGGAACAGCTGTGTGTGGTGGCTGCCCTGGGCAGGTGTAAGGTGGAGAGGCCCCTGAACTTTTGTGACACAGGGAATTGGGGAATAGGATAGGATTCTGGGTAGGGTGCAGTTAGTCATCACATGGGAAACCAGTGCCTAATGGCTGCCCGAGAGGCTGCGGGGTTGGCACCTTGGCACATGTGAGGATGTGGCATGCCAAAGGGAAGCGCTCCTCGTCAGCAGGCATCCAAGGCTGGCCTGAGCCTGGGCTCTGCATTCTCTGCTGGGACCTGAGAGGGTCCCTGCCTTCCCCAAGGCCACCTGCTCCATGCCATGCCTCACCCTCCTGGGGTCCCAGGCACCCACCCAAGTGGCTCTCCAACCAGGGCCACATCATGAGCTGTGGGCCCCTTCCCCCAGCAAAAAGTAAAATTGTATTGTAGTATTGTATGGGTATAAGACAAATATAATCTGGGCCACATTATTCTTATATATTTCTTATTGTTATATTTATTTCTTGTTTTGGATTTTGAAATAAAACCAAACATTTTTGCTGGGCCTCAGACACTGTGCCATGCAGCCTGCTGGGGCAGTGAGGAGTGCCCCAGCATCAGTGTCTGATGGGAGCAGAGGCCTCTTCCTCTGCAGGCTCCTGGCACCAAGGGTTGGCACAAGTGGGCTGGCCTGGGTATACCCTGCCCTCACCTGGGGACAGTAAGCTCCCAAGCCATTCAGGTCTCTCCTGTGCCTGTGTCGTGGTCTTGTGAGCACCCAGCAGCTGAGGTGGGAACTGCAGCAGACATCAGCCGTGCCCAGGCATGTACCTGCCCTGGGCAGGTGGCCAGGGCAGTGGGGGGATGGGGTGCCAAATGGGGCCAGGAGCTTCCTGCTTCTGTTTGGCCTTGGTTTTGGCTGAAGATTTAGCTGTGGGCACATCTTTAAAACTGGGATCCCCTATGTGGCACCAAAAGCACAGGCAACAAAATACAGATGAATTGGACTACATCAAAATTAAAACTTCTGTGAATCAAGGACATAATCAAAAGAGTGAAAACACAACCCATGGAATGGGAGAGAAATTTGCAGTTCATATATCTGATGAGGGTTAATATCCAGAATCTACAAGGAACTTCTAAAACTGAAGAACAAAAAACACCCATTCAAAATGGGCAAAGGACTTGAATGGACATTTCTCCAAAAAAAAAAAATATATATATATATATGCACATGGCAAAAAAACACATGAAACGGCTCTCAGCATCACTCATTGTTAGGGAAATGGAAATCAGAACCACAGTGTGACACCTGACACCTGTGAGGATGTCTACTGTCAGAAAACCCCAGAAAACAACAAGTGTTGGTGAGGATGTGGAGAATTGGAATTTTTATGCACTCTTGGTGAAAATGTAAAATGGTGCAGCCACTATGGAAAACAGTTTGGTGGTTCCTCTTAAACATAGAATTATCATATGATCCAACAATTCCACTTCTGGGTATATACACAGAGGAAGTGAAAGCAGGGGCTTTAAGGTGTATTTGTACATCCTCATTCAGAGCAGCATTATTCACAATGACCACAAGGTGGAAGTTACCCACGTGTCCAGCCATCGATGAATGGATGAACAAAATGCAGTATACCATGCGGTGGAATATTATTTGGCCTTTAAAATGAAGGAAATTCTGACACAACCTACAACATGAATGAACCTGGAAGACGTTATGCTAAGTGAATAAGCCAGTCACAGCGGGACAATTACTGTGTGATTCCACTTATATGAGGTACCTGGAGTCATCAAATTCACAGAGACAGAAAGTAGAATAGAAGATTCCAGGGGCTGGGAAAGGAGGGGAGAGGGAGCGATTGTTTCGTGGGTTCAGAGTTTCAGCTGTGTAAGGTGAGGGGCGTTGTGGATGGACTTCATGCCTCTGAACTGTACACTTTAAGATGGTTAAGAATTAAGATGATAAATTTCATTTATGTGTATTTTACCACAATTTAAAATAACTTTTAAAAACTAGGATCTCTCTTTATACACTCCTCCAAATTTATTTCCCATAGATCCTCCCCGATCCATGCTTTTTTCCAGAAAGCAAAGTTAGGTTACAGACCCGTGCAAACGCAGCCTCCAGCTGGGAGTCTGCACGGGTGTGCTGCAGGTGGCCCCACCTGGCACGCACCTGCCGGCTGCCAGTGGGCAGTGCTGCTCAGTCCCCAGGACACACCTCCCGAGCTGGAGGAGTGGTGTGTTTGCTCAGCCCTGGCTGCTGGCGGCACCACCGCTGGTGCAGGAGAGGGCTCTGCGCGCAAACACGGAGGGGTGTCCTGCAGCTCTGCCTCGCCGCCAACAGCCTCCTGTGGCTCCCAGCGCCCATGAGACGACACCGGATTATCTCACCCAAGTCTGTCACACCGACCTCCTTGGCCCTGTCCCCCGATGCTCCCTCCTCCCTCCCAAATTCTGACCACTTCCCAAACATGCCCGGCCCTGTCCATGAAACCATTCGTTTATTAGCTTGTTCATTTGTTGATTCATTCACTGGTTCACACATTTGCTTGTTCTCTCAGCCCACAGGTGGTGAGGGGCAGATGTAGTGAAGGTGGGCACCCGGTGAGGGTGGGGAGGAGGCGAGTTGGCAGGTGAGGCCCTGGGAGGAGCTGTGATTTGTTCTGCAAGAAACAGTTAAGACAGGGCCCTGCACAGAGGCTGCCACGATGCGTGGCCCTGGCTGCACTGCGGCAGATGGCCTGTGGGGTTGAGCATGCGCTCTGGGAGTCAGGTTGAGCAGCGTGTGGTCTGGGTGAGGGACTGGGGGAAGGGGGAGGAGGCAGGGCTCTGAGACCCAGGTGTGCGGTGGGAGCAGGCAGGTGGGGCGGTACTGTGACAGAATGGAGGTCAGGTGTGTGGGGAGGTTGGTTCATCCTGCGGGCCAGACCAAGATGTAGGTGTGGACAGAGCAAGCCGTGGAGACGCGGAGCTGGCCCCAGACGGGATCAGGGCTGGTGATCAGCACGTCGCAGCCTCCAGCACAGTGACGGGATCTAGAGCTATGTGGAGGACACAGATAGCGGGTGCTGCCACCCTCTAGAGGACAGGCCATGGGGGCGGAAATCAGCCAAGGGGTGAGCAGCTCCGCTGGTAGAATCGTGGCGTCTCTGGAGAGCGCCAAAGACGGAGGCGGCCCTGAGAGCAGCCAGGGAGGAGGTGGGGTGCCCAGGGAAGGCTGCCGGGGTGAGCATGGAGCAGGACAGGGAGCTGTGCCACCTGAGGCCTGGGAGGAAATACCTGTCCATACGGAAGTCTCCACCCAAAGGTGCCTTCCAGGAACGCATAAAACTGTTTAAAAGAACAAGGTGAGGGCATAGCAAGGCACAGTTGCTGTGCACGAGGGGCAGAGGAGCAGGTGGGGACGGGCAGCCACGTTGCCAGGTGTCCACTTCAGCTGGGCCACGGGCTCATGGGCGTTCATCCAACATAAATGCTCTGTAAAATGTATTCTTTGTATGTGTCACATATGCAACTATAATAATAGAAAACATGAGTGGGAAGTGGGAGGGGAGCCATGGGTCTAATGGGTCACATCCTGACAGGGGCTGGCTGGTGGGACCTGCGGGGACAGCTGCCCTGCGGTGGGAGGACCACCTCTCCCTGCTCCGGCCCCCCTGAGGAGCCGCTGGGGTCTGGTTCCCAGTCCCAGGAAAATGATTGCATTAGGAAATCGTCTGTTAAGGAGATTCTGCTGGGTCGTAATAAAGCTGTCATCTGCATCATCTGCCGCCCATCAAGGATAGGTGAGGGGCTGATGCCCATGAAGGATTCTGCCCTACACACAGATGCCGCTGCTACTAATTCTTGCAGTTCTTGGATCATACTGTCATTATAACTTTTTTTCTTTTTCTTTTCTTTTCTTTTTTTTCTCACTCTGTTCCCCGGGCTAGAGTGCCGTGGCATCAACCTAGCTCACAGCACAGAAAGAACATGTGTGTGTCTGGGTCCGATTAAGAGCCAGCCCCGCAGTCATTAAGAACAAGAGCAGTTAGGCCGGGCGCG
>VBSM01001468.1:524998-546181 GCA_008086735.1 Cheirogaleus medius | reverse complement strand
CAAAATAAAAAAAAAAAAGATGTAATGGCCAGAAGCAGGAGCAGCCTAGTCTCTCCACAGCGTCACCCCAGCATCCTCCACAGACAGGGCAGCAACTTGCTGCCTGCAAAGGAGGATGCTCAGGGCCAGCATGGCCTGAGAATGTGCACACCTGGCCAAAGTGCATATCATGAGGTAGGTGTGCAAGAATGCAAGTGTACTTGTGTGCACGCCTGTGGGAGGAGAGGGCTCGTGACTGGTTCCATCAGGGTCCAAATACAAATAAACATCCCGGCCAAGTGTGGAGCTTTGCAGTGGTCTTGCCAGGCCGAAAACCAGGTTAAAGTTAGAAGCAAAACTGTGGCTGGGTGACTGCATGCGCCAGATGGAGCCAGCGTGTGCTGTAGGCATGGTGCGGGGTTTGTCTGTGGAGGGCGATTTCAGACGAGGCCTTGCCCTGGCACAAACGGCGCCTCACCCTGTGGAAAGGTAGGGCAGTCTTATCCCTGCTGAGGGTGGGCCAGGGTGGGAGCAGGTAGGGTCTTGGGGGAGTGTACCTCCATCTCCCTTTCTGTCTGTCTCCTGCACACCTGTGTGTGTGTGTGTGCATGCACGCATTACACACATGCATGACACACACACATACATAGGCCATGAAGGTTCCCAGGGCCTCTTCCAATGTGAACAATGACTTGGGTCTTTGGCAGGTGTGCTGTGAGCAGGTGGGACCCACCTGTTCTGCATGGTGGGTCAGGCCCAGGCTGGCCATTGGGGGATGATGTGGGAATCCTTTTGGTTTCTCAGACAAGCAACACCACCATTTTGCGCCACCAATGGGTATGGTGTGTGCCGGGCCATGGAAGTGAGTATAGAGCGGGTCCAGCCCTGGCAGCCAAACCTGTTGAGGCAGAAACCTTTGCGATAGGATTGGGGGAGGATTCTATCACCACATGGCATTTGGGAGTTGAAGGTATGGAATGGAAAAGGCTTTGCAAGTCCTGCTAGTGACCTGCTCACAGTACCAAGGGCAGCTTGCACCAGAGGCCGGTCTTAGCCCACAGGCCAGGTGGCCCTTCTGGGCAGAAAGATGACAGCAGTGAGGAGCATCTGGCCAGCAAGGCCCTGGGCTCCTCATGGGCTCCGCACCTGCCTGTACTTAACCCCACCATGTCTTTCTTAGCCATTGCACCCAACCCCTAGATGCAGAGCCTCGAGGTGTGCCCAGCTGTGTGACCTTGGTCAGGCTTCTCACCGCCCAGCCTCAGTGTTCTTACCTCTGAGGGTCAGTGAAGGGATCTGTGGCTATGAGTCTGCAGGGAAAAGTTCATAACAATACACACCTGTGCAGAGGTGCACACCTGTCTGCACCTGCACTGGCCGTGCCTTCTCCCCACCATCCATCTCCAAAACTTTGTCATCACCCCAGACTGAGACTCTGTCCCTGTTAAACACTAACTCCCCACCCCCTCCCCAGTCACCATTCTACTTTCCGTCTCTATGAATTTGACTACTCTAGATACCTCATATAAGTGGAATTTTGCAGTATTTGTCCTTTTGTGGCTGGGCTTATTTCACTTAGCATAATGTCCTCAAGGTTCATCCATGTTGTAGCATGTGCCAGAATTTCCTTCCTTTTTAAGGCCAAATAATATTCCATTGTGTGCATGATCAGGTTTTGTTTATCCATTCATCCGTCCATGAGCACTAGGGTTGCTTCCACCCCTTGTCTATTGTGAATAGTGCTGCTGTGAACATGGTGTGCAGATATCCCTTTGAGACCTGGCTTTCCATTCTTTGGTTATATACCTAGAAGTGGGATTGCTGGGTCATATGGTAATTCAATTTTAACTTTTTGAGGAACTGCCTTCCTGTTTTCCACAGCGGCTGTATCCTTTTACATTCCCACCAACAGTGCACAAAGTGTTCCCAAAACTTCTTAAAATTTAAAAAACTTTTTATTATGAAAAATGTTGGCCATTCCCAAAGTCAGCAGGGTATAGTGTGCTGTGCTCCCAAGTGGGCTCACCTGACCATGGAAGGCCAGCATCTTGCCTTCCTCAAGGAAGCTACATCTCTGCCCACTGCTCCTTCAGTGACTAGTTTTTCGGTTTTTTGGGTAAAATTTACAAAATTTTGGGTAAAATTTGAAAAGCATGGATCTTAGCTGTGTGATGTTGACAAATGGATCTGCCCGCATGACCCGCACCCCGTCAGGATACGGGACCTTCATCCCCGAGAACGTGCCCTCCTGCTCTTCCCGGTCTGGCTCCCGCCCCACCCACAGGCAGCCAGCCCGAGCCATCACCTAAAGCCAGTCCTGCACGGTGCTGTGTGCGTTTCCGCTCGGCTTCTTCCACTTGGCACGATGTCTATGCCATCAGTGAGGATTGGTGTGTGTGTCAATAGATCATCCCTTTGTATTGCTGGGTAGCAATTCTGTGGGGTAGCTGGATCACAGTTTGCCTGTCTGTCCCGCTGTAGAAAGGCATCTAGGCTGTTTCCAACTCTTGGCTGTTGTGATTTAGATTAAGTCACTTGATGGACGTGGGTTTTCATTTCTCTTGGATCAATGGAGGGAACTTCAGGGTCAGGTGACAGCAGTATGTTTAGATAAAGATTTGTGACTGTCTCACGAAGTGCTTTCTCCATTTTGGGGACTGTTGCCTGGCCTGCTTGTCTGGCGCAACAGTCTCATGCCCCTGAACACCCTGGCTCTGGGTGAGTTGTTTGGAGCCCGTGTAAACTGGCGGCTCAGGTATGGCTCAGGTGTCACCAGACTTAGGTAATGGAGAAGGGGTTTGCAGCTGCTCTGTTCTGCTTCCCGTCCTCCCTCCTTTTTCTTCTTCTGTTTTAAAGCAGTGCATGTTCAGCCAGGGTGTAGCTATACAAATACTTGTGTATTCACGTTCTCAGGACTAGAGATGAGAAATTTCTGCTAAGATTGGAATTTTGAATTAATAATGTTTTTTGTATCCATGAGGAAGCCTTTATCTCCACCCTCCCTCACACAATTCCCTGCTTCCTGCAGCCCCGCTGGGCCTCTACTTCTCGAGGGATGCTTACTGGGAGAAGTTGTATGTGGACCAGCCGGCCGGCACGCCCCTGCTCTATGTCCATGCCCTGCGGGATGCCCCCGAGGAGGTGCCCAGCTTCCGCCTAGGCCAGCACCTCTACGGCGCCTACCGCACACGGCTCCATGAGAACAACTGGATCCGCGTCCAGGAGGACACTGGCCTTCTCTACCTTAACCAGAGCCTGGACCACAGCTCCTGGGAAAAGCTCAGCGTCCACAGTAAGGGAGTAGCCCCAACACCCCCACCTCATCCTCACAGGCTCACACAGCCTCATCACACCCTGGTCACAGGCTCAGAGTGTGGCTTCCCCATGACACCTGGTGCAGAAGGGATAAGGGGCGAGGTGAGACCAGCCTGCCTCTGTGTCCAGCCTGGCGAGTTTGGGGCCATAAATGACACTTGGGCTTCCTGAGGCTGTTGGGATTTTGGAGACCCATGTGAATGATTTGGGCACTCTCTCCATGCTGGACCCAGATGCCTTTGCCAGTGGGATTAGCAAGGATTTGGAGGTTTCAAGAGAAGGATTAAGAGGAGCAGGAAAAAATCCCAAAGTTTTGATTTAGCAAATGACCTGGAACTTGCTGGAGAAGCAGCTCCCAGGAGAGCGGACTGCCCCTGGTCAGCAAGCTGCCTTTGTACCTGGTGGGGGCTTGGCCTGGCCAACACATCCTGGTAGGGAGGTGGAGCCCGTGGCCAGCTGCACGGATTCAGGGTTGGGGTCACATGTGATGCTGGTACTGGGTGGGGTGGGGGTGGAACAGAGCACCTGGGACAGAAAATGGCGATGAGAGAGAGAGAGAGGCCTCTTGCACTGGCCGGGTCCAGTTGGGAGGAACCGCACAGTGATTTGAACAGGGAAAGTTTGTGCACAGAATCCCTAACCATGACGGGATTGGAGCCGTGAAGTCCAGGCTAGTGAGGAGCAAAGGGAGCGCTGATGAGTGCGGGAGGCAGGTGTGAGGAGCAGCCTCCCCCAGGGCTGAGATGGAGGCCCGGGAAAAGCCCCCACCCCAGCTGGGATCCAGACCTCACTGACATCGATGTGGCGCCTTGGTGATGGAACTTGCTGGAAATGTTCGTAGGTGCTGGGGAACTCTGTCTTCCTGGCATGTCTCTGCAGGGTCACTGTGACAATACCACCTGGGGGAGGGTGTGGTGGGCAGGAGGCAGCCCAGGAGAAGCTGCCCACCTGTGGGGCAGGGGAGTGTTTGACCTGTGCTCTGGGCCCCTCCCTGAAGAGGGGGCATTTGAGCTGAGGCCTGTGGGGGAGGGGAGGAGGTGGTGGGCAGGACTGGAGGGCCCAGTGGAGGGAGCCTGCGGACCAGGGTGAAGACAGGGATTTACACCAATCCTGGAGCTCGGTCTGGTGGGCATGGCGATGCCCCCACGGGCCTGACTTCTCTCTCTGCAGACGGCGGCTTCCCTCTGCTCACGGTCTACCTCCAGGTCTTCCTGTTGCCCATGTCCCTGCGTGAGGGCGAGTGCCAGTGGCCAGGCTGTGCCCGTGTGTACTTCTCCTTCATCAACGCCTCCTTCCCGGCTTGCAGCTCCCTGACACCCCAGGAGCTCTGCTTCCCAGAGACAGGCCTCTCCTTTCGCATTCGGGAGAACCGGCCCCCAGGCACCTTCCACCAGTTCCGCCTGCTGCCCGTGCAGTTCCTCTGCCCCAACATCAGCATGACCTACAGGCTCCTGGAAGGTGAGTGCAGACCTCGTGGGGCCATCCGTCAAAGCCTGCTATAAGCTCATCATGGCTCTGTGAGCCCTGGCATGAGCCCTCTGGTTTACTTGTCACTACCATGCCATCTGCTCATTTAATATTCCAGAAATATCTCTCTTGTACCTGCCATGGGCCAGGTACTGTTGCAGGAGCTAAAGATGTAACAGTGCATAAAACCAGCCTGGAATCCTGCCTGCCTGGAGCTTCCATTCCTGTGGAGGAAGGAGAGCAGCACGTGCCAAGGAAATCGGGTCCCTTCTGGGAGGAGATAGCTGGGAAGGAGAAGTAGTAGAGACCACTGGCAGGGCAGGGGCCACCAGAGCAAAGGCAGGAGGGTGCCAGGCATGCAGGTCTAGGGAGGACCCTGCGTGACTGGAGTGCAGTGAGCCCCTGGGGAAAGCCAAGGCCAAAGGGAGCAGAGCAGTTCCTGGAGAGGGGGCAGGTCTGGGAGTGACTTTCAGGGATTTGCCGAAGGACGTGGGGAGCCATGGAAGGCTTGGTGGGGTCGTTGACAGGACCTGACTTACCTTTAAGGATTAGTCACACTGCTGTGTTAGGCATGATTTGGGTTGGGGAGGTTTGGGGAAGCAGGGAGACAATTAGAAAGCTACAGGAGAACACCCTCCAGAGAGGACAGGAGTGAGGATGAGGGCAGAAGCACAGCGGCTGTGGCAGCAGGCAGCCCTAGGCACGCCTGGGCGGAAGATGAGCAGGATTTCCTTGTGGGCTGATGTGGGGTGTTGAGGGAAAGCAGGCATCAAGCATGGTGCCCAGGGGCCCAGGGGGCAGCAGCAGGAACGGCCCACCTAGCCAGGAGGTGGCCCTGGGGAGGCCGGAGTGGGTGTGGGGCGAGATGAGAGGAGGCAGCCCACAGCCCCAGGGAGGCACACTCAGCCGTTTCAAAGGGCAGCGGAACCGGCACTGCTAGAAAGTGCAGCCTCCGTTCACCAGGCTCCTCGCACACGTTGAAGACACTCTCAAGAGGAAGAAGAGCCATCGCCCCCAGTCCCTCGGCGTCGTCCCTCCGTGTTCCATACAGGGACAGATAGCTTTGAACCAGGCGGTTGGCAAAGCACGTGGGTTTTGTTCATGCTGCCCTTTTTCACTAAAAATTATATAATTCAGTTTTGTTTAATGTGTTCTCTTGTAATCACAAACAATAGAGGGAAAGATCATAGAATAAGCATTTCCCATGTGTGTGATTCACATATAACTCGCGGTTCTGACTGGGAAATGGGTGGAGTTGCCCTGACCTCCCTGTGGTTGGCTGTGGGGGTCTTCGGAGTAACCTTCAGCATGTCCCACTTCCTGGGTGGTTCCTGGAGGGCAGATGCTAGGTCGGGCTCCAGGTGAAGAGTGTGTGGCTCCTGGGCCCGCCTCAGCGGGGGCTGGGGGCACCTTCTGCAGTGCCAGGCGCAGAGCAGGCTTTTTAGTCTCATCACCCCACCTTCTGGGGAGGAAACCGAGGCACCTGCCTCGTGTAGAGCAGGGGTGCACACCAGACAGTCTGAAATATTTGTGTGAATGTCAGATTATACACCAGATGTCCACCGTGTTTGTTTTCAAATGGTAGAGTTGTGGCTTTATTTCTCATATTCTCTAAAATGAGCACATTCTGCTTTCAAAATTAAACAAAAAATCCTAACATTTTTTAAAAACCAGTGAAACCAGGAGCTGGCTCTTCAGCCCTGCAGCCTGGGCTCAGCCCAAGCCACCCTTCCCCACACAAGCCCACTCCAGATCGAGGCTAGGTGGGCGGAGGGGTGTCCAGGCCCTCCCTGGGCGCTCAGTGTCCTGGCCCCGTCTCTTCCCGACCAGCATGAGTGAGGGCCACGGCCACAGAAAAACACAACGGGTGCTTGGAGCCCTGGGCTCCTGTGGAGCTAAGGAGGGGGCGTGGGGCCCCAGCCCGCACGCGGTGTGCGCCCAGCCCTGATGGCACAGACCCTGTAACGCCGCCGCTCCCACCGGGCCCCTGAGGAAGGCGGCACCTCATCCCTGCGGCGCTCACGGGGGTTCCTGGTCCGCTTGACGCGCAGGTGAGAGACTGCCCTTCCGCTGCGCCCCGGACAGCCTGGAGGTGAGCACGCGCTGGGCGCTGGACCGTGAGCAGCGGGAGAAGTACGAGCTGGTGGCCCAGTGCACCGTGCGCGCTGGCGCGCGCGAGGAGGCCGTGATGGTGCCCTTCCCAGTGACCGTGTACGACGAGGACGACTCGCCGCCCACCTGCCCCGGGGGCGTGGACACCGCTAGCGCCGAGGTGGAGTTCAAGCGGAAGGAGGTGCTTGTCCGCGGCGCTCGTCCGTGTCTGTTCGCTGTCTGTCTGGGTCCACAGCTTAGTCCTTGGTCTGTTTAGCTGTTCGTCTAGCCGTAGCGGAGGGGAGGAAGCCAGTCCTGCCGCAGCTGCTGGCCTTCCTCGGGCGCCCGGCCCGGGTCTGACCGGGAGCGCATCGGGGCGCACACTGGCGGGGACAGCTGCGGAGGGCGCCAGGCTGGAGGGGAAGAGCCCGGGGTTGGAGAGCCAGGCGGCGGGTCCCGCAGGCCGTCTGCCCGAGGTCGCCTGCTGGGCCTCGGGCCTCCCTGCAGACGCCCGGCCGCGCGGGCGGAGGCGGATGGCGGGAGCCCGAGCGAGCGGTGCGTTGCCATTTCCTGCTTCTCTGGGCACCCCAGGTGCCGGCTTGTTAAGGGTTGTGGTGAGGCGGGGAGAAAAGCACGTCTGTGGGGAAAGGCTGGTGAGCCCGGCTGAGCCACCCGCCCACTGGTGGCAGCAGGGGTCTGGCAAGCAGAGCCATCAGAGGTGCCTAGTGGCTTTGCTCACACCCCCGCCGTCCACCTGGTGTAAGAAGGTGCTTGGAGAGCCTGCTGATATATACCTGGGTTGGATCTCTGTTCTGCCACCTGTTGCTGTGGCTTCCTCAGGGGAGAGTGGGGGTGTTTGTTCTGCTCTGTGGGGACCTAGATTCCTGTCAGCACAGTGTCTGAGCATCTGCCCCAATTCTCCTATGGGAATTCTGGAAATGCTTTTCACACCTGTTGCACAGGTGAGGAACAGCGGCCCAGGGAAGGTGACTGGCAAGTGGCTCAGGCTGGCGAGTGACTCCACAGGTGCTTGAACCCAGAGCTGGCTTTGACACCTGACCCACCTGGGGGCTGTGCCAGGCATGCACCCTCCCAAAGCCTTTGGGGTCTCCAAGGGGCCCCTCTCACCTGCTCTGACCAGTGCCCTCTGCACCCTGCAGGGCACCGTGGTGGCCACACTGCGTGTCTTTGACGCAGATGTAGTGCCGGCATCTGGGGAGCTGGTGAGGCGGTACACAAGCATGCTGCTCCCCGGGGACACCTGGGCCCAGCAGAACTTCCGCGTGGAGCACTGGCCCAACGAGACCCTGGCCCAGGCCAATGGCAGCTTTGTACGGGCAACCGTGCACGACTACAGTAAGAGGGGCCCTCAGGAAACCAAGCACTGGCTCTTCTTGGGTGGGCAGCACCCTGCCACACACACAGCTCTGGAGTGGCCCTCTGCAGCCCAGGCCACCTTCCCTTCACCCTGTGTGACACTCTCAGACGCTCCTGTGTCTGCTGGGCTTACTCTGGGCCCCCAGCTGGGCTTTCACAGCCTGTCCTCTCTACTGGAACTGCCCATGGGCGACTCTAGCAGGGCCGTACTGCATCCCATGCTGACCTTGCCAGGTCTCGCCACTGACTGGGAATACCTGTCACCTGAGGCCTTCCTCCAGCACCTGGCACCTGCTTTGCTGCCCCTGGGGTGACCCAAGTGTATAGGGATTGTTGCCTCACCTCAGCAGCTCTCTGCTAATGGGTTGTTGTACAGCAGCTCTGAGTCAGGTGGGGGGTTCAGAAACCCGGGTCCTGCCAGCTCCTGGGATGTGCCACAGGACTCACCTGCTTGTGGGACATCTTTGTGCAGCTGCCTTGTTTCCCTACCTCCTTCCCCACCTCTCCCCATGTGTCCTAGGATCACCTTCTGAATAAACCACTTGCACTCGGGGTCTGCATCAGGGACCAGGGTCACAGGTGCCTTTACCCCTTTCTGCTTGGCCAGGTCCTGTTCATTCCTCAGCCCTTCTCACACTACAAGCCTTTTGCAGATCCCCACCTGTCCTTGCCATGGCACTGTGAACACCTATGTGCCAGAGCACCTCTCCCACTGTCCTGTGTCTGCTAAACTAGAACCGCAGCTGCACACATGGTGGGTACACAGAATGTGCAAGTCCCAGGGTCCAGGCTTCAGGGGTCCTTGGGTCTGCCGGAGGCTGCTGCTGTGGAGGAGAGTTCTGCCATTCTCTGGGGGAACTGCCTGGAGGGCTCTAGCACATTCCTCCCAGGCCCTCGGAGAAGGTGCAGCTCTTTACCTCCCGTGTGCCCACACACCACACACACCCCCTATACACAAACACCCCACAAACAGACCACATACACCCATATGTGACACATACACACCCACACACACACACACACACACACACAGGCTACCCCCAGCTGAGAGGGATTCTCTGCATTTCTAGCTTAGCACAATGGCCAACATTTAAATGTTGGTTCTAACGTAGGGCCAGGCCCCAGGCCTGTTACAGGGCACCGTAGTGTGAAAGCACGTGTTTGCACACGTGTGCATGCAGGGCTGTGTGTCTGGGAGGAGCAGCTCAGTTGTTCTCGCCATGCCACAACCCGCAGGGTTGGTTCTCAACCGAAGCCTCCCCATCTCGGAGAGCCGGGTCCTGCAGCTGGCTGTGCTGGTCAACGACTCGGACTTCCAGGGCCCTGGGCCGGGCGTCCTCCTCCTCCACTTCAATGTGTCCGTGCTGCCCCTCAGCCTGCGCCTGCCCAGCGCCTATGCCTTCTCTGTGAGCAGGAGGGCCCGCCGTTTTGCCCAGGTGAGCCCAGGCCTGCTGCCTGCCTGAGGAGGGGCGTGGGTGCCAGGGGACCTCCAGGGTAGGGCACGCTTTTAGCAGATTGAGTCAAGGCTCGGGGTGGTGACACCCCCTCCCTGGCCCAAGCAGCACAGAGTTGCCCAGTGGAGCCACCAGCATAGGCAAGGGAGGCCTGGGAGTGCTCACAGCAGGCAGGGCTGGTGGCTCCTTGGGCCTTTCTTTTTTCTCCTTGCTTCTTGGTGTCCTTAAAACATTTTCTGCGCCAATATAAGAGCAATGCTGGGTACATCTACATATGCTGACTTGGAAGGATGTTCCTGGTGGACTATGTGAAAGAGTGGTTTGCAGAATTGTTGGTCTCACCTGACTCCATCTGTGCAAAAGCCAGTCTTCACTGACGGGAATTTGCAAGTGTGCAAACCCAGATGCTTAGCAGTGGCGCCCTCTGGGGGAAGGGAGGGGGGGCGCTTCTACTTTCTATTTTCTGTTTATAGAACTTGTGTATGTTTTTGGAAAGTAACGATTAGACGTGGGAAAAATAAAAGCAGTAAATACTCATTAGAGAGAATAAGGAATGTGGAGGAGTGATCCCTTTTTCCACATGCACCCCACATGTTTGGTATCTTGGTGTCTTTCTCGCATGTTTTTCTTAAGTAAACTGCAGTGTGCATGATATCACACACTGTATTCTCCTAATGGAGCTGCAGGTGGGCACCTCCTCTTCAGAATGTCATGTTAAGTGCAGTCCTGTTGTCCCAGTGGTTTTGCTGGTTCATGTGGCTGGTTCTGTGCCCCCATCCACTCCTGGCAGCCACCTGGTCCAGCACACAAGGGTCATACATATCCTTGGACATATCTGAGCTTCCTGACCTGCTGCCCCTGTCGGCCTTTTATGGGGGAGGGGTCAGAGATGAAGGGGTAACAAGGCAGAGGGGCATGGAGGTTTGCATGGGGGCCTGGGTGGGAGCAGGCATTGCTGGAAGCAGGTGGGTCCCCTGCGCTCTGTCAGACTCAGGTAGAGATCACAGAGGCCTGGGGCCTAGTCCCACCTTGGACTCACTGTGCTCTCCTACTGCCTCCCCAGTTTTTGAAGGTGTAAACTGGGGACAGGGATCTAGGATAGTCGAGTATCACATGAGGCTGTGGAAGTGAGCAGGCTTGTAGAAGAGGTCAGGAGGCCAGGAGGCCAGTGTTGCTGTGGCATCAGTTGTGAACCTGAGCAGGGTGTGCTGAGCCAGGGCTGGCTCTGCCTGCAGGCCGGGCCCACCTGCACCAGCCTGGACCATTCTTCTCCCAGCATCCCCAGGAGAAGAGGCCCCTCTTTGCCAGGGGTTCCGGCCAAAGTCCCAGGGAGGCCCCTTGGTCTCTTCTGGGCTGGGTGACCTCACTGCATGAATCATGTGGCTGGGGTACAGTACTCTGACCAAGCAGGTGACCAGGATAGGGGGTGGTCCACCAAGCCCCTGCCGTGAGAACAAGAACAAGTGGTCCCCAGAGCAATGCTGGAGCAGCCAGGGAGGTACATGGGGACAGTGAGTCAGCCTTTGTGCCCACTGAGTGAGGAGTGAGGGAGTGAGTCAGCATTCCCCCCACCCCCAGCCTGCCTGGGGTGTTTTCTTGCCACTAAACCAAACCTTCTGAGCTCCCAGGAACAGGGGTGGCCAGTGATGTGGTGGCCTTAGCAGAACCGGTCAGGGCAAGGCCAGGGCTGGTGGGCATGTCTGCAGGTTCCCAGGGGACAGAGGAGGGTGTTTGGAGGGCTGCCATCCCCAGGCCAAGCTGGGGGCCCTTACAAGACTCAGGCTGCCTCCAGCCTGTCGCAGGCAGGTCCAGCTGCCTGGCTGAGGTGTTCCCTGTGCCCCCTGCCTAGGTCGGGAGAGTCTGTGTAGAACACTGCCAGGAGCTCAGCGGTGTTCACATCCAGTACAGGCTGCAGCCCTCCAGCGCCAACTGCAGCGCCCTGGGGGTGGTCACCTCAGCCGAGGACACCTCGGGGACCCTGTTTGTGAATGACACGGAGACCCTGCGGCGGCCGGCATGTGCCGATCTCCAGTACACAGTGGTGGCCGCCGACCGGCAGACCCGCAGGCAGGCCCAGGCCCTGCTACTCCTCACGATGGAGGGGTCATGTGAGTACCGGCTCCAGGGAGGATGGGTGGGGGCCTGGGGGCTTCCCTGAGCCTGAGTCCCCTGTCCTGTGAATGCGCATAACAATGAGACCGCACAGCCCAGCTGGGGAGGGAAGAGCCTGGACCCGACCAGAGCAGCCCAGCAGTAAGCAGTCACCACTGCCAGCACCTGGCAGCACACCTTCTACGTGTACAGATAAGGTACAGGACCTTGGCTAAATTCTAACTTTGGGTAAACAACAGGCAGTTTTTTAGTATAAGTAAGTCCCACACAACATTTGCAGTCTCACCATCCGGGTGATGGACACGCTTGAGGCTCTGACTCGGGTAAGCAAAGGCAATATATGTAACCTAAACATTTGTACCCCCATAATATGCTGAAATTAAAAAAAAATTTTGCAGAGTCTCTTGGGAGACAAACCTCTAAAGTGCATCCAGGCACCATTAGGAACGGACTTACACAGAACAGCTCTTTGTCATCTGAAACTCAGGTCTAACTGGGCGTTCCGGTTGTCACTTGCTGAGTCTGGCTGCACTCACATCCTTCCTCCTGCACTCACCCCAGCCCAGGGGCTGCCCCCACTTTGGGACCGTGGTGCCCCATCCCTGTGTTCCCAGCAAGGCTCTGCGGCCCTGGGGCTGAGTCACCCTTGCCCCTCGGGCTCAACCCCAGGCCTGCCTCCTGTGACCTGCTTGTCTGCTACCCCCAGATGTGGCCGAGGAAGTGGGCTGCCCCCTGTCCTGTGCGGTCAGCAAGAGGCGACCTGAGTGTGAGGAGTGTGGCGGCCTGGGCTCGCCGACAGGCAGGTGTGAGTGGAGGCAGGGAGATGGCAAAGGTAGGCCCCCTGCGGAGCCCAAGAGATGACCAGAGGTGAGGGTGCCAGGGGAAAACAGGGTCCTGTCCCCGGAGTGGCCCTGCCCACTCCACATAAGCTTCCCAGCACCTTGCCCTCGTGTGGCGCCCAGTGCTGGGAGAGTGGGCAGGAGGGTGAGGTGCAGGGCACCAGGCCATGAGCCCAGTGAATGGTCTGCCGGGCTGGACTCCCTCTGGGCCCCAGAGGGTCTAGGTCAAAGTTGGGTTGTGTAGGGGATGGAGTGGCTCTTCCTGGGAGTCAAGGTCAGGGCATGTGGCCCCCGGCAGGAGGGCCCATTGTCTGCTTCAGCTACCATGAGGGCCCCACTCACTGTGCAGCCTTGAGAGGCTCTGGGCTCATCTGGCCTCCTCCACGCAGGGACTGCCAGCCCCTCTCACGCTGCTACCTAGCCTGTGCACTCCAGCCCCTCCAGCTCCCTGGAGTGGGGTGCTGTGGCTGACAGGGCTTCGAGTGCAGTGTTTTCCTGCTCTGGCCTAGTGTGCCCCTCCCAGAGGGGCAGGGCTGGCCTGAGTGGCCATGGGGAGTCTGGTGGGGCTGGCCTGTGGGTGACAGCCTGCCATACATCCTGTGTAGGGATCACCAGGAACTTCTCCACCTGCTCCCCCAGCACCAAGACCTGCCCTGATGGCCACTGCGACGCCGTGGAGAGCCGTGACACCCACATCTGCCCCCAGGATTGCCTCCGTAAGCAGCCGTTCGACCTGCCGTGGTGGCATTTAATCAGGGTGCAAGAACCTGTGTGGGGTAGAGAGGGAGAGGCCAGACCCCCCTTGTACTTCAGCCAGAGCTGCTGTGTGTGCGTCAGTTCTGCACATCAAGCTGAGCCTCCGGCGCGTTCCTGTGTCCCCTGGCCATGGGTGTGGGAGACCCACAGAATGGCCAGGGCCCTTGCTGAGGCCCCAGAAAGTGCCCCACACGGTCACTCTTCAGGGGTAGCTGAAAAGGAAGGTGTGGCCCTGAACAGGCCGGCAGAAGGGGGCTGTGCCCCAGAGTTGGCCAGGAGGCAGGAATGTGTGGGTCAGGCCCCAGGGTCCACAGTTTTGAAGGGTGGAGGGTGCAGAGCCCTTTGTTCAGATGAAAGTCAGGAGGGGCTGGGCTTACTGCATGGCTTTAGGGCGTTTCAGAGCTCACTTCCCTTGGGTGAAGCTGGGACTCTCACCTCCCTGGCACACTGCCCTGCAGTCCGGGGGCCTTCGGTTGTTAGACATTGCAGCAGGCTGAGTGGCTGTGTCTGTCCTCAGGGGGCAGCATTGTTGGGGGGCATGAGCCAGGCGAGCGCCGGGGGATTAAAGCTGGCTATGGCATCTGCAGCTGCTTCCCCGAGGAGAAGAAATGCTTCTGTGAGCCCGAAGACAGCCAGGGTGAGTGGGTGGGCCAGGACCACCACCCAGGGCTCCCCACACCTTGCTGAACCCCAGTGAAGTTTCAATAGCACTTCTGAGGTCCCAGGAGGGAGGAAATTGAAGGGAAGCGAATAGGCCCCATGAGATACTCCTCCTTCCCTCTGGGTCTCAGTTCCCCCATTGGTGCAGCCCAGGAGAGAGGCCAAGGGCGCCTATGAAGTGTTCTCTGGCCCCAAGTTCTGAAATGAAGGATAGGCCAAAAAAGCAGTTCTTCCACCAGATAACTTGTTGGGCTGATCAGACTGTCCCCATATGGGGCCCGGGCAGCATCCAGCTGTGACCCACTCTACCAGGCACACTTTCAGGGGCAGCAGGTACAGTGGGGGGCTCAAGGGAGTCAAACTGACCACACTAGGGGAACTGTCCTGCCTGAGCCCAGGGATGTTTTTATGGTATTTGAGCCATTAGATGGCCCTAGGTCCCAAGCTACTTTTCATTTTTCACAAAGAAAATACCAAAGGCATTTGGAACAGCAGAAAATCTTGAGCTCCCCTGCCTGCTTTCTTGGGCCTGCTGATGCATCAGGCACATGGCCTCTGCTGTGTGACCTCAGCAGGCTACTCACCCTCTCTGATCCTCTGTCTCCATCTGTAAAAGGGCAATAGCAGTCTAGGAGGGGAGAACACACATGGCAGCAACTGTGCCTCTCTGGCGTGTTCTCAGGGCTTCTCTTGCCTTCATGGCCACTGCCCAGTTGGCACGGACACGGCGGGCTGGAGGATGGGCAGGGGAGCATGCCCAGCCCTGCCTGGCGGTGCTCACGGGCCCCTGTCTGCAGAGCCCCTGTGCGATGAGCTGTGCCGCACGGTGATCGCAGCGGCTGTCCTCTTCTCCTTCATCATCTCGGTGCTGCTGTCCACCTTCTGCATCCACCGATACCACAAGAATGCCCACAAGCCGCCCATCCCCTCGGCAGAGATGACCTTCCGCCGGCCTGCCCAGGCCTTCCCTGTCAGCTACTCCTCATCCGGCGCTCGCCGGCCCTCGCTTGACTCCATGGAGAACCAAGTCTCCGTGGATGCCTTCAAGATTCCGGTGAGGGTCCCTGTGGGCCAGAAGACCCCTGCCCTGCCCTGCTCAGCTGGCTGCAGGGGCAGGCAGGGTGTGCAGACAGAAGCTGTCAAGTGGGTGGCAGCTGATGGTGCTGATCTACGAGTACTGGGATTCGGGCCCTGAGGACCATGGGGCGGGGAGGGTGGGCCAGGCAGCTGCCAGAGGACCATGTGCAAAGGCCGCAGGGACTGGGGGAGGCATAGGATTTTATTCTCAAAGCACTAGGGGTGGGGGCTGGGCAGAGGAGGCCAGTGTTCTGCCTTCATTTCTGCAGGCGCTCTGTTGGGGGGAGTCTGTGGGGTGGGGGCTGTCCCCTCCAAGTGAGAGGCAGTGAGGGGCAGGACACAGCCAGGCTGGCAGCAGGGGGAGGGGCACTGACATCAGAGGAGGATGCCAGCCAGAGCCAGCAGGCCTCCCCAGCCCACAGGTTGGCACTTGCTGCTCAGAGCCCCAGGCTATGGTAGGACCCCAGGGCTCTCCGTCCTGGCCAGGCCTCCCTGGGCTGCTGTGCTGGCCACTAGGCCTGCCCCTTCGGCGTTCCCAAGAGCACTATCAGAAGAGCTGGAAGCCAAGCCAGGTTCTAGGAGGAACCAAGGAAAGTGCTCAGAGTCGAGGGTGTGTGTGAACAGAGAACCACGAGGCTCAGGTGGGAATACCAGGCAGGAAGCTCAGCACCCAGTGGCCACAGGGCACCAGCAGTTCCCAACTCACGCTGGGAGGTGGGCTGGGATTCTCTTAGGAAGTGCCACATCTCACAGGGAAGCTCAGCCTGGGGCCTCCGTCCTGGGGCCTGGTTTGGGTGACATCCAGCCCAAAACCTTGGTGAGGGTGTGGTGTGGCCACTGCCACCTCCCTCTGGCTTTCCTGGTCTGTGACCCTAGCCTGGCAGGAATTTGGCCTCACAACAGGGTTCTGGAATGAGCCACCAGAGTCCTTCACAAACCAGCCGGTCTGCAGTGAGGCCACAGTGAGGCCACCACCCGGGTGGTGGGTGCTCCTGCCAGTGGCGATGCACCACTCTCGCCCCTAGGCAGCTCCTGAGCTGGCTCCATGCCTGCACATGCCAGCTCCAAGTCCCGGACACGGGACTCAACCACTCAGCTTGTTTCCTCTTGTATAAAGTGGGGAGAATGATTTTCTCAGTCTTTGAGAGAATTGAATCGATGCTGTCTGCACGTGCACACACATGTCAGTGAGGGTGGCCCCTGGCCTGGGGCAGCAGGTCCCCATCAGTACCATCTCTGTGGTTGGGCGAGCCTGGCAGGGCCATTGTAAGCAGGACCCTGAGGCTGCACCCACACCCAGCTGCAGGAGACCTGGAGTGCTGAATGCTCGGTGCCAGCACAGGAGGGCAGGGTTCCTGGCAGACGTTGGCTTCCCCAGTCAGAGTTCAAGGACAGAGGGCTGGGGGCTGGGGGGACTGAGAATGTGTCCAGATCAGTTCTGAGTGGGCCTGATGTGGGGGTGGAGCTTTGGTGAGAGGGCAGAGGGTGGTGCACCAGCCAGAGCTCGATTGGGGGTCACAGCGAGCTGGTGTGTGCAGAATGGGCAACAACCCCTGACAGGAGTAGACAGGAGCACGGTGGCACCTATCTTTTCAGAGGTGGCCGTGCAGGGAAGTTGCCTTGGAAACTCCCATCATAGTGGGGGTCCTGGGCTGGGAGGCAGGCTGGTGCCCGGTCAGGGCAGACCATATGCCAGGGACTGGCAAAGGTCAGGGCACTGAGTTCAGGCCGTTCTGTAGCACTGCCTGCCTTCCCCCGGGGAAGGAATTGTAATGGCTCCCAGGGGCCTGGCTGTGGGTCCTGCCCTTGGTGGAGGTAGGTGTTGCCACCTCTGGTTTAGGCGAAGGCCAGGGGTGGGGCGTGCTCCCTCCTGGGTTTGCCTTCTTCCTCTCACACTTTTCTCCCCTCTCTCCCTTCCCTCAACCCTGATGTAGGAGGATCCAAAGTGGGAATTCCCTCGGAAGAACTTAGTTCTTGGAAAAACTCTGGGAGAAGGCGAATTTGGAAAAGTGGTCAAGGCAACAGCCTTCCGTCTGAAAGGCAGAGCAGGGTACACCACAGTGGCTGTGAAGATGCTGAAAGGTACCTGTCCAGGCACATGCACAGAGTGCCCGTGGGAGCTCCCAGGGTGGGTAAGACCTCTCCCACCCGGCTCGGGACCTCCTAAAGAGCCCCATGGCTGTTCTTGAGTGTCTGCAATCTGGGGACCCCCATTGTGGGTGCACGGGCTGGTCCTGGAGAGGCAGAATGAGGGCTTGGCCCTCCTTGGAAGACTCTAGTAGTGCTGCTGCTGCTGCAGTGTTGGTGAAGATCCAGGGATTTAAAATTTTCAAAAGCCCTTTGGTTTTGAGCTGACAGCTGCTGCCTTCCCCAATCTGCCCCATTCATTTCTCTCAGCCAGGTGTCCCCTGGGGTCCTGGTGAAGAGACCACCTGTAAGGACTAGCCCTCAATCTCAGGCAGACCCCTTTCGGCTTGCCCCACCCCATAACCAGTCATGCGCTGAGTTTGGCTCCATGGGCAGGAGTGCCTGCCTGCACATGCATGCATGCCTCTGAGCTGGTGACTGCACTGGGTGGGTAGGCTCCTGGGGCCCGGGGGCAGCCTGGCTGTGTGGCAATGAGCAAGAGTCGTTGGTGTACATGAGAGTTCTCTACAGCAGTTGGCCACATGGCACAGGGTGCTTCCAGATGCTTATCCAGATCCTCAGACTGGGTTTTCCCCCAAGCTAGTGAGACTCTAAGCTGTAAGGGGGCAAGTGAGCCCCTCGGACTCCTGGTGCAGCCAAGCACAGCTCTGGGTCACTCACGCCTGGTCTGAGGGGTCTTGACACCCCAACTCCTAGCTGTCCTCTCCCTTCCAGACAAGTCTGTGGACAGAGGAGGTAGCATGACATAGCTGGGCAGTGGTCCAACCTAGCCACATCTCCTGACACTTAAAATATCTTTACACCCAGGTGCCTGGTGGGAGCCTGAGCCCGGCTCTGGCTGCCCTCAGGACATGTGTGCTCAGCAGGCCATTTCTATGAAGTCTTCTTTACAATGTGCCAAACATAGGACTCTCATAGGGGATTGTGGCAGCCATTAAGAAGTCCCAAGCCAAAATGTCGGGTGTGCAGTGATACAGCACTACTTTGTCTGAGGTGTGCTGACATGGGTTTTCTGTGGCAACTAACAGAGCATGAGCTGCTGGCACAAGTGTTAGGGCACATTAGAAGGGCACCAGGCCACTGTCTCAGGTGGACACTGTCTCAGCGGACAGCAAGGGAGCCTGATCTCCATGTGTAGTGTCCTCCCTTGTGGGCCTCTTCCCCTAAGCAGGGGTATGAGGACATCGAGGAGTCCCTTCACCTTCCCAGGAAGATTAATGAGGGGGGTGTCTATAGACTGCTGTTGTCCAAAGATGGCAACTGCAGGGACATAGTGCCACTCACATGTGCAACACAGCCCTGGGACACTTTCCAAGGAAAGATCTTGCTGTCGTGGACGCTGGCTCGTTGGATGCTTATTTCCCAGAACAGATGAGGCCCCTGTCCACGGACTCCAAGGGCCAGGAGAAGCCTTGAGCATTAGAGTCCTTTCAGGCCTCTGTCTGCACCTGGGCAGAGCATCTGTGAAGGAGATGACTGGTCCATTCTCGACCCAGCATGGCCATAAAAGGGCTTCCAGGAGGGACTGTTTGCAACCTGCTGCTTGTGCTTCATTTCAGAGAATGCCTCCCCGAGTGAGCTGCGGGACCTGCTGTCAGAGTTCAACCTCCTGAAGCAAGTCAACCATCCTCACGTCATCAAGCTGTATGGGGCCTGCAGCCAGGACGGTAAGGCTGGCTGTGGGGTGGGGCGGGCACAGGGTGGGGCTCTGGACAGCCTTGTTTTCCCTCTTCCCTGCTTTCCCATCCTCTCCTTCCCTGTCCCTTGTTCTCCCTCCCTACTAAGCCTGGGCTTCTGGCTCCAGCCTCAGCCTGGAGCTTGTGTCTAGCTGTCCACGGGCCAAGCAGGCACTTCCTGTCAGAGGGGCACCTGCTAGTGGCACTCTTTGGGCCTGCTGGGGTTGCTCAGAGGGCTCCAGTGTGACATTCCAGTTCTCAGCACCCCGTTCTGGGCTGAGCCCCCAGGGCAGGGAGCTCCAAGAATGGAAGGTGCATCCTGGGTACCCACAGATACAAGGTGTGCCATAACCTCCAGGTGACCCCAACTTCAGCCCTACATGGCAGGAGCGTTGTCACCATTTCTCAGATAAACACAGAAGACGGGTCTGGTCTGGTAGTTTTCCAAACACGCTGTGCTGCTCAGGGGCAAGGGTGTGGGCGTGTGTGTGTGTGTGTGTGTGTCTGTCTGTCTTGGGGGTGTGAGGGGCTCAGGGAACAACAGGGAGAGGGCAGCAGGCACCATGGTCAACACCAGCAGGGCTCGGGGCTGGGCCCAGGGCAGGGCTGCAGCCCGGAGAGCTGCAGAGAACAGGCTGTGCGCAGAGCCGCGGCATCTGTGGCCCGCCTCGGCCTGCGTCATTGCTCCTCAGCCCGCGCTGCCGCAGAGGTGCTGGGATGCGGCATGCGGGATGCGGGAGGTCTCCGCGGCAGCGCGGGGTGCCTCCCAGGGCAGGGCTGAGCGTAGGGGTCGCCTGCCTCGGGCACCCTCAGAGGGCGGCATCTGCACGGCAGCTGGAGACACGTGATTTCAGAGCCCGCTGGGAGCTACCGGCCCCGCGCGCTCGGAGCCTCGGCAGTCCGCCTGCCCCTAGCTGGTAGGGTGGCCCGTGCTGCTTCCGCACGCCCAGGCCCCTGTCTGCCCGCAGGGCCGCTGCTCCTCATCGTGGAGTACGCCAAGTACGGCTCCCTGCGGGGTTTCCTGCGCGAGAGCCGCAAAGTGGGGCCCGGCTACGTGGGCAGCGGGGGCAGCCGCAACTCCAGCTCCCTGGACCACCCGGACGAGCGCGCCCTGACCATGGGCGACCTCATCTCGTTCGCCTGGCAGATCTCGCGGGGGATGCAGTACCTGGCCGAGATGAAGGTGAGTGCCGCTCCACCCGCCACGCCACGCCGCCCCGCCCCCGCCGCCACGCCACGCCACGCCCTAGCCGCCACGTCACGCCCCCGCCGCCACGCCACGCCACGCCACGCCCCAGCCTGAGGGGTCTTGTTTCCTGTCTCCAAGCTCGTCCATCGGGACTTGGCTGCCAGAAACATCCTGGTAGCTGAGGGAAGGAAGATGAAGATTTCGGATTTTGGGCTGTCGCGAGATGTGTACGAAGAGGATTCCTACGTGAAGAGGAGCAAGGTGCCCAGGCCCAGGGTGTGATGCGGGGCTCCCGGCGCGGGGCTGGGGGCGTCGCGGCTGCACGCGCGGGCGGCGGGCGGCGGGCGGCGCCCTTGGGACATCTGGAAAAGACAAGGCACAGTTTTTAGAGCGCCACACTTTTTCTAGTCCTCCTCCCCAATCCCGAGTCCCCAGAGACCCCGTTCGGGGCCCCCGCGAGTGCGCCGTCTCTCCCGGGCCGCGCCCGGGCAGTCCCCCGCTTTCAACTCACTTTCCAAGGCCGCCTAGTGCTGCACAAGTGCAGCCCTCTTCGTAGTTGTTCCTCTCGGTTCTGCAGAATAAAAGGTCACCATTTTGTGTAAGTTTAGCTTTTTGCTCAAAGGAGGGTGAAACGAAATAAGCAGGAACATGGCGGTCATTCTTTTCAGAAAGGAATGGACTGCTTTTGCTTTACAAGTGGGTGTTCTCCCAGGAGGGCCTGGGACTCCTGGGCTGGGTGAGTTTGGGGGCCATGCAGGAGCCCCCTGAAGATGAGATCCAGAGATGCAGCTCAGGGGTCTCCCATTGTCCAAGTCCATGAAACAGATGGTCAGTGCCCATCTGGGGACGATGTTTCACAACATCGTCCTATTCCTGTGCAACTTCCTTGATCCTCTTTGTTTGGTCACCCATCTCAGCCAGCCACTATCCTGCAGCCTCCAAGTGACAGCCCAGGCCATGTGCATTCAGGGGCTGTTTAAGGGTCACAATGACCAGACATTCAGAGCAAAGTTGCTCAAAAGAAGAAAAAAAAAATACAGCTT
>VBSM01001468.1:507317-517889 GCA_008086735.1 Cheirogaleus medius | reverse complement strand
TGGCACTCTAGCCTGGGCAACAGAGTGAGACTCTGTCTCAAAAAAAAAAGAATACTTTTAAGAAAAAGAAATTACAGTAAATGTTGTGTTACAATAGAAGACATGCATTTTTTAAATTGCTTTGTGCCTTAAGACTTACCTGTGGAAAAGCTATTTCTCAAGTTGCATTGGAAAGGATTTGTTAGGTCAGACCCCAGCAGGACTTCTGGGAAGTGCCTGTCTGTGCACTTATTCAAAGGTGCTAAAAGACCCCTGGGATTCAATAGGAGGGAAAAACCAGCCTCAAAACACATAAACAGATTGCATCCCTCAATGCTCTTCAGAGGAGCCTTTAGTGTGTCAGCTAGTGTCAGACATTCCCCAGGTGGAGAGTTAGATGTTGGTTTCCCAAACACATTTGCCCTGAGAACATCCAGAGAGATCTTGCTCCAGGTATCCTTGGCCCTCATGTAGAGAAGCACTGCTCTGCACCACCCAGCAGGCATGTGGCACGTGACAAGCTGGCCCCGTGTGGCTGTGTGTGGACACTGATGCCCGCCAGCATCTCAGCAAAGCCTGGGAGGTGCCAGCTGGGGCCCCAGCCCCTCACGGCTGTGCACAGCCAGCTGTGTGCCAGGAGCATGCACAACACTCCTTCCAGGACTGGAAGCTCAGGGACACGGCCTGATCTCCTTCACCCCTGCTTCCCTGGGCATTAGAGTAATTACAGTGCCTTTCTTTCACCCCCTATTCAGGGTCGGATACCAGTCAAATGGATGGCAATTGAGTCCCTTTTTGATCATATCTACACCACCCAAAGTGATGTGTAAGTGTGGGTGTTGCCTGCCTGGGGTGGGGTTCCTTACATGCATGGAGGGCCATGATGCTTGTCTGTGGAGCTCACCAGGGAACAGTGCTGTCCCTGAATACTTGTCTGCCATGCCAGCCACCTGCACTGACCCCTACACTGAGCGGCCTTCACGACATATTTGTTCAGCAAATGGCCAGGCCCAGGCAGTGGCTCTGAAACCTAAATGGAACGTGTGAGAACAGAGCAGGTGGCTGAGAACCCACCTTCCACCCCCACACCCCCCTCCCCGTCTCTGAGCCTCTAGTGACTCATAGGCCCAGCCAACAGTTGCCTTCCTGTGGGTCCTGAGCAGGGGGTCAGTTCAGGCAAGGCACTCTGTGACTGTTCCCCCACCCACAGGTGGGGATTGGGGGCCCCGAGGGAGGTGTCCTTGTGAGTTTGTAGGCTGGTGTGCCCCAAACTGCTGCAAGGTAGGAGCTAAAACTTGTTCTTCCAGGTCAAATTATAAGACCTGATAGTTTTTAAAACACAGCACACTTGCTTCTAAAGTATTAAGCAATCAACAGACTTGAATATTTTGAATAATGTCAGCTGTGAGAAAGCAGTTCGAAGTAATTTTAGACAATAGTTTTCTGATTGCATAAACTGCCTGTAGGATGATTGGAAAATGCAGAGAAAAGCATGAGGTAGAGGCTGGAAGTCCCTAGATCACACACCCAGCGGCCCCTGCCAGCCTTCTGGTGTGTTCTGTGATACACATATGTGTACTTTACCTTGCTCTGGTGGGCTTGTGTGATGATGCTGTTTTGTGACATGATGTTCCCACTTCACAGTAAATTTTCCTTCACAGTTAAATATTTTTCTGGCTGGTCTGATGATAGTGTGTTATCAGAACTTATTAACATTAGCGTCACTGGCCGGGTGCGGTGGCTCACGCCTGTAATCCTAGCACTCTGGAAGGCCGAGGCAGGAGGATCGCTTGAGCTCAGGAGTTCGAGACCAGCCTGAGCAAGAGTGAGACCCCAACTCTACTAAAAATAGAAAGAAATTAATTGTCCAACTAAAAATATATAGAAAAAATTAGCATGGTGGTGCATGTCTGTAGTCCCAGCTACTCAGAAGGCTGAGGCAGGAGGATCGCTTGAGCCCAGGAGTTTGAGGTTGCTGTGAGCGAGGCTGATGCCACGGCACTCTAGCGCAGGCAACAGAGCGAGACTCTGTCTCAAAAAAAAAAACAAAAAACATTGGTGTCACTAAAGGTGGTATACAACCCCCTACTGCTAAATTTGACTAGCTTAAAAAAATGTTTTAAAATTAAAAATATATATATTTTTCTATAGCTTTTTTCTTCTAAGATTTTAGAAGCACACAGAAAAAGTGAAAGAATTACCCAGGGCACCCAAGTCCTATCGCATAGGTTCTCCCCCTTTTAGGTGCCAGCTACATGTCCCCCTTGTAGAGTTGCTTCTCTGGGGCAGGGACTTCAGCATGTGGGGTTTCGGGGGCAGGCAGGCTTCCATCAGTGTGGCCAGACCCAGCTGCAATCTGGGAGCCACTCTCTACGCTGGGGGCCAACAGTGTCAGCAGGTGCTGGGGGGATGGATGTCTGGGCTCTGCGGAGGGCGCCTCAGGGGGCCCTCACCAGTGGGCCAGGTAAAGCCCCTCAGCGGGCCACTCGATTGCTGCAGGTGGTCCTTTGGAGTCCTGCTGTGGGAGATCGTGACCCTAGGGGGCAACCCCTACCCTGGGATTCCTCCTGAGCGGCTTTTCAACCTTCTGAAGACTGGCCACCGGATGGAAAGGCCCGACAACTGCAGTGAAGAGATGTGAGCGGGGTTTGCTTTGGCCCAGCCTTCCTTGGGAGGGGAGGGGACACGTGCACCCATTCCCTCCCACTCTTGAGCAGCCTGCTGCCCTGGGATAGGTGGGTGGTGAGGAGTGGCAAGGTGGAGGTCAGAGGGCCACCCTTGGTGTGGTGGCAGACACTGGGCCCCTGACCCTGCTGTGGGGTACGGGGGTTCCTGGGGGCCTTACTAGAATAAGTGGAAGCAGGGCCTGGAACAGTGCAAGCTCAAGACCTGGAGACCTTCCCCGCAGGGCGCCTGGGGAGGGGTACATCATCCAGAAAGGCCCAGGAGTGTGGGGTGGGGAGTGTCCAAGTGTAGGTGCAGGGGCAGTCTGGACCTCAGCCTGAGTGCACTGGAGCCTTCACACCTCACACTGTTGGGCTGTTAGATGAGACGGTCCTAGGAGGCCAGGTCAAGAACAGATGAGAAGGGGCCATCCAGAGGTGGAGATACACTGGTCCATTCATTCCACAGAGCTTGGGGCAAGGTGGGGTGTGCCAGGGCGAGGTGGGCCATCTGGGCACCTAGGGAAGCAGGAAAGGTGCAAGACAGAGGTGTGATTGCCAAAGGTTTTTGTTTGTTTGTCTCCACACCTTAAAGCCATCAGTTCATCCTTCCTAAGAATTTTAAGGACTGGAACTTCCTGCTCAGTTGCCACAGTGGTGTAGCATCCAACCAGCTGTTTACCAGTGTCTTTGCAAAGGAAGTAAAAATGAATCCCCCCCAGAGGGAAGGGAAGACTACAGGATGCTGGATTGTGGTGCTGGGTGCCTGAGCCCACAGTGACCCTGAAGGCCAGGGTCCTGCAGGGAGGCTGTACCCCAGCTCCCCAGCTCCCAGCAAGGCTCAGACAAGATGTCAGTGATGCAGAAACAGCTTTGAGGCTTGGGTACAGAGCACCCTCAGCCAGGCACAGCACTGGGTGCGGTGGCTGTGACAGGCTATTGAGGCCTGGCTTTGCCAGGTAATCACGGCCCGTCTGCTCTTCCCACCAGGTACCGCCTGATGCTGCAGTGCTGGAAGCAGGAAGCAGACAAGAGGCCAGTATTTGCCGACATCAGCAAAGAGCTGGAGAAGATGATGGTTAAGAGCAGAGTGAGTGCTCAGAGCTGGTTCCCACAAGCAGGATGTGGCATGGGGGTTCCAGCCTCACCCCAGGGCCCTCAGAGTTGCCAATGTGGGGCCAGACTGGGGCCATACAGAAGGCCATGCTGTCCCCTGAGGGCAGGCAGCGGACTGAACTCTGCTCAAGCCAGCCCCTTGGGCTTCTTTTCAAATCATGAAAAAACTAAGATTCTTAGCCTGACACTTAGGAACAGCTCTCCGCAGACAGGCGAGGGAGGAAAATATTCCAAAGCCAAAGAAAACCATGTTCAATAATGGAACCTGAGGAAATAGAGTTGAGTCAGATGTCCTAAATGCAGATGCTCACAGGGTGCTGCTGGGGGTGGGCGGAGCCTAGGGAGCTGTGGGCCTGCGGCACAGGAGCACACTGCCCTCACAAGGTTCCTCGCTGTGCCCAAGGGTGGCCTGCAGGAAGATGAGCCAGGGATGTGCCAGGTCTTCTGAATTCTCCAAGGCTTATGTGAAGTCTCCCAGTTTTTATTGTTAACAACTCATTTAAATATTCAAAAGCCCAACTTGGGCCAAACAGAACATATCTGAGGGGCCAGAGTCAGCCCCTATACCTTCAGTTTGCAACTCTCTAAATGCAGAACATGAGAAGGTCAGCAAATTCTCAACTGATACTTATCAAGCAACTGTGAGGAACCATATTCTGTCTTGGATTTTGGGAATGCAAGTAAGCAAGACCTCCCGGCCCTGCCCTCAGGATGTTTCTGTAGAGGCTTCACTTTAACAATGGCACATTTACTAAGAGTTGTCACTTCTTCTGACACAAAAAGCAGGATGCACTTGACATCATTGTATGGCCTGGGCGAAAACCTTGAATCCTGTGAATGCAGGGTTGTCCTGAACAGAAGAGATGGCTGATGCCAAGGAGAGCTGGCCTTCCTGGAACAGTGCTGAGAAGCAGCCAGAGAAATGCCAGAGCTCTTCTATGCACATTCAGCCAGGGCAGTGGAAGTAGCAAGCACATGGGAGCCCTCATGCTTGGGAGCTGCAGCCTATAGCAGTAGCGTCCTGTGCAGACCTGACAACAGTGTCATATTTCAGATGTCTGAGCCCTGACAGGGTGTTGTAGATGGCAGGGGTCCCTGGAAGGAAGCTGAAAAGCACCCTATAGGTGGGGGCTGCTTCTTGATTCTTGTTGCTTCTGTGTGAGGAATGTGGCTGCAAGCTCTCCCGGAGCCTGAGGGCTGTCAACAGACAGTTCCAGTGCATGCCAGGCCCTGGAGATAGGATGCTGAGGGAGCACATTTCTGTCCCCAGGGAGGTGACTTTCTAGGGAGAGAGACAGTAGATAACACCTGGGGGGAGTGATGAGGCTCCCTGATAAGGACCAGATGAGGCAACAGCCACGGGAGCTCGGAGAGACCAGGAGACCAGTGCAGAGTGGGGGCACATCCAGGACCTCTGCCCCTTGAGCAGCAAGAGGACGAAGGTGTGTCCAGTGGTGGCCCATGGTAGGGGCTGACGAGCCACCTCTCTCTTTCAGGACTACCTTGACCTTGCTGCGTCCACCCCATCCGACTCCCTGCTTTATGACGACGGCCTGTCGGAAGAGGAGACGCCCCTGGTGGACTGTAATAGCGCTCCCCTCCCTCGAGCCCTCCCTTCCACATGGATTGAAAACAAACTCTATGGTAGAATTTCCCATGCATTTACTAGATTCTAGCACCGTTGTCCCCCTGCTCTGTCCTTACTCTTGGTGATGCTTTTTAAGGTGTTTCTGATCTGAACAAAACCAAAGTCTGCTCTGAACCTTTTTATTTGTAAATGTCTGACTTTGCATCCAGTTTACATTCAGGCATTTTTGCAACTATGTTTTTCTAAAAGGATGTGAAAATAAGTGTAATTATCACACCGCCCAGCAATTTACGATGATAGAGGAGAAAACACAGAGGGCAGAACTCTCAGGGGAGATAGAGAACTTAACGAATGAGTCATTTCCAGGGTAGAAATCAAGTCTCAGTACTTCTAATTTAACTACTTGGATAAATTTACCCAATCTGAGGAGGTATTTAATTGAGAAAAAAGCAGCCAGCACCCACCCGCCTGCACTGGGAGCACAGCCAGGCCCGCCATCCTGGGTGGGCGGATGCCTCAGAGGCTGCTCAGGGCTGGGAGTGGAGGTCGGCCCGTGTCCCAGCTGCGTGTCCACCAGCAGGGGCAGGGAGGCGGCAGGAGCCAGACGGGCCTGGGAGGACACACCCAGACTGCTGTTTTCACATCCTTTGCATTATTCACTGTCAGGACTGTTGTCACCTACAAAGTGCTAAAAGCTGGAGCAAGTACTTTTTGAAAGAACATAGTCTGTGGTGCTGTGGTCTTGCAATGGACAGTAAATATGGTTCTTGCCAAAACTCCTTCTTTTGTCTTCAATTAAATACTTGAAATTTTTCTGTTTCCTAACTTCATCATTGATTGTTGTGAACTCTTGGAGTCTCAAACATTTTTCAAGCCGAGATTGTTCCTTTTGCATGCCTCCCGACTCACTGACTCCTCGCTGGCTTTGGGTCTGGTGCTACACTCCATGTGTGCTTACGGTGCTGTGGGGCTGGCCTGTGTGTGCCCTCTATTTGGAAGGTCCTCTACCCCGCTGTAGGCTTGGATGACAGTCGAGTGCCTCCTTTACAGTAGAGAACGTTTTATAGAACGTTCTGCTGCAGTGAGCCACTTTACACAGCTGTAGAGAAAGAGTTAAACAGTTCAACAACTGGACATCAGATCTGAGAGTCTAAAGCTCGTGAAAGTCAAAATTGGTAGTGTCTGTTAAGTTACATTTACCAAGAGCGCACATGATGTTTCCCCTAAATATAACGATGTTTTGGAAACCTGGAGCACAAAACCGTTAATGTAATTGGCACAGAAACCATGAGTTTGGTTTGAACATCAAAGGGAGTTTTGCCAAGGCCTTACTGTCTGCACATGAAGTTTTGGTTCTTCAGTGCAGAACAAATTATCTGTTTTCATTTTTAGGCATGTCAGACCCGAACTGGCCTGGAGAGAGTCCTGTACCACTCACGAGAGCCGATGGCACTAACACTGGGTTTCCAAGATATGCAAATGATAGTGTATATGCTAACTGGATGGTTTCACCCTCAGCGGCAAAATTAATGGACACGTTTGATAGTTAACATTTGTTTGTGAAAGGTAATGGACTCACAAGGGGAAGAAACATGCCGAGAATGGAAAGTCCACTGGCCCTTTCTTTGTGCACATCACACTGGCCAAGCCAAGTTCTGTTCCCAGGTGGCAGACTCGTTTTTGGTAGTTTGTTTCAACTGCTTTCCAAAGTGGTTTTATTTCCAATAGCCAGTGATTTTCCCTACTAGCAGACATGCCACACTGGGTAAGAGTTCTGAGTCTTAGTGGTTAAATATTCCTTTCTCTTCTGCACCCAGTGGCACCCAGTGTTGGTCTGTGTCCATCAGTGACCACCACAGTTCTGTGTTCACCACTCACTTGCTTGTATATGAAATTGTACCTGAACTTCATTTTTCTGATTGCCACCAAATAAGGCAACAAGATCTAAACATGAAGCACATGCACACAAAAGGCAGTAGGAAAAAAAAATGGCCAAAGTGACCTGTCCTTGTTCAGAATGAGAGCCTCATGGGGCCTGGGTGGTGGTGTCAAAGCCCCACGAGGGCTAGAGGGGAAGAGGGGACCTCAGGATGGGCCTTGGCTCAGCGTTCGAGATCCTGAGAATGGTTTTTTAAAATCATGTAACCTTTTCTTAGGAAGACATTTGGTTTTTATCATGATTAAGATGATTCTTAGATTTAGCACAATGGAGAGATCGATGTCATATTTACTGTGTAGATGGGGGCATGATGGAAGAGGGCTTACAAAACACATTTGTCTCTACTGGGCCCACTATATCAGCCTCACGTGTTCAGTACTGAGTGACCACTACCCCTGACCAGAATAGCGTGAAGAAAGGGGGCTTATGGAGTGGAGTGACCCCCATTCTCAGGACTGCTGATGGCAGAGGCTTCACTGCTGCGAATCCCACCCACCACCAACCTTCATCGCACCCACAGCCAGCCAGAGCCCAGAGCAGCAGCTCATCTTACACGGTAGGAGTAGGTAGGACCTGTGCTCACATTCATTCAAGCCACATGACCTTGCTCACAGAGGGACAGTTCAGCTAGCTGTGTTAGAAGTAGCATTGACAATGACCAAGGACTGCTGCACCTCCTATCACAATTCTGACGTGGAAAAGACAATGCTTTGGCTCTCACAGAGCTTGTGTGTAAAGGCACATATATCAACTCTTCCTCGGTTTGTGATTTAATGCTGCTATAGCGAGACATCTGTGTTTCTTAGATTCTGACCATGACTCATAAGCTTCTTGTCATTCTTCAATGGTTGTTTGTGGACACAGACACTCAACACCCCTCCTGTCTTGTGGGGGTGGCTTTTGGGAAGTCATAGCAGCTCTTCTGGCTGTCTTGGCACTGTAACTTTGCAGAAAAGGGTCAGATTACCAAAACACTGCCTGGTCCTCAGACTCAAAGCACTGTGATGGGACTTAAAATAGTCTCATTAAAATACTGTATTTTATAGGCATTTCACAAAAGCAGTAAAATTGTGGCATTTTGTGTGGCCAAGAAGGCTTGGATGAGCATATGACGGAGCCTTATGGTGTGTGTGTGTGTGCGCACATGTGAGCACACACATCCAGAGAGGGAGCTGGAAAAATGCCTCCTGAACATGTAACGTAGCTTTAGTTTGGGCCATTTTTCAGCTACACTGTGATAAGTTCTTCTACAGATATCAATAGACATGGTAACTTTTGATTTTCAGATGTGTTTAATGATAGTGTTATCAAATGCATAAATAGGATAAACTCTCTCAAATTGTTAAAAAAAAAAAAAAAAAACCTACACAGTAAGTATGAATTGCTACAGCAGGTTCATTCTCAGCTGGGTAAGAACTCCGAGTCTAAACAGCTGACCCAGTGATGGGGAATTAACCTTTAACTAATAACCTAATTGCCTATTTCTGAGTTATAAAAGTACCCATACTTAATTAGTCCTATCAGAATTTTCACAGATATATATGCAGAAGTTACTAAATATTAAGTATCACTGAGTATCAAGTAGCAATCTGTCAGTTAGTAAAATTTGTAAAATCTATTTGTGAAAGGTTAAGTCATACCATGTTAAATTTTGTAATCAAGGTGACTAAGAAAATAATTTCAGTTGTATAAATAAAATCATGTATCATAAAATGTGTAAACTTTTTTTCTTTTTAACTTCCTAGTTGGAAACATCAGGTTTCTGATTTTGAAGTTTCCATACAAGAATTAAAGCGCCACAAGGGAATCTCTCATGACAACCACTGGGGATCAGTAGTGAGGACTGGAGCTCTGGCCATGTTACTGGCTTGTCTTGTGTGATTGGCATGCGAATAGGCACAAGATAATAACTGCTAACAACTCAGCTACCTGTTCCAGGGATCCCTGCCTTCAGGTGTCCTTCCCTAGAACAAAGCACAGCCAACATGGAGTTTAGGTCTTCGCAGTTCTGTAGCAATTTGTTTGCTGCTAGTTTTTGGAAGCTGACGTTGGAGCTGTGGGAGACAGAATGTGTAATAAAATGCAGTCATGAATGAAGTTCCATTAGAAGTTGGAGGAAAAAACGTTGTCCTGAACTACTGTAAGCTTTACATACTAACCGTTTGTATCTTCCTCTCGGATTGCGCGGGAATTCTCTGAGCCCTCCTCAAGTGCCTGGCAAGGAGCAGGTGAGTCCTCTGGCAGACAGGAATTGTGCATTAGGTGCTGAGGGCTGGTGTCATCTCCAGGGCATACATACCCGTGTGTACACATAGGCCTGTGCGTGCTTCATCCAGTGGCTGCCCCGGGCCTTTGAGGCCACACCTCCTTGCCTTGGGTGCTGCCCGCAGCTCCCCTGCACTTTGCAGCGGCTGGGACTCAACATAATCTCCAGGGCCGGTTGTTTGCTTTAGCCTTTACCTCTGAATGTTTAGAAACCCATGGCAAGAAAATGTAATACTAAAAGTCCCCTTTTCAAGAGCATAGACACAAATACTTAAGGAGTATTTGTGTGTATATGTTTGTTGGTTTTTTTCCCCCTAAAAAAAAAACCACGTTTTCCACCAACCTCCATAAAGCTTATCTGGGTGGAAATCTAGTTAAATGTGTCTGGGAGCAGGGCTTGAATAAGTTCTTACTATATAAAAGAAAATTTGAAGGGAAAGCATAATTTCCACCAATATAAAGAAAGCCTTCCCCCCTCCCCTAGGCAGAGCAGTGAGCAGTTCTCCTCCCTCTTTGAAGCATATTCATGCATAGTATACAGGCACACCTCATTTTCTTGTGCTTTGTTTTATTGTTTGTTTTTTTTTTAACAAATTGTAGGTTTGCAGCAACCCTGTGTTGAGCAAGTCAATTGGTGCCATTTTTCCAACAGCATATATTCACTGTGTGTCTCTGTGTCAGCTTTTTTTAGCAATAAAATAATTTTAAATTAAGGTATGTATATTGATTTTTAGACATAATGCTATTGTATACGTAATAGACTGCAGACTAAACATAACTTCTGTATGTACTGGGAAACCAAAAAATTCATGTGACTCACTTATTTGTGATATTCACTTTGTTGAAGTTGTCTCAAATGGAACTCACAATCTCTCTGAGGTATCCCTGTCTTTAACTGCCCTCGCAACTGGAGGGTGGTTCTAGGAAGTCCTAAGAAATCCTTACCAGCCAGGCGCATGGCTCAGGCTTATAATCCTAGCACTCTGGGAGGCTGAGGCAGGAGGATCACTTGAGCTCAGGAG
>VBSM01001468.1:492251-504122 GCA_008086735.1 Cheirogaleus medius | reverse complement strand
TCCTGCCTCAGCCTCCCGAGTAGCTGGGACTACAGGCATGCGCCACCATGCCTAACTAATTTTTTCTATTTTCAGTAGTGACCGGGTCTCGCTCTTGCTCAGGCTGTTCTTAAACTCCTGAGCTCAAGCGATTCTCCCGCCTCGGCCTCCCAGAGTGCCAGGATTACAGGCGTGAGACACCGCGCCTGGCTAGGAACTACTTATTTTATAAACCTCAGTATATCACCCAAGACCTGACACAGAATTTGAATCACACATTATCTCCTCTCCAAATTAAAGCTGCACACATTCAGTATTTAAGCCCATTGTTGGGGAAACCTCAGTTACTTTACAAACAAGTCTAATGGAGGAGTCAAATAGTTTTAAATATGCGACAAATACCCCTAACCCTGCTGCTTTAATTTCATGCTAGGTCCGGCCCGAAGAGCCCCGGTGGCACCCTCTCCCCGCTCCCGAGCGGGGGAGCGCGGGGCGCACGTGTCCGCAGGCGGGGCTGCTCCAGACGGCCAGCCAGAGGCGAGATAAAGGGAGGAAACACACGCTGCTGTTCGAGAGAAAGGAAACGCAGAGGGAGGAGGACAAAGAGGAGAAAATGCCTGGCGTGGAGGGGAGTGGCGCTGCCACGCATCGCCCCACGTTAGGAGGTGAGGCGGTTTTGAATTCGGGTAGTAGGGACGGGGGCTTGTCTCCGCGGAGGGCTTGCAGCCGTCGGCGAAGGGCCTTGGGGACGTTCCTGGAACCGTCGGTTGAGCGGAGGGGTATGGGAAAGGGCTTCTCTTTTTTCCCCTACTCACTGAAATCGTACAATGCCCGACCTCGAAGACATTTTCCAGCATGTCCCCTCAACTCCGTCATTCAACATGCGACGAAACCCAGGTCCGAAGAAAAGGAGAGACCAGCCCACAGGTCACTGGCGGCCCGGCGCTCCCGAGGATGCTCGGACACCTCTGGGGACCTGGCGGCCCTAATTCGGCGCGCACGCGGGCGCTCACAGCCCCTAGGGCTCTGGGGACGGGCCCCTGGGCAGGCCGGCGCTGCCGCCTCGCCCGGTCCCGCGACGGGGGGTGTCCACAAGGCCAGCCTGCGGCCGGGCTCTTTCCCGCGGGCGCTGGCTCGGGCAGGAGCCGCGGCATGCTGCGGCCTCCACAGGTCGTTTGGGGGGCGCACATACATACTCTTTAACAGATTAAATGGTTAAAGGGAACGAAAGTGCCAGGCTCCGGGCGTCCTACGCCAGACATCGGGGGCGCGCAGGATGGGCGGGACCCGGCAGGCGTGGGCGGGGCGCGCGGCCGCCGCATTTCCCGCGCGCGCCGGAAGTGGCCGTTCTCGGCGCGGCGGCGCGCCCGGGGGCTGGGCGGCTGAAGCGGCGGCTGCCCCACTAAGGGGCGCCGCCCGGTGTACTCGCTGCCGGAAGCAGGCGGCGTCGCGGCGTCCGCGGTGCGCAGAGCGGGCAAGCTCGGTGAGTACCCGGCCCACCCGGCCTCGCTCGTCCGCGGCTACCGCAGGCTCGGGCCCTGGCGGTGCGGGGGCCGTCGGGGTCGGGTAGCCTCGCGGACGAGCCCCTCCGGAGCTCTGTCCCCCGGGGGTCGCCCCGCGGACGAGCGCTTGTGGGGCCCTGTCCCATGGAGCCGCCTCACGGACGAGCCCTCGAGGCCGCTGTGGTTTTAGGGAAAAGCCACGTTTTTTTCTGAGAAAGGTGCTGCCGGAGACCGTAGGTTTTGCATGTCAAGTGTTTTTTGTTTTGTTTTGTTTTTTAAACCAACTCACCACATCTCTCCTCCTCTCGGTGGATAAACTTTTTAGTCAGTCTTTATTGCTTGAAAGTAGTTTTCTCTGACAGCAGCCCCTCTTTATCTGACAGACACCAGAACGGACGCCTTTAAAAGATGCCCGTTTGTGGAGGAATCTGTGGGGCCGAGGAGACTATGGGACGGGGAGCCTCTGGCAGCTGTCAGATAATTCATCTTGAAAATTACTTTATTCCTGAACAAGTGACTGAGCAGTAATTTATAAAACACGATAGTGATACTTATGTTTGTGATGATGGAATTGACGGAATGACAATTTGACTATAATCTGAAGCTTCTAAGCCCCTGACTTGTTAAACTTGGAGGCATTTTCTTGCTTGCTTTTGAGATATAGATGAGATGTGAAATTTCACCATCATTCAAGGTTCACAGGAGCTGGGCCTTCATTTCTTGTGGAATTAATGTTTTTTAATGTTGTATTAAAATAGTAGCTTCGATCTTGGAAGTGAGAAACCAAGTATTTTATGACTGTGAATGTTAACATTTATCTTGTATCGTTATTCTGCAACCGTTTGTTTAAAACTGTCATGTGACTAAAAAAATGCAGAAAGGATGATGGATTTCCAATATGTATGGCTCAGAGAATTTTGACTTAAATAGGCACAGTTTTAGTTCCAGTTTGGAAATTACATTTTTCTCTTTCTTAACTTTTTTGTTGATGTATAAAATACATATGAAGTCAACAAGTGTGTAAATCTTAATTGTACAGCTCAATGAATTTTTTACATATTACTTTGTGTGACCACCAGATAGATCAAATTATAACTGTGGAGCATTTCCATTATCCCAAGAGTTTCACTCTGCTTCTTCCAAGTCAGTTATACCCCTGCTATCCAGTCTGTATTCTGATTTCTCTCATCAGCTTTTAGTTTTGTCTATTTTGAGCCTCATCTTAGTGGAATCATACAGTATGCTCAGCATATTGCTTGTGGGATTCACCCATATTTCGCGGTATGGTATCATTTATACATATCATGGTATGGTATCAGTAGTTCTTTCTTTTTAATACTGTGTAATATTCCATTGTATGATCTGTGACTATTCTGTTGATGAACATTTGTGTTTCCAATTTTTGTATATGATGTATTTTGAATATTAAAAATGCTGTGAACATTCTTGTAAATGTCTTGATGAGCCTCTGTATGCATTTCTGTCAGCTGTAGAATGACGGAGTCATAAGGTAGGCAGAAAATTACATTTTAACTAATGTGGAGTCTTTTTTCTAGTATAATAGATTTTGTTATTTTAACTAACATGACATTAAAGGTTGGTAAAAAGCATAACTATTATGAGTTCGAGACTTAAGTGATTCATTCATTACCACATTATTTACCCCTTGGATTGCACATCTAGGACAGTCTTCTGTGAGACTATTGTTACTTGTTTAACTGTTAGACAAGTCTGTTAGGGCTGGTGATGATCTGACTCTGAAGTTTGGTGTAATACTTACATAAGCACTGTGTTGCTCAAGTTAGTGGTTGTTAGGGGAAACGAAATACCAAAAGGATGTGACTAAAAATGAATTGAAGAATCATGGGATTACAAGTCAAAGAACTTACATTGTTATTGTCGTGCTACATTAGCGTTAGGTATAAATGTAAAATTGAGTTATAGGGTTAGTTACAAATGTGAATTTACTGCAGGAATATAGTGATTTCCACATGGACTGAAATACTAGTATATTTATACTCTGAACAGACAACAAAAATCACTAAACATTTACGAGAAATCAGTAGCATGTAAGAGAAGCCAATATTGAACAAAACAAGAAATAGGCCCTGAAGCAATGAAGTTATATAAGAGACAGAAGAAAACTTTAAAATAAATATTAGTATCCTCATATTTGGTAGGGTATCATGCCTTTTGAACACATATACCATGTTTCCCCGAAAATAAGACAGGGTCTTATATTTATTTTTCCTCAAGAAGACACCCTAGGGCTTATTTTCAGGGGATGTGTTATTTTTTTAAGGACAGTGCAACAATCTACATTTATTCAAATATGGTTAAGTTGTCTTCTTCTGGAACATCATCATAACTCTCCAAACCCCGAATTCCATCCTGAATTTCCTGCGACTCTATTTCCTTTAGAACCATTGGCCCCATTCTCTCATGTCGAGCAATAGAGCTGTCATGGGGCAGATGAGAAGGGCTGCTTGTCGTCTTTACCGCTCTGTGACAAAATGCATGGGTTGTGCAGATACGCTGCGTAGCCACGCCCATCACTAGGTCTTATTTTCAGGGTAGGGCTTCTATTGCGCAAATGCTTAGAAATCCTGCTAGGGCTTATTTTATGGGTAGGTCTTATTTTCAGGGAAACATGGTAGGCTGCCTCAAAAAAAAAGCAATCAGTTCTTGAATATTGAAACATGGGAAGTAGGATAGAATTACCATGATGTGGAAAGTAGATCTAGAAGAGCCAATGTACATGTAATAGGAGTTCCAGAAAAGAATAGAAATTGAAAGAGAAGAAATAACCACAGAGAAAACAACATCCTGAGGGTAGGAATATCAAGGCAAAGTCTCAGGCAGCCTAAGCCAGACAAAAATAAGTATCAGGGGACAAAGTACTGGCAAATATAGATCAACCCTTCCCTCTCTGGTCTTTGTTTCTTCATCCATGCAATGGGGATGATCAGGAAGTATGCCTTTTCTGAGAGCTGTTGGGAAGATATGTTAGATGTGCTGACTGCTCCTGTTTCCCACTCTCCTCCCCTACCAACTGACAGATGCCAGATTCCCCATTTCCACTTCACAGTAGAATGAAAACAATTAAAATATCAAGAGAACAAGGAGGCCAGGCGTGGTGGCTCACGCCTGTAATCCTAGCACTCTGGGAGGCCCAGGCGGGCGGATTGCTCAAGGTCAGGAGTTCGAGACCAGCCTGAGCAAGAGCAAGACCCCGTCTCTACTAAAAATAGAAAGAAATTAATTGTCCAACTAAAAATACATAGAAAAAATTAGCCAGGCATGGAGGCACATGCCTGTAGTCCCAGCTACTCAGGAAGCTGAGGCAGGAGGATTGCTTGAGCCCAGAAGTTTGAGGTTGCTGTGAACTAGGCGAACACCATGGCACTTTAGCCCGGGCAACAGAGCGAGACTCTGTCTCAGAAAAAAAAAAAAAAGAGAGAAAGAGAACAAGGGTATTTGAGCAGAATTACGTGAGTTTTTGAATGGAATAGATATACTGAGAGTCTTAAAAGAATGTTGATAGAGATACACCTAGATGAATTCTGGTGAAACTTATGAACTTCATGGATAAATACACAATTCATAAACTTCCAAAAATAAATATATGGTTACCTATAAAGGAATGGAAATCAGACTTGCAAATAGATTTCCAATTTGGAATATGAAATGTTAAATGACAGAACAGTGTTTAAAAAGTACTTGTGGGACATATTTTGAACTCAGAATCTTACATCTAGTCAAACTGTCATTCAGATTGGGGGCAAACTAAAGCCATTTTCACTCCTACCCACTAGGAATACCTAGGATGTACTATATCAAAATGAAAAATTAATCCAAGAAGAATAGATATAGAATTCAACAAATAGTGATCAAAGAAAACAATAAAATTTATTTCTTAACCCAAGTCATTGATAACTATAGCTAAGAAATTTAATGCAGTGTTAAGAAAGGATTCATAAACCAGAGTAGGCATAATTTTAAAGTCTATAATAATCTGGAGCAAAAATTTAATGTGATTTTAAAATTGATTGGGAAGGTGGGAAGTAGGTAGTCATTTGGGCACTTATCAAGGAAGAAGCTATAGATACTAACCAATTACATGTTATAGTGAATAAGGAAATTTAGACAACAGTTGCACTTCCAGGAACTTATCCTACAGATGAAATAACATGTTCTAAGTTATTTATACTAAGGCAGTTCAGTATATAGTGGCATTAGCTTTGGAAAGATGCACAAAAACTGGAGAAGGAAACTGGACCTCTGGGTTAGAGGGAGACTTTTTACTCTATGCCCTTATATCTTTTTATCACAGGTATTTATTTTGTGAAATTTTAAAGGGATAAATATTTTTTAGAAGAGTAAAAGAAATTTAAGGGTTTAGAGCAGGGATTGCCAATTCTGGCTGGCTACCTATTTTAGTATGACCTGTGACCTAACAGTGGCTTTTACATTTTTAAATGTTTACAGGGGTGAGGGGGAGGAAATAACACTTTATGACACATAAAAACTATATGAAGTTTATATTTCAGTGTCCCTTGGAACACAGCTATGCTCATTCACTTACATATTGTTTGTGGCTGTTTTTATGCCACAAAGGCAGTGTTGATTGGTTGTGACATTTACTATCTAACTTAAAATGTTTGCTGACCTCTGGTTTAGAGGCCAGAAATAGACCTATACATATATAGGATTTTTTGCTTATGATAAAGGTAATATTTCAAATTAATGACAAGAGCATGAATTACATAATAAATGGTAAGAATTAGCTATTTGAGGAAAAAAATTTCTTATATTAGGATTACTTCACGTAGGGAAGCTAAAATTGAGTAGTCATACAGGAAAAGAATGAAGATTTGACTCTATTAACAACAACACAAAAGTTTGCTTAATGGAAAATAATACCTAACACTTATTGAGCACTTAATGCTTGACAGGTTTTATTTGATTAATTGCTAAAATTACACCTCAAGGTAGGTTCTGTAATTATTCCCACTTAACAGGTGAGGAAAATGAAGTTTACATACATTGAAGAACTTGTCTGTGATGAAGAATTAGGAAATGATAGAGCAGATATTTGGCCATATTAGGTCATCTGGTTCCCAAGCCTATTATATAGACAAGAAAACAAAATATTTGCAACATATTAGCACCATTCTGTAGGTATTATCCACATCAGCCCATAAGGATCTACCTCATTCGTTTTTAAATCTCTTATATAAATGTCTGCAGTTTAACCTTTCCCCTATTAATGGATTTTAAATTGCTTTTATTTTTATTTTGCTGTTACATATAACATTAATAAACATCTTATGCATGTGACTTTATATACTATACTAGTGTGGATATTTCTGAGGTATAGAATCTTAAAACTAGAATTGTGAACTGCTGTATTAATGGGCATGTACATTTAAATCAAATTTGCCCTCCAGAAGTTTATGTGTATGTTTAGTTTATCTTAAAGGAATCGTAACATCTTGGAAGGAACATTGGCTATCCAGACAAACTGCCCCATTTTATAGAGGAAGCCCAGAGAGGTTAAGTATTGTGCCCAAGATTACATGGCTATTAAATAGCTGTTACTCTTAACTCTTCAGGTTGTTTTTACTGTGCCATAGGCCAGCACATTTTTCTGCTTTACCTATAATGATATCATGAATATTAATTTGTCTTGCTGAAATCCAGGTACCAGAAGTATAGTTTTCCCCAGAAACACCTTATCAAAAGGATCCGTCTGGTATTGTTCTTGGTACCCAGTGCCTGACACACAGTAGGTAGTCAAGTATTTGTTGAGTAAGTGCTGCTTTCTGGTGATCAGTACTTTTATTATTTTTTATTTATTTATTTTTTTTTGAGTCAGAGTCTCACTCTGTTGCCTGGGCTAGAGTGAGTGCCGTGGCGTCAGCCTACCTCACAGCAACCTCAAACTCCTGGGCTCAAGCAATCCTTCTGCCTCAGCCTCCTGAGTAGCTGGGACTACAGGCATGCGCCACCATGCCCGGCTAATTTTTTTTTTCTATATATTTTTAGTTGGCCAATTAATTGCTTTCTATTTTTAGTAGAGACGGGGTCTAGCTCTTGCTCAGGCTGGTTTTGAACTCCTGACCTTGAGCGATCCGCCTGCCTCGGCCTCCCAGAGTGCTAGGATTACAGGCGTGAGCCACCACGCCCGGCCCAGTACTTTTATTTCTAATTACTTGCCTCTTATTCAATAACATGTTGAAGAATCAGTGTATCACTGTACTACTCATTAAGTAATCAAGAATCCAGAACTTATCAAGAAATAAAACATTCTAATTTACTCCTTCCCAAATGTTTACACTTCAAAATATTTTAGTTTCAGTTTTCTGACAGTGGTTGTTTTCCAAATCATTTTGTGGCTTTGTTTTTGCTATGTAAAAAAATGAACTTAAGATTGTAGATTTATTAATAGCATTTGAAAACTTCAATAAGATATTCTGTACAGAAAATTTGGGAGGATTATATAGAATATAATTTTAAATAGACTCAGGCAGGGCACAGTGGCTCCAGCCAGTAATCCTAGCACTCCGGGAGGCCAAGGCTGGAGGATTGCTTGAGGTCAGGAGTTTGGGACCAGTCTGAGCAAGAGCAAGACCCCGTCTCTACAAAAAATAGAAAAATTAACAAGGTGTGGTGGTGTGCACCAGTAGGCCCACACTCGAGAGGCTGAGGCAAGAGGATTGCTTGAGCCAGGAGTTTGAGGTTGCAGTGAGCCATGATCACGCCACTGCACTCTAGCTGAGGCAGCAGAGCAAGACTGTCTCTAAACAGATAGATAGATAAAAAGATTGACTGACTCAAATGGATTGTGGTTTTCAGAGGGCAGAGGTTATTCTTATTGCAGGTTAGTTTGGCACACTGCGATGTAAGTATCCTGGAAGTGATGCATAGTGTATGTGTTAGTACCAAAACTTGCAGAATCAAAAGATGAAGAACTGCTTAAAAGTCATATTATTATGTAAGGGATCAGTGCTGTGGAATTAACTATCTTTAACATTTCTGTTGTCTCAAAGTCACAAGGCAAATAGAAAAGATGTTAACAGGAGACATTTAGAGTAATATGCAGCATTCTACTTTGGGGCCTGGACTTTTCTTTTTTATTATTAATCAATCTCTTGTCATATAGGTCTATTCATATTTAGTTATTTCTTCTTAAGTCAGTTTTGTTAGTTTGTATCTTTCTTGGAATTTGTCCATTTTCATTCAGTTATCTTTAAAAGGGATTTAGATAATTTAAAAAATCTTGTGTTACCAGTGTGGTTAACATTTCTGAAGTTCTTCATTGCTCTGTGCAGATCCACAGTTCTATCAAGTGTTATGTTCCTCTGCCCAAAGGACTTGTAGTACAGATCTGATGGTGATGAATTCTTTTAGTTTTTTATGTCTGAAAAAGTATTTTGCCTTTTTCAAAGATAACTTTTCTAGATATAGAATTCTAGTTTGGCATATTTTTCCTTTCACTTCCTTAAAGATATTGCTCCACTGTCTTCTCACTTGCATTGACTTCGAGGAGTAATCTTCTCCTTGTATGTGATGTACATTTTTCATCTGGCCACTTTTAAGATTCTTCTGTCATTGGGCTTGAGCAATTTGAATAACATGTGCCTTGCTGTAATTTTCTTTATGGCTCTTGTATTTGAGATTGGTTGAGCTTCTTAAATTTATGTGTTTATAGTTTTCATCAAATTTGGGAAATTTTCAGCCTTCTTTCTTTAAGTATTTCTTTTAACCCTCTCCCTCTTCTTTGAGGACTCTAATCACATGTTTATTAGGTTGTTTGAAGTTGTCACACAGCTCTGTTCATATTTTTCATTCTTTTTGCATTTTTCATAGTTTCTATTGCTATGTCTTCAGTAATATGTTTTTCTGAAATATCTTATCTGCTGTCAATCTCATTCAGTGTATTTTTCATCTCAGACATTGAAATTTTTATTTCCTGAAGTTTAATTTGGATCTTTTCTTTTCTTTTCTTTTCTTTTTTTCTTAAGACAAGAGTCTCGCTCTGTTGCCCTAGGTAGAGTACAGTGGCATCATCATAGCTCACTGCAACCGCAAACTCCCAGGCTCAAGTGATCCTTCTACCTCAGAATCCTGAGTAGCTGGTACTATAGGTGTGTGCCACGATGCTTGGCTAATTTTTCTATTTTTAGTGGAAACAGGGTCTCATTCTTATTCAGTCTGGTCTCAAACTCCTGAGCTCAAGCAATCCTCCTACCTCGGCCTCCTAGAGTGCTAAGATTACAGGCATGAGCCCCCGTGCCCAGCCTTGGATCTTTTTGATGTTATCCATGCCTCTCCTTAGTCTTTTGAACATGAATATTTTTAATATAGTTATAAATAACTGTTTTAATGTCCTTTTCTGCATATTCCCACATCTATGTCAGTTTTAGGTCAGTTTTAATTATTGACTTTTTTCATTATGGGTCATGTTTTTCTTTATGCCTGGTAATTTTTGTCAGATATTGTGAATTTTATTTTGCTGAGTACTGGATATTTTTATATTCCTATAAATATTCTTGAGGCTTATTTTACTGTTACTTAGAAACAATTTGATCCTTTTAGGTCTTGCTTTTAAGATTTGTTGGCAGGACCAGAGGCATGTTTAGTCTAGAGCTGATTATTTCCCACTCTAAGCCAAGACTTTTTTTGAGTACTCTACCCAATGTCCCATGAATTTGAGGTTTTTCAGTCTGTCTGGTGGAAACATGTACTATTCCTGGCCCTGTATGAATGCTTGGTTCTGTGCCCTCTAATTTTTGTGTGGTCCTTTCCTTAGCCTGTTAGTTTCCTCATAAGCCTTCACTAATCAGTGCTCTGCTGAATACCTAGAGGGTTTCTTCTTCAGATCTCTGGAGTTCTCTGTACAGCTCTCTCCTCTCCGGTACTATATCCTTGGAACCCTGGCTGCGTTAATTTCCTCAGACTATCACCTCCGTCCCATCAACTCAGGGAATCTGCTGGGCTCTACTTAGTTTCCCTCCCTGTATGGCTTAGAAACTAAGGCAATAAGCTGGGCAGCCACTTGTTTCTTGCTTCTCTGGGGATCAGTGTTCTTTGTTACCTGATGTTGAATATCTTGAAAAAACTGTTGTTTCATATTTTAGGGTTTTGGCGGGGAGGGTATTTGTTTTTGTTTTATGTTGTTTCAAGCATTCAAGTAAATCTGTCCCCTGTTAGTCCATCTTGGGTATAAGAGGAAGTCATTTTATTCTGTTTTACAGAGTTAGAATTGATAGCTTCTAAGGTTTCTTTCAACTCTGAGATCTTTGATTTTGTATTATATAACTTTTAGCAGCTCATTTTCACATTATCCCTTTCTGTCCTCAAAACACTTAACTAAATCCTCATTTATGTTTAGAAGGTTGATTGGGCTCTGGGCTAATTGACATTATTATTTTCTATTCTATTTCATTGAAAAGTAAACCTTTTAGTAGTGACCCATTTATGAATCATATTTCATGGTTTAAAATACCTTGTCAACTGGGCACAGTGGCTCATGCCTGTAATCCCAGTACTGGGAGGCTGAGCGGGGAGGATGACTTGAAGCCAAGAGTTTGAGACCAGCCTGGGCAACACAGCAAGACTCCCATCTTTTTAATTAATTATATTTCAGAATTTTATAGAGGTACACATGTTTGGGTTACATAATTTGCTTTTGTACAGTTTGAGTCAAAGTTATAACTGTACCCTTTGCCCAGTTAGTGTGCATTGTACCTGTTAGGTGTGAATTTATCCATCCCCTCCTCTCCCCTCCTACCTACCTGATTTCCCTTGAGTTTTACTTCCAGATGTGCATATAAGTGTTGATTGATTAGTTCTAATTTAGTATTGAGTACATGTGATGTTTGTTTTTCCATTCTTGTGATGCTTCACTAAGAAGAATGGTCCCCAGTTGCATCCAGGTTATTACAAAAAATACTAGATCACCATTTTTTTATGGCTGAGTAGTGCTCCATAGCATGCATATATATATATATATACACACACACATACACACACACACACCCCACATTTTATCAATCCACTCATGTATTGATGGGCATCTGGGTTGATTCCACATTTTTGCAATTGTGACTTGTGCTACTATAAACATTGGAATACAAGTATCTTTTTTTAATAAAATGTCTTTATTTCCTTTGGATAAATACCTAGTAGTGGGATTGCTGGATCAAATGGGAGGTCTACTTTAAGTCTTTGAGGTACCGCCATACTACTTTCCATAGAGGTTGTACTAGTTTGCAGTCCCACCAACAGTATATAAGTGTACCTTTCTCTCAACATCCTTAGCCGCATCTGCTGTTTTGGGACTTTTTAATAAAAGCCATTCTCACTGGAGTTAAGTGATATCTCA
>VBSM01001468.1:452354-490946 GCA_008086735.1 Cheirogaleus medius | reverse complement strand
CCTCAGCCTCCCAGAGTGCTAGGATTACAGGCATGAGCCACCACGCCCGGCCCTATTTTTTTGAGGTCTGCTAAAAAATAATGATGGTGTGTATGTTAATGAGGATTGCATTGAATCTGTAAATCACTTTGGGTAGTATAGACATTTTAACAATGTTGATTCTGCATATCCATGAGTATGATATGTTTTTCCATCTGTTTACATCCTCTGCAATTTCTTTCCTCAGTGTTTTGTAGTTCTCCCTATAGAGGTCTTTCACCTCCATAGTTATATATATTCCTAAGTATTTTATTTTCTTTGTTTCTATTGTGAAAGGTATTTCGGCAAGACCTCCGTCTTTACAAAAGTAAAAAAATTAGCTGGGTGTGGGGGCCTGTGGCCATAGTCTTAGCTACTCTGAAGGCTAAGGGAGGAGAATCGCTTCAGCCCAGGAGGTTGGGGTTGCAGTGAGATACATTAACACCACTGCGTACCAGCCAGGGCAATAGAGTAAGACCCTATCTATATATATATGTGTGTGTGTGTGTGTATAATTAATTAATTTATATAAAGAAAACCATATATGAGTTACCATATTAATAAAAGATAGTGGTACTTAGATTAATTACTGTTAGTTCTGTTATTACATTTCACTTCAAGACAGTTTTAGTATGGTTAAGTAGACCTTTATTAATAATTTATACAAGATTATGTCTACATTTTCAGTTTTTGCCTTTCTTTTCTCTAATAAGTGGGCTAGTAACAACTTATAAATAATTAAAAGAGATGCCTCTAAGTTTATCTTTTAAATGATGAAATTCAAGTTGTTTCTTATGCTAAAGATTATGGTTTTGAGGCATGGTTAAGTCCTGGAACTAATATTAGCTTTGCATTCTTATTTTTAGTTAGATAGTATTTCTTAAACTAAAATTTTTTCCCACATCACTTAAACAAAATTTACAATTAATAAGACAGATGCTGTCATAGTAAAAGACTCCCTTGTAGTAAATTAAATTTTTCAAGATACTTGGTTATCATTGGGTTTACTAAAGTAATAAATAGCTAAGGAGAGTTTAGTCCACTATTTGTGGTCTACTAGCCATAAGAAGTTTTAATCTGTCCTTCAGTTTACATAGACATGTGCCACAAAAAAAAACACACACACTGCAGCATTTTCCACGGAAGACATCCAGGCTTTCCTAATCACTAAGAAGGTGGCTGGGATTGATATTCCCTAGTGATCTTTCATAGATTCTGCTGTGCCAATAAAAACATTACTATTGAAAACCAGCTGTCATAGCACATTGTCTTTCTCAACAACCATAAAGAATGGAACTTCTCTTTGCAGTGGAGGCCTCCCTGCCTTCCCTCTCCTAAGTTTAACCGTCTCTATTTCTAGAGTTAAGAATCCTCAGTTTAGAGACACAGAAAAACTCACATAATTGGTTGTAGCATGAAAGATAGCATGTAATTTTATAAATTTATAAATGTTTTTTGAATTTTGAATTTTTCTGTACAGATAAACATGATTAATATGTTCATTTTTTTTTATATAGACCCCAAACCTTTCTAGACTTGTAGGAAATCTACTGATGTATAATACAGTGGAAAGAATTATGTGACCTAATGTGCAAATAATGTACTGGAGGACTTTGGATACAAAAATGTTTTCTTAATGTGTTTTCCAGATGTCTGTGACCTTTTGAAATTGTTTTTCCCCCCACTTACTTTTAAGGCTTCTAGAATGGCTGAGTTGAGCAATAGAAATTGAAATTAATGAGGTAGAATGCTTGAATTGAATAAACTAGAAGAAAATATCTCTCTCCAGTAAACCATTATTACTATAACAGAAGCAATTTATAGAAGCTCAGTTCCCAAATGGTCATATGCTTTAGTTGGGAAATAGTGCATTAATTGAAATATTATGTTAATAAAGAGTTATAAGCAATATACTTTTCAAACAATTAGAGAACAGTAGAATCTATGTAACACAAACTATGCTGAACATAATTTAATGTTTCTTTGAGGTTATCAGTGTGTAGACATACTAGTTAAAAGTATTATACATAATATTTTAGTGTTTTGTAATGTATTTTTAAAAATTCTCCAGTATTTACTGAATATTCTAAATTATATTAGCACCTCTTATGGTTCTCTACATGTAGTAGTCACATGGTAAGTTTACTGAAGCTGCAAACAATTTGATACATACACTTAAGGAAACAAAATTCTGATTGATTCTGATCTGTTTCTTTCAGAAAAATCACCACTCATATAATGGATTTTATAGATCAGATTTCTTTATTCTGTATATCATGGTCACAATACAGAAAGTATACTTAATTTCTCATTTCTGCAAGTAGTCATGACTGCTGAAGAAAGAAATTTTTTAAGCTACAGCAGGATTCATTTGGTACCTTTTATGGAAATCCTGATTTTTGTTTTTAATTTTTGATAACTTTTTGCTAATAGTATGAACAAGCAAAGAGTTTATCTTCTTAGGCAAGTACACATTAATAAGAATGCCTAGAAGAGGATTGATTCTTCAGACCCGGACCCACTGGCTGCTGTTGGGCCTTGCTTTGCTCTGCACTTTGGTATTATTTATGTACCTTCTGGAGTGTGCCCCCCAGACTGATGGAAATGCATCTCTTCCTGGTGTTGTTGGGGAAAGTTATGGTAAAGAGTATTATCAAGCCCTCCTACAAGAGCAAGAAGAACATTATCAAACCAGGGCAACCAGTCTGAAACGCCAAATTGCCCAACTAAAACAAGAATTACAAGAAATGAGCGAGAAGATGAGATCATTGCAAGAGAGAAAGAATATAGGGGTTAATGGCATAGGCTATCAAGGCAACAAAGAGCAAGCACCTAGTGATCTTTTAGAGTTTCTTCATTCCCAAATTGACAAAGCTGAAGTTAGCATAGGAGCCAAACTACCCAGTGAGTATGGGGTCATTCCCTTTGAAAGTTTTACCTTAATGAAAGTATTTCAGTTGGAAATGGGTCTCACTCGCCATCCTGAAGAAAAGCCAGTTAGAAAAGACAAACGAGATGAATTGGTAGAAGTTATTGAAGCCGGCTTGGAGGTCATTAATAATCCTGATGAAGATGATGAACAGGACAATGAGGAGGGTCCCCTTGGAGAGAAACTGATATTTAATGAAAATGACTTCATAGAAGGTAATGTGAAAAATATGTTGGCCAATAGTTATGTCAGTAAGACAAAATGCTAGTATCGTATCATGGTAATATAAGTCAGTCATTAGCCACTGTATTAAAACATTTAAGTTTTTACCCAGTTCATTCTGCCAAGAATTTTAAGTGACTTTCTGGAAAAAGTTATAATGAGATCATAATAAAAATAGAGAATAAGGACCAGGGAAATAGAATAAATCTCAGCTTATATAGAAGAATACTAACTACTAAGGTTGAAGGGCTCTTGTGGGCTGTGTATGTATTTGCATGTGTGTATGATTTGCATTCCTCTCTTGTCTTGATGTTCCTTTTTTATGTTTTTAAAAATGTATGAACTAAGGCTCAAAATCTGATAAAGGAAAGAAAAAAACTAATTTAGTAACCTAATAGTTATTTTCCATTTTAAAGGAAGGAGAAGTATATGTCCAAACATCAAGGAGGCATACATGGTTTTAAAAAGCATTTTTGGCATTTGGAAAAGTAAGAAAATAACCTATTTTTCTAATACAGAGTGCAGAAAGGGTATGGGATTTTTATATATCAAGATGGGGCATAGCCGGGCGCGGTGGCTCACGCCTGTAATCCTAGCACTCTGGGAGGCTGAGGCGGGCGGATCGCTCAAGGTCAGGAGTTCGAAACCAGCCTGAGCGAGACCCCGTCTCTACTAAAAAATAGAAAGAAATTAATTGACCAACTAAAAATATACACAGAAAAAATTAGCCGGGCATGATGGCGCATGCCTGTAGTCCCAGCTACTCGGGAGGCTGAGGCAGTAGGATCGCTTGAGCCCAGGAGTTTGAGGTTGCTGTGAGCTAGGCTGACGCCACGGCACTCACTCTAGCCTGGGCAACAGAGTGAGACTCTGTCTCAAAAAAAAAAAAAAGATGGGGCATGACTCAGAGGTCAAGGAACACTGCTATAAATTTAAGATAATATTTGTTGATATATAAAAACAGAAATAATTATAGATCCCTACTCATCTCCATCTTAACACCCCCTGCTAGATATTTAATTGCAGATTTAAAACCATTTTGGATATAAATCTTTCTTAAGAATTCTCTTTGCATGATTCTATAAACAGATACCACATGGAGGTTTTTTGACTCCGAATCATCAATGGCTATCACTTGCTGTGCCGTAGTATATGCATTGACGCCTTTGGACGCCATCAGGGAGGGCATTGTGCTTGTTGTGGCATTTCAGCTGTCTTTTTCCTGCAGCCTGTTCTTTTTTTCTGCTGTCACTTCCTGCCGTTTTTGAAGGATTGTTTTTCTCAAAACTTCTAATTTTTCTGCCAGCTCAGTTTTTTGTCTTCTTACTCTATGTTTGTAGTTTGTGGCAGAATTGAAAACTGCAGAGGAAATAAGATGACTAAGTAACATATAAAATGTCCTCACATTTGCTCTGCCTAAAAAGAAGTGGAGCTATGCCAGTTTTATATCTGCAGCTTCTGCTTATCTTATAACTCTCTTGGATTCTGTTACTGTCAGGATTTTTCTCTGCATGGAACATACTCAGTCCTTCACTTTTCCTCTGCTGTGCTACTGCCCTCCTTCTCCCAAAATGATTGCTAACAAACAACTGAGTAATTACTATTCCTCTTCTAGACTTTAGCTCAATATAACTTCTTCTGAGAAGTCATCTCCAACCTCAAGTCTGAGATAGCTCTTGTCACCTATCTGTACACCCATAGCACTTGTCACAGTATGTGGTGTTGCCCACTTCCTGGTTTGTAGTTTCTGTTAGACTGTAAACCTCAGGTGGGTTGGAACCAAGTCTGTCTTGTTCACCATTTATACCCAGATATTAACTGAGTGACTTACACATCTATAGGTCTAACCATCTCTCTCCTGAGTGTCACACTTAAAAATCAAATTGCCTGGTAGACTTCCATTCTTTTCTCACAAAGGTATCTCAAATCACTGTGTTTAAATCTATATCTATTCAGTAAAAACATATATATGTGTGTGTGCGTGTGTGTATGTATAACTATACTGTTATTATTTTTCTGTCACCCTCACCAGACTAGCCCTTCCTGGGACCATGTGGCCCTCTTTATATCACCAGTGACTGATACGAAGGCACTAGATTTGTTTTTGTTGAGCTGAACTGAACAATAGAAGTTTTGACTCTTCAGTCCATAATTTAATGTTGCCAGAAGTAATTTATTTGTCATATGGTTACCGTGTTGATATGCTCTAGTATTTAAAAAAGTCATATGTAGAAAGGAATAATGGTCATTTGGAACGTATTTTATGGATTGAATAATGTAGCGGAGCAGTGAACTTTTTTTTTAACCTCTCCTTTTCTTTTAAAAGATAGTTGTTACTGACTGTACAATGATAATAAATATTTTCACAAATAGGTAAAAACCCTACATGTCTGGTTTAATACTTTTGATCTTTGAGTAAAATCCATCTTCGCATTGAATTTGTAAACATTGACATGCAGACATCTTTGTTCCTAACTCTTTTCTTTAGGTTACTATCGCACCGAGAGAGATAAGGGCACGCAGTATGAACTCTTTTTTAAGAAAGCAGACCTTATGGAATATAGACATGTGACCCTCTTCCGCCCTTTTGGACCTCTCATGAAAGTGAAGAGCGAGATGATTGACATTACTAGATCAATTATTAATATAATTGTGCCACTTGCTGAAAGAACTGAAGCGTTTGCACAGTTTATGCAGAACTTCAGGTAACTGTCAGGGCTTAATGATTTGGCTACATGCTCCTAAAAAAATGCAGAATTACTTAATTTATCTCCACTCAGTATAATTACTTAGCATTTTGGGATAATTTTTATAGGCTTTAGGGAAACTTTATTTTTTGATATTCTCTTTTTTCTTTAAGCATGTGTAGTATATTGTGTTATTGATAATTTGAACTGTGAAATAAATTGAAAGTGACAGCTATTAGAAACTAAATTTGATTGCCTTGATAATTATGTGTGAATTCATTTTAGTACAGATTGAATTCTTAAAAATCAACTTTGTTGAGGAATAATTTACATACAATAATATCTACATATTTTAAGGATATAGGTTTCATGACTTTTAACAAATGTATACACTCACAAACCACTACCCCAGTCAAGATATAGAACATTGCTAATCTTCCAAGGAAATCCCCTTGAGAATGATTTGAGTTTTAAAATTGAAATAAATTTAGAAATACAAACATTCAACTAAAGATGGGAAAAAGTTACTCTATCTTGGGGAGTAGAGAATGTATAAAGTTTTTCTTTTTTATGTTGTTAAATTTGGATATTTTAAAATGTTGAAATGTTAAAGAGGTAATAACTACACATTAGAATAACTGTTTGAGGAAAATATTACTTTCTTAATTTAACAATTAAATTTTTAAATACTTTAATATTTTTAATACCATGTTTTTAATACTTTAATATTTTTAATGTTTTTAATACTTTAATATACTAGTTTTAATGCTTTATGATTCTAATACTTTAATATACTAGTTTTAATGCTTTATGATTCTAGTCTTTATTCTCATGAAATAAAGACTTAATTCTCATGAAATTAGTTCGAAGTCGTACTTCCAAATGAGTTTTACTGTTGTAATAGTTCATTTGAGATTATTTTCTAAAGCATTTTTTTAAATTGCCTTCCTTGGAATTGCCTTCAGAGGCACATTATTCTTTACAGTAGGTAATCTCAGTCATGGCTAATATTTATTCCTTAATGGTAGGTATAATTTTTGGAATTAGCCAGTCTGAGGACAAAATAACTCTTGATCCAAAACTTGAATGTTGTTTATTTGTCTATGAACCGATTGAATTTATTTCCTTGAATATCTTGTATTAATAATTTGCATTTGAGAGCAGTCTCAATGCAAATGTTCCAAAAATGTTTTGAAATACGGCAACAATGTTGAACTGTTTCCACGACCCTCCAAGAAGTGTACTCATTCAGGCATAGACTTTGTGCCTTTGCGTGGTGCCTTCAGAAATTCAGAAATGTTGCCACTCTTATGTTTACTTCATGTGACTTCATTCTGTGTCAGTAATACCTCATTTTTTTTTGCCGTTGTTAAAGCTTCATTTGATTGCTTTTTGAATGAGTAGTACCTCATGTATTTTCTTGAACAAACTTTATTTCTCAATTCTGTTAGGGATGTTTGTATTCATCAGGACAAGAGGATTCATCTCACAGTGGTGTATTTTGGTAAAGAAGGACTGTCTAAAGTCAAGTCTATCTTAGAATCTGTCACAAGGTTAGTGAGCCATGTCCACAGTGAAGTCCTTTAATTTTTTTATATATATACATATATATATAAACAGTACTAGAAGAGTGAGAATTTCAGATACTTAAACAAGTTAATAATTTTGAATAACTACTGTTTAAAAGTTGGTTGAACATGTGGGTAGTGGTGGTGACATTAAGTTCCTCATTTCACATGCAGTCCTACATGACTCAACTTCCCTTCACTGCTTAGCAGGCAGCCTGGCATGATCAGGACACTCTCCCTCTATGGCTCACTCACTTTCTATATATTTGCTTCTTTCCTTTTTTCTAAATTGAATCCCTTCACTTTGATATCATCATCTTCTGAGCTTATCTCTTACTTGTCACCTTTCTTTCCTTCCATTTCCTCAGGCTCCCCTATAAACAATGCTTAGGTCTCCCATATCCTTAAGAAACTCCTTGATTCTACAAGGAGAACAATAGCTACTGTTATGTTTCTGTCCTTTTACAGATAAACCTCACAGAATAGTAGTTCTGTAACTAAGCAACCCATATAGTACCTGGCACATCATAGGTGCTCAGAGGTTTGAATGAATGAATTAGTAATTCCTTCATACTTAATTATTAATTCTTTAGCTTCTCAGCCTTTTCCTCTTAAAAAGATGGGCCCAAAGGTACAACCTAACTGCCAAATTCAGCCTTTTCTCTGTTATCTTCTTTAGTTGCTTTTTTACGTTGACAGCCTAACCAGTACTTTCATCTTAAAATGTTATGGTTACAAAATGTAAATATTTTGTAAATCTAAGGATGATATAATGTAAATTATTAGGTTAATTGTCTTCTCTAACCACATCAACTCTGTGTCCTTTAGTTCTTTACCTTTCTGCTAGTTGTAGCCATTCCTCTTGAATCGTTCAGCTAACATTCATTGAGTCCTACCTGCTGTGTTCCACGTATACTGCTTGGGAGTCTGACTGGGGTAGTTGGAAGAAAACTGGGCATAGTTGAGCGGTCTCAGTTTCTGCCCTGCGGGGACTCTCACAGCCCTGAGGCGTATAAACATGATTCATTTCTTCCTCTTCCCTATACCAGCTCCTCCTGACAGCCCTCTTTCACTTCAGAGTAGGACCATTTTCACAATCCCCTGGACTTGACATCTGAGAACCAGAGTCTTTTACTTCTTCTTTACCACGAATTATCTCTAATTAGTCAGTTCCTACTTACCTCACAGGACCTCTTCTCTGTCCCCTCTTTGCTGCTGCCACTGCCCTAACCCTGGTTCCCCTTCCCTCCATTTCTTCCCCTCTCTTCCTTCCTTTGGATCACCTACTAAGTGCCAAGTGCTCACACTAGTTATTACTGAAGTTGTTCCTCTATTGTCAAGACTCCTCTGTGGCAAATGGTGTAAACCTGCCTTGAGCATGCTTAAAGAAATAGGAGCAGTATTGCAGAATCTTGGATACCTACCAAAAATAAAGGGATTGTTACAACCATATTTGGGGAAGAAAATCAAAGCAACCTTGGCGTCTCAGGGACTGGAACCAGAGACTTGAATACCATCAACATTCTCTTGTCTGTTTTTCTCTGCATGTTGACATCATTCTCCTGTTGCAGATTGGCTTCCTCCAATGGTGAGGGATATGACTGTTGGCGGCTCTGAGCTCACATCTTCTCAGCTTTGCCATCAGAGAGGAAAGAGCTTTCTCCCAGCTCCAGTTGAGAAAATCCCAGGGAAGGACATTTTGCCCACTCTTGAGCCAATCACTATGGCCAGGTTGGGTGGGGGATATTGGGATTGGCCCAGTATAAGCCTGGTCCCCACCCCTAGGAAATTATTGTGGTTGGGGTGAGTAGAAAGTGAGGGGTATTCTGTGATCAGTGCCTCCATTTGGTGCTGGGGGTGTGAGGTGGTAATGGTCAGTTCTTCCATAAGAAGGGAGAGATTTATATCTCATAAGATGGGGGGGTGAGTCCTAGACACTCAGGACACTTGGAGTCCATCATGCACTATTTGAGCCTTTGTTTCCATCTCTCCCTTACCTGTTCTGTACTATTGCAAGAATAATCTTCCTAAAATGTTAACTTTTTTTATTTGGTTGTACCTAGTGCAGTGAGTCGTTCTCCAATTTTATTGTCAGAGTCACCTGGAGGACTTACTAAAATTTAAATGCGCAGCTCCACCCCTAGCATCTGAATCACTGGGTCTGAGGGGGAGCCTGAGAATTTCATCTCTAACACATTGCCAGGGGAAATTGATGCTGTGGGTTTGAGAACCACTGCCCTAGCAGAAAAACCCTGCCGACATTCCTTGCCTTTAGGATGCTGACCCAGTTCTTTAACCTCACATGGAAGAAGGTACTCCTCAGTCTGACCCTTCTCTCATTGTTCCCATTTTAGGTTCCTTTTATTCTAACCTTATTTTTCTGATCTCTGTTCTCTAAAATGCTTTCTGCTTTCTCAACACTTTGCTTTTGAGAATAATGATCTAAAATGACCTTTGCACTTGCCACTGAATTCAGCATTTTAACCATGGCATAACTCAAGTTCCAGTTCCAACATCTTCTCTAACTACTCCAGATAGAAGGATTCTCTTTTCTCAGAACTATTCATTCATTCATTCAGCTAATATTTATTGAACTCCTATGAGAGGGACACTGTGTCCGTACTAATGAACAAAACAAGATACCTGCTGTCATGGAGTGGGGGACACACTTGAACAAACCGTGTCTCGTAGTGCTAAGGAAAACAGCCAGGGGAAGAGGGTAGAGATTAAAGAGAGGGAAGTCAGAGCTACTCCACATGTGGTGTCAGGGTGGATCCCTCTGATAAGGGGACATTTGTACAGAGATCCAAATGATGCTTTTTGAGAGAAGAGCACTCTGTGTGTGTGTCATTCATTTAGATGCATTGTTTTCTTACCAGACATTATGGCTATTTTTCCATGTGTGTATTGCTTATCTCCCCAATAGGTTTTTAAGATCCCAAAGGGCAGTGGCCACTTCCTAACACTTTTTGAACTTCACACCACCAGCATACTGCCTCAGATGTGGGCATGCTTGAATATCTGTCCCTGATGATCATACTCATGAAGCTGATCATTTTCTTTCCCTGTGTGAATGTAGAACCAACATAATAAAATATTTGAAGTACAAAAGTTATTTTGTAAGTTGCATTGAAGGAAGAGAGTTAACTTTAAATGGGACTTAACCATTTTTTGTATGTGCTTTCCTCATAGTGACTCTAATTTTCACAATTACACCTTGGTCTCATTGAATGAAGAATTTAATCGTGGACGAGGACTAAATGTGGGTGCTCGAGCTTGGGACAAGGGAGAGGTCTTGATGTTTTTCTGTGATGTTGATATATATTTCTCAGCTGAATTCCTTAACAGCTGCCGGTTAAATGCTGAGCCAGGTGCGTACAACATTGGTAGATGAGCTGAGTATAGAATTTAGAATGGTGTCATCATGTTCTATATTTTGAATCATTTAATTTTAAGGAAAAGAAGTCTTACTTAAACCCTAATATGTTTTCTCTTAAATTACATTAAGTATAATTTAACTGGAATAGGCCAGGCGCAGTGGCTCACACCTGTAATCCTAGCACTCTGGGAGGCCAAGGTGGGTGGATCGCTCAAGGTCAGGAGTTCGAGACCAGCCTGAGCAAGAGCGAGACCCCATCTTTACTAAAAATAGAAAGAAATTAATTGGCCAACTAAAAATATATATATAAAATTAGCCGGGCATGGTGGCGTATGCCTGTAGTCCCAGTTACTTGGGAGGCTGAGGCAGGAGGATTGACTGAGCCCAGGAGTTTGAGTTTGCTGTAAGCTAGGCTGACACCATGGCACTCTAGCCTGGGCAACAGAGTGAGACTCTGTTTCAGAAAAAAAAAAAAAGTATAATTTAACTGGAATATTAAGTAGGAAATTGAAAATTTGACCCTCTGAAGTTCATATCCTTTGTTCTTTTGGGGCCAAATTCCAGTGACTAAATTTGAAGCCAAATAAAGAAATGCAAAGGAATAGGAAGTCTATAAGTTGATGAGAAGGATGCAGTCAGTACAGGTCAAAAAAAGAGCCAAGCAGATGGTGTGGAGATGTGAGTCAGAAGCACTCAGCCTCAGGCATATATTGCCGGCCCCCCTGCACGAATAATGCATGTACACACATGCATGCACGCACATACTCATACTCACGCAAAGGTCTAGATAAAGATACTTGGTCTCTAGACTATGAATTTTGGGGTGATTTACTATTAGTATATTGTGCTTTATGTTGTGGATATTTTTTAAAAATGAGCAAATGATATTTTTATAAATAAAATTTTATTTTAAATACAAAAGAAGTTTTCTGTATTAAAGAGTCTCAACAGGATGAAGAACAAAACCAACTTTAGGAAATCTGTACAACATGGTAACTATACTTAATAACAATGTATTATATACTTGAAAATTGCTAAGAGAGGAAATTTTAAATGTTCTTACCACAAAATAAGTATGTGAGGTAACAGATATTTTAATTAGCTTGGTTTAATCATTTCACAGTGTATACATATATTAAAACATGTTATACACCGTAAGTATATATAATTTTGTCAATTAAAATAAATTTTTAAAAAGAATCTCATAGTAAATGTTTTTTATGTAGAACTATTCATATCATACAAATGATTGCCTTCTTATTAATCAGTTTGGTTAGGGATAGTTGTCAGGAATTCTCTGAGAGCCTAATGAGTAAATAAGGGTTAGGCTTATTTTTGTTACTCTAAACAGCATTAAATTCAAAATGTAGAAGTTAAAGGAGACATATTTGCTCAATGTAAGAGAAATATTTTACATCCAGAAATAGATTTGCCTCCAGGAAATTAAGCTCCCCCTCCCTAAATGGATTTGAAAGATAGAATGAACATCTGCTAGGGATCTTACAATAGAAAGGCAACCATGTTACTCTCACACTCCCTTACAATTACTTAGCACTTCATGTGATCCTACTTGATTGAAGCCAGTCACAGCAAGGGTTTCTTTGTTGGGAGGTGGGCTAGTTAGCCTGTAAGGTCCCTTGAATGCAATCGGTTTGAATACTGATGGTCTTCTGCAAGGGCTATTACATCAGGTATTTTTAACTCTTGTTTTCCCAACTTTTCCAGATCTTGGTTCAAATCTGCTTTTTGTGTGTGTGTGTGTACTTTTTTTTTTTTAAGAGACAGGATCTCATTCTGTCCCCCAGGCTGGAGTGCAGTGGTGTGATCATAGCTCACTGCAGCCTCAGGTGAACACCACCACACCTGGCTAATTTTTAAAATTTTTTTGTAGAGACATCTCACTATGTTGCCCAGGTTGGTCTTAAACTCCTGGTCTCAAGCAATCCTCCTGCCTTGGCCTCCCAAAGTGCTAGGATTACAGGTGTGAGCTACCATGCCTGGCCCTATTTTAATTATTCTTTACATATCTATTCATTATACAGTATTCCTTGGATTTTGAAGGGTAGATTTAACAGAAGTTTCTAAGTTTATATGGTGATTGTCAGAAGTAATCTACATTTATTACTGCTGATTAGATGAAATAATGAGTATCGAATGGCTTCCTTAATGAATAACTGAGAGAATACCTTTGTATCCTCAGAGTCAAAGGGAACAAACAAACATGTGAAGCACCCTTTAGTCTGTTTTCTTCTCTGTTCTTTTTACAAGGTTGTAGTACAAACATATATTTTCATTTATAGGTAAGAAGGTGTTTTACCCTGTGGTGTTCAGTCTTTACAACCCTGCCATTGTTTACGCCAACCAGGACGTGCCACCACCTGTGGAGCAGCAACTGGTGAGACTTTTACATTGTCAGTTATGAAAGGCTCGAAAGATCTTCCCTAGATTCTTTTATATGTGTTGTACAAGTAGAAAACGAAGTTTCAATAAAAAATTATAGTTGTTGTAAACACTTCTCCATAGTTTATTTCCACACCCCCAAGAAAATACTTTCACATTTACTGCTTCAGAATTAAGTTGGGGGGAGCTGGAGTTTAGGTCATAAAGAAAAACTTCATGTTCCAGAATATGGAAATTGTACAGTCATTTCTGCCACTTATTTTTAGTAACACTGAAAATAAAATTTAATTTTAAAACTCTACTAACTAGAAATTAAAACTACTCTGCAAAATAAGAGGAAATATTATACTATGGGAAATTACCTAGAAAGTCATGGAATGTAAATACCATATATCAAAACTTATAGTTATTGCCAAAACTATACTTAAATAAGCTTTTAAAAATATATCAATAAAGTTTTTATTTTGGAATAATTTAGATTTGCAGAAAAGTTGCAAAGCTAGTACAGAGAGTTCCCATACTTCACTCAGTTTCCTCTAATGCTAACATCTTATATGACCATGGTACATTTGTCAAAATTTAGAAATTAACCTTGTTAAGTTACTGCTGACTATACTATAGATTTATTAGGTTTTCCCCAGTTTTTCTACTGATGTCCTTTTTCTGTTTCAAGATCCAGTCCAGGATACCAGATTGCATTTAGCATAACGTAGTATTTTTAACATTAAGAGAAAGTGAAAATGAGCTAAGTCAATTTAAGATGTTAAAAAAAATGAAAAATAACTCCAAGGAAATGAGTCGGAAAGAAGTAAAGATAAAGGCAGAAGTTAATGAAACAAAAATAGGTTGACAAATATAGGAGCTTATTATTTATGTGCAAAAAATCTTTTCTTAATAAAATAATCAGATTCAGGGTAATCTGTACAGTTTCCGTAACATTGGAAATTAGAATATAAAAACATTGAGATAAATCAGTTTTATATGTAAGTTTAAAAAATTCTGAATAAAAGGAAAGAGATTTTATAAAATAACACAAGCTAAATTAAGTTAGTATTTTATAAATAAAAGAAATGGAAGCTCTGTAAAAATTAAGAGCCTTTTAAAAAATTAGAATAGTTACTAAAAATTACCTTGTATGTACAAAAATATAATGTTTTATTGAAGAGCTTTTCTTTTTTCTTTCTTTCTTTTTTTTTTTTTTTTTAAACGGAGTCTCGCTCTGTTGTCCAGGCTAAAGTGCTGTGGCCTCAGCCTAGCTCACAGCAACCTCAAGTGATCCCCTGCCTCAGCCTCCCGAGTAGTGGGACTACAGGCACACACCATGACGCCTGACTAATTTTTCTATTTTTAGTAGAGACGGGGTCTTGCTCTTACTCGGGCTGGTCTCAAACTCCTGAGCTCAAACAATCTCCCACCTCAACCTCCCAGAGTGCTAGGATTACAGGCATGAGCCACCACACCTAGCCTGAAGAGCTTTTCTAAACTTTCAAAGAACAGGTAATATTAGTGCCATATGATCTGCTTAATATATTTTATGAGGCTAGCATTATCTCGATACCAACATCTGGCATAGTACATCCACACACCCACCCATACACACACCTCTCTATCTTATCTGTAGGCCAGTATTAGGAATATAGGTACAAATAGGATCAAAATGGCAAACTGAGCACCTACATCTGCCTTATCTGACACCCCATATCCTTGGTAAAAATGGATTGTTAAAATGAAAAAGGTACATTAGTGTTGAAAAATGAGGAAGCTGTTAGCAGGCATAAGTTTTAAGAAATTTCTGTAAGTTGGCAACAGTTGGCATACGATTACAGGAGGAGAGAGCAGTCTAGAACATGTTTAAGAGAACAGTGAGTGAAGATGGGGCTGCCTTGCATTCTCTGAGCTCATAGCAGACAGGAAATGAGGGAGCATGGGGTATATGTGCTTCTGGGGGTGTGCTGAGTAGTAGGCATCACAGGCCGTGCTTGTAGTCCCTGGAGCTAGAAAGGCAGGTCAGGGTAGATAGGGAGCCCCTAGCCTCCAGACATTAGTTACTATTGGCACATTCTCCCTGAAACCATGTTCTGCCCCTACTCTACTATGACTGGGGATAGGCCCCTATAATTATAGCTAACAGCCATGGATTTTTCAACAATGATTTATAACACAAAAATGAGTAGCAATTGTCTGGGCGAGGTGGCTCACACCTATAATCCTAGCACTCTGGGAGGCTAAGGCAGGAGGATTGGTTGAGTTCAGGAGTTCGAGACCAGCCTAAGCAAGAGTGAGACCCCATCTCTACTAAAAATAGAAAAATTAGTCAGACGTCATGGTGTGAGCCTGTAGTCCCAGCTACTCAGGAAGTTGAGACAGAAGGATTACTTGAGTCCAGGAGTTTGAGGTTGCTGTGAGCTACGAAGATGCCACTACACTCTACCCAGGGCGATAGAGCGACTCTTTCTCAAAAAAAAAAAAAATGAGTAACAATTTAAGCAAGACTAACTAAACATTTGTGGAAAACCAACACTATTGAAAGAAAGACAAATTTATTAATAAGCAGAAAAACTAACATGAGAATATGAATCCAGATAGAAAATAACTATAAAATATATTGTTAGGGAGATTAGAAAAAACATTAAATTCATAAAACAATAAAGCAAAATTTATTTCAGAACTTGGAAACTGTGGAAATACAAGAAAATAAAGAATATAAAAATAAGAAAATATAAGTAACAGAATGATTGCAGTTGAAACAGATTTATAAACTAGAAGACAAGCCAACTGGACACATAAAGACCAAGAGAAAATATGAAAGAAAAATAAATCGATCCAGAAGCTCCCAAACTGTTTAATGGGAATTCCAGAAAAGAGAAATAAAGCAGGAAATGGATGAAAACTTTGCATAGCTAAGGAAAGACAAGTCTTCTGGTGTTTGAGAATGGCAGTGAAGGGTCCTAATAGCTTCCAGAGACACTAAAAATAGCAAAATCCAAGCTTGCCCACAAAGGAATAAGAATCAGATTGGCATTCACCTTCTTTTTCATAATATTGGTACTAGACAATAAATCAATACCATGAAAATTAATGAAGAAAAGTAACTTTGATTCTAGAATCTATATTTCACTTACTATATGAAGGCAAAATAGACATTTTTGAACATTCAAGGACTCAAGCTGTGTGTGGTGGTTCATACCTGTAATCCCAGCTGACTCAGGAGGCTGAGGCAGGAGGATCACTTGAGCCCAGGAGTTGGAGGCTGCAGTGAGCTCTTATTGCACCACTGCACTCCAACTTGGCCAACAGAGCAAGACGCTGTCTCTTAAAGAAAGATTCAAAAGTTTATTCTCACAGACCTATTTATCTAGTTTAGCAAAATGAGAAATGAACATGTTGAGAGAGGAAGACCTAAGAATAAAATAATGGTAAACAAAATAAGCAGTAAAACTTCTATTTATTTATTTATTTATTTTTTGAGATAGAGTCTCACTCTGTTGCCCAGGCTAGAGTGCCGTGGCATCAGCCTAGCTCACAGCAACCTCACACTCCTGGGCTCAAGTCATGCTCCTGCCTCAGCCTCCCGAGTAGCTGGGACTATAGGGCTGTACCACCACACCCGGCTAATTTTTTCTATTTTTAGTTGTCTGGCCAGTTTCTTTCTATTTTTAGTAGAGACAGGCTCTCGCTCTTGCTAAGGTTGGTCTTGAACTCCTGACCTCAAGCGATCCTCCTGCTTCAGCCTCCCAAAGTGCTAGGATTACAGGCATGAGCCACCACACCTGGCTTAAAGCTTTTATTTCAGTCTAAACATTTGTTGATGTAATAGTATATATATGTTGACATAATTAAAAAGAAATGAATAGCAATTTGGGATTAAGATGTCAAAGGGCATATATATGGTATACATATGTGTATTACCTAGTTTACTAGTCTTAAGAGGGCCTAGAACCAGTAACACCCCAATAGTAACAAGCATACTCCACTCCCAAATCTTGGTTTCTAATACCATTTTCCAATCAAAGGAGCCAGGGTTCCCTGGAGAAATGGTTGATTCTAGGGCTGGAGCAAGAAATATACAAAAGGAACCTGGGGCCGGGTGCAATGACTCATGCCTATAATCCCAGCACTTTGGGAGGCCAAGGTGGGAGGATCGATTGAGGTCAGGAGTTTGAGACCAGCCTGAGCAATCTAGTGAGACCCTGTCTCTACAAAAATATAGAAAAATTAGCTGGATGTCGTGGCGCACGCCTGTAGTCCCAGCTACTCGAGAGGCTGAGGCAGGAGGATCACTTGGGCCTGGGAGTTTAAGGCTGCAGTGAGCTATGATCATACCACTGCACTCTAGCCTGGGGCAACAGAGTGAGACCCTGTCTCAAAAATACAAAAAAATAAAAGAGTAACCTGGAGCATCTTAGAACTCCAGAAAGAAAGTACTCAAAGGACAAAAGGATGAGGGTGTGTCAAAGGGCACAGAAGCCAACAGAAAGAGCTCCCAATGCCCAAGCTGGAACAACCTGAGCAACAAAATAAATAGCTTTAACCTGGATTGTAACCCAAAGCATAAAGTAAATATCTATGAGTATAGTGGTATAAATGAATGAGTGAATAAACAGATTAATAAGTGAATGGATAGGCTAAATTAGAGTAGATAAGGGGGAAGAAACAAACCTTCCTTATAAAATCCCAGATAACTTATGTAGACATTCCCTTTTCCACAAGGTAGAACTAGGTGATTCACTGGCGAAGAGTATGGAAAGAGAAAAACAAACTTCTTGGTGGAGAAACCCAGCAGACAACACCTTAACCAAGTGGTGAAGGTTAACATCACCAATGATGTTGTGTACCCTTGACAGTATGTAACAAGGGCACTTCAGCCCTGCAGTCTTCCTTCCAAAAACCATAACCTCAATCTAATCATGGGGAAAGCTCCAGCAAGCACACACTGAAGGACATTCTGCAAAATACCTGTCCGTGAAACTGTCAAAATCATAAAAACAAGGAAGACTGAGAAACTGTCGGAGCCAAGAAGAGACTAAGGAGACATGGCAGCCGAATGTAATATGGTGCCCTGGACTGGGTCCTGGAACAGAAAAAAAGGATATTAAAGGAAAAATTGGTGAAATACAAATAAGTCTGCAGTTGAGTTAATAGTAATATACCAATGATGGTTCCTTAGTTTTGACAAATGTACCACAACAATGTAAGATGATAACATTAAGGGAAGTTACAACTGGGTGAGGAGTATATCGAAACGCTTTGCTGTTTTGCAACTTCTCTATGTATTTAAAATTATTCCAAAAGTAAAAGGTCATGTATTAAAATTAATTGAGAACAAACAAAAAAGTGGCAAATAGAGTCAACATAGAAGGGTTTAAGGTTTGGAGGGATGTGGGGGAAGAATCATTTGCTGATTCGTTCTAAATATTGCATAGCAAAACAAGCACTTCAAGTTCTAGTTTCATCACTTGTACACCTTTGCTAATTGCTTCACTTTCTAAGTTTCAGTCTCTTCACTTAAAACAAAAGACAAAAGCTTGCTCTCTTTGATGTTTAAAGATATATTAGAAATAAACAGGAATATACCCAATAGAAAAAAAGGGCAAAAGACAACTGATAATAATTCATAATAAACATATTCAAATAGTCACCCTTACTAGGAATAAATTAAAACAGTAGTAAAATACTTTTTTTCTGCTGTTAAAGGACTTTTTTAAAAAAGCATAGCCATGCGAGTGAGGCGGGGGGAATGGGAGCTCTTCCATTTCTGTTGGTGGGGATGCAGCTCTCTGGGTCAAGAGTTTTATTAATAAACAGGTTCATCCCCCAATCCAGTAATTTTCATTCCCAACAGTCTCTCCTGGAGAAATAATCAGCTGTATGGTAGCAATATGCATAAATCAATAACATTAAAAGCAAGCAAAACTCTAATAGTAAAATGATAAATTGAATTATGGCTCATACTGTGGTAAATATGGTGTATCAAGAGGAAAACGTTTGTGAAATGTAAATAAAGCAAACACAGCAGTGTAAATGTGGAGGAAAATGTAAAGCTAAAAAATGGGAAATAGTGTATATATATTTTAGGTGACATTTTAATGGTAATAGCTAATATATTTATGTACCATTTTACTATGTGCAGGGTACTATTCTGTTTTGCCTACATGTTAACTTGTTTAATCCTCCTAACAACCTCTGAGGTAGGTGCTATTATTACTCCCTTTTTACAGATAAGAACACAGCTGTGCTGTGGTTGAGTGCCTGCGTGCACAGCTGGCTGGGGTCAGGCTAGGCGTCCAGGCAGTGTGGCTCCAAAGCCTCCACTGCACAGACCACCTCTGTTATATTAATTCATCAAATATTGAGGATCCATTCAATGCCAGTCACTATTCACCACTGGCACCTGACCCTGACAAACATGTTTATTGCTCACGAGGATCTTTATTCTGGTAGGAGGAGACAGAAATTAAAATCAGATAACAAATGCCACACAAATCATTAAAACAGGCTGAGCTGTGGAAAGTGATTTGGTGGTTTCTGTGGCGTGTTTGGCCAGAAAGACCTCTGTGAGATGGAGCTGTTGGAGGAGCCATCCGAAGGACAGAAAGGAACCAGCTAGTGATTGGGGGAAGGCACTTCCAGGCAGTAGGAACGGCTACTGGATTTCCTAAGGTGGCTGGAGCACAGAGGGCAAAGGCAGGTTGTGTAGAGCTTGTTAATCCCCTGGAAGGAGTTTGGATTTTATGCCAGTGTGTTAGAAAGCCTTCAGAGGGAGAATGGGTTGTGTGTGGCACCGGCTGGAAACAGCAAGTTAGGCTTTTGCAGTAGACAAGGGGAGGTGATTGTGTCTAGGGCCAGGGTGGTAATTGTGGAGAAAAGTTTGGATATGATTGGGAGACAAAGCTGACAAAGCTTCCTGGTAGATTAGATGTGGTGAATGAGGGAAAGAAAGGAATGGGAGAGGCGAGATCAGGACTTCAACTTCAGCCATGGTACGCATGTGTTGTTTATTAGATATCTGAGGGAAGGTGCCAAGTTGCTAGTTGGCTTCATAAACCTGGCATTCTGTGAGGGGCCAAGGGCTAGGGATGTAGGTTACACGTGGATAACTGTGTTTCCCACATGCTTAGGAGAAGGTTGGATAAAACAATGCAATGAAATAATAACAGTCAAGATTACAGATGATTTTAATTTCCTTCTGCTTTCCTCAGTGAAAATTTGTTACTTTAAAAATCAAACAAAACCAATGATTCCTTTCCCTAAGTCTGATAATATTTGAATAATTTTTAGGAAACTAAGTTACAAAGTCACAGTATTTATAAAAGCAGAATTGGCATGGGGTAGAGATATTAAAGTGGATGGTTTGCTTTAATACTTTGTACCAGGTATATTTGACTAAAGAGAATATTATAGTCTAGCCTTGGTTTTGCCACTAAAATTATGTCCCTATAAGTTCATTTATTTATGTATCTATTCAACAAACATTTATTGAATATTTACCTACTATGTGCCTGGTATTATTCTAGGAGCTAGGGATATAGCTGTGATTAAAATCAACAAAAGTCCTGCCCTCAAGGAGCTTTAAATTCTAGCAAAAGAAGAAGTACCCCAGGTACATGCAGTTGTCTATGAGGCCCTGCATGTCCCTTGAGGCCAGCTGCTGTGGCCTGTGGGCCAAATCTGGCCTTCTGCCTTATTTTGTGTGGCCCATGAGTTAAGAATGGAAAAATTTTAATGAATAAAAATATTTTTTAGCCAGGTGCGGTGGCACATGCTTATAGTCCCAGCGACTTAGGAGGTGGAAACAGGAGAATCACTTGAGCAGGAGGTCAAGGCTGCAGTGAACTGTGATCATGGCTGTGAACAGCCACAGCACTCCAGCCTGGGTAACATAGTAAGACCCCATTTCAAAACATATATATATATTTTTTAAAAGAATAGTATTTCATGGTACATGAAAACTATATGAAATTCAAATTTCAGTGTCCATAAATAACGTTTACTGGAACATAGCAAATTCATTGGATTATTTATTATCAATGACTACTTTCACATCACAGTGTCAGAGTTCAGCAGTTGTGGCAATGACTGTATGTTCCGCAGAACCTAAGATATTTACTACCTGGCCTTTTCACAGGAAAAATTTGCAAAGCCCCAGCCTACCTTGTGGACACCTCTCCTTCTGACTCGAGTGTCACCATCCTTTGCCATAGTGCTCTCTCCCCTCCATCTGCAGGTCTTTGCACAAACTGTTCTTTTGCCTGAACTTTCCCCAGCACATCTTCTACCACTTGGCTCTGTCCTCCTCATCTATCAGATCCCAACTCCAGCTTTATTCCTCCAGGAAGCTGTCTCAGAGTGCTACAGTTTGGATGAGGCATCTCTCTCGCCTTCCCTCCTCATGTCTACATCCTGACTTCCCTCCTGCCCAACCAGACTCCATGGCTAGTTATTTTCCACACCTTCTTTGCTGTGCACTCACCTCCTTTACCTCTCACTCCTTCCAGTGTTCTCTATAGAACCCCAATCTGATTAAGGGCGACTCTCACCCAGGCCCCAGGGCAGTGGAACGCCACAGCCCGACTACATATTGGATGTTGCTTAAGAGGTACAACCACAGGCCAAAGCTCCCGGACCACCCTGGAGTCCTGCCCTTACCTGGCCCACCTGCTCTCCTTCCTACAGGCCACACGGACCTCTCTTCACCCCTCCTGGCAACCCCTCACCACATTTGCCTCCTCAGAGAAGCCTTTGTGGCTGTTATGTCCAAGACAGGCTTTCCACTTTCAGGCACTCCCCTTATCATGCTGCATTTTTCTTGCTAGCATGTATCACTACCTAAAATGTATATTTATTTATTTGATATTTTCCCACCAAAACAAAGGCTCTGTGATGTCAGGAACTTTGTCACCTCTGTTCACTGCTAAGCCTCAGTTTGTAGAACCATATCTAACAGATTAAACACTTGTTGAAAGTATGAATAAAATAAAGGAGGTTTGTCAGGCTTCATCTTCTAAGATTCTGGGAGCTCAGTGTTGTCAAAGCCCTGGTTTTAATATTTCTTTCTATACTTGGATTTCAATGGTTATAGCTTCATTTTATTTTTTTATTTTTTTATTTTTTTTAGAGATGGGGTCTCGCTCTTGGTCAGGCTGGTTTCGAACTCCTGACCTTGAGCTATCCACCCGCCTCGGCCTCCCAGAGTGCTAGGATTACAGGCGTGAGCCACTGCGCCCGGCCAATAGCTTCATTTTAAAGCTGATTTTCCTCATGGTAGAAAAGGACTTTGGCAATCTCAAGCTTCATAACTGCATCTTACATGAGAAGTTGGCAAACTTTTTCTGTAAAGAGCCAGATAGGAAATATTGTATTCTTTGTGGACTGTACATTCCTATTGCAGCTACTCAACTCTGCCACTATACTGTGAAAGCACCCATAGACAATTTGGAAAGAAATGAGCTTGGCTATATTCCAGTAAAATTATTTACAAAAGCAGGCATGAGGCCAGATTTAGCCTGAGGTCGTGGTTCGTTGACTGCTTCCCTATGAGCAAGTGGCCTTTCTAGTGGCTCTCTCAGAAGAACGAGGAGACTTTGTTTTCCAAAGTTCCAAATAGCCCTCCTCTTTTAGATTGTTGACCTGAATGTTTTCTAATACCTGGTAGTGAACCAATTCCTATGGTAAGTGGGGTGAGATTATCTCACTGGTATACTCATGGCTCACTCTGAAGCTACTGGAGACAGGAGCTTCCCACCCTGCTTGGGGCAGGTGATTACCAGAACAAAAATGTACCAATCAGGAAGGGGGCCTGGGGAATGAATGCTAGGTAGGCACCAAATGAGGTCTGCTGTGTTACGGTATGTGCTCGTGCAGCTGTTGTCCTCCTAGAATGTAAGCCCTGAGGTCAGGCCCCACACTGTGCGATTATTAGCGACCCAGCTTGCACTTTGTACAGCTTGAGTTCAATTACGTTGAAAGAGGCAAGAAGCCTTTGCTCGTGTGGATTACTATAATTTTGTTTGTTTTGTCAGGATTTAATAAGTGTGTGTGATCCTTTATCAACCACATACATGACAGGAAAAATGTATCCTGTAGAAAATATTTTAATTTGTTTCATTGTTGATTAACATGTTTTCTAGTTCTTAAGGGATTAAATTGTTTTGTTTTTTTGTTTTTTTAAGGTTCACAAAAAGGATTCTGGCTTTTGGCGAGATTTTGGCTTTGGAATGACTTGTCAATATCGATCAGATTTCCTGACCATTGGTAAGTATACCTTACATTTAAGGATAGGGCTTTACAGATTTACTGTAGAGCTTATGGGATTTTGCTAAAAGGTCTCAGATTTGAGTGTTCTATTAAATTATGTGTCTGAGGTTAGTTGAAGAGAGAATCTGGAGATATAAAAGGCCAAGTGAGTTTATAATTAGTGTCTTTGAATAGCAAAAATGAGGTCATAAAGATAAAATAAAAGTATAATATAATATTTACTTATTCCTTCAAAATCAAAACACCTGTTTTTAAAAACACTTGTTTGACTTGTTACCCATATTTGCAGTTGTTTGGCATAGTCTTACAAAAGATTTCTCTGTAACTTTTCTGTTGTGCTCATGGGTGGTTACAGCAAGGAGTAATCTTGTATTAGGCTAAGGGCTTTAATTCTTTTTATTTTGAAATGAAAACTCCTTTAATTATCTAGTGAACTATTATGCAAAATCCCAGTATTTAAGACAAATGAAAAACAAGGTGTTCTTTCTAGCTCTGATTAAAGCTGGAGTTGGTACTTGGAGTCACAGCTTAGTTGTCCATTCCCCTTAGCCAAAAGATGGCCCTTGAAAAATCTTGTCTTATCATACTTCTCCACCCCAGCTTTGGTCTCACCCAGCAAAAACTAAAAGTGTCAGAGAATAGTTTAATAAAGCAGGCTGAAACCTAATTCCATGTCTCCTGATTGATTGAGTGTTGACTACCGTTCCACAGCATAGAAGTCATAGAACATATTTTCATATTACATTCATTTTTACAATCAGCCATTGTTTTGGAAATCCCTCTGCCTTGTGTGTTTATCATTGTAATGTTTGAATAGTGGAAAATCAGGAAATAACAATAAAAAGACTATTAAATGAAACTAATACTCTTTTCCTTCATTTCTTAGTAAAACAATGATCATTTACTATCCCTCAAAAGCAGATTTTTATACATTTTTTTCTGCAGTGCCTTGGATACTTGTAGTTCCTTATCTCTTTTTTATATAACTTTATTGAGATATAATTCACATATCATAAAATTTATCAACTTTAAATGTACAGTTCACCGAGTTGTGCAGCTATCACCACAATCAAATTTAGAACATTATGGCCGGGTGCGGTGGCTCACGCCTGTAATCCTAGCACTCTGGGAGCCCGAGGCGGGAGGACCACTTGAGCTCAGGAGTTTGAGACGAGCCTGAGCAAGGGCAAGACGTCATCTCTACTAAAAATAGAAAAAATTAGCCGGGTGTGGTGGCGCGTGCCTGTAGACCCAGCTACTCAGGAGGCTGAGGCAGGAGGATCGCTTGAGCCCAGGAGTTTGAGGTTGCTATGAGCTAGGCCGATGCCACAGCATTCTAGCCTAGGCAACAGACTGAGACTCTGTCTCCAAAAAACTAATTTAGAACATTATCATCACCCCACAAAGAAACCCTATACCTGTTAGCAGTCTCTTCTGATTTCCTACCACACCCCATTTCCCCCAAACCTAGGCATCTACTAATCTACCTCCTATAGATTTGTCTTTTCTGGGCATTTAGTATAAACTGAATTATATAATATGGGGTCTTTTATGACTGGCTCCTTGCACTCAGCATGTTTTCAGAGTTCATCCATGTTGTAGCATATATCAGGTACTTCATTCCATTTTATAGCTGAAAAATGTTTCATTGCTTGGTTATACCTCATTTTGTTTGTTTTGTCAGTTTATAGACATTTGGGTTGTTTCAACTTTTTGGCTATTATGAATATGCTGATGACATAGATTTTCAATTTTTTTGGCTATTTACCTAGGAGTAGAATTGCTGAGTTACGTTGTAACCCTATGTCTGACCTTCTGAGGAATTGCCACATTGATTTCCAAAGTGGCTACTTCATTTTATATTCCTGCCAGCAGTGTATTTATATTCCTGCCAGCAGTTCCAGTTTCTCCACATCCTCATTAATAAATGTTATTATCTGTCTTTCTGTTTCTAGTGGGGTGAAGTGGTATCTGATCATGGTGTTGATTGTACTTTCTCTGATGACTAAGGATGTCGAGCATCTTTTCATGTGTTTATTAGCCATTTGTATATCTTCTTTGGTGAAATGTCTATTCAGATCCTCTGCTCATTTTAATTGGGTTATTGGAGTTTGGGGGCTTCTTGAATATATGTACATTAATGTTTTCATCACATTTGGGAAGTTTCAGACATTACAGTCATCCTTCAGTATCCATGGGAGACTGTATCCAGGACATCCTGTGGATATCAAAATCCATAGATGATCAAGTCTTCTATATAAAATGGTTTAGTATTTGCATGTAACCTACGCACAATCTCCCAAATACTTTAAACCATTTCTAGATTACTTATAATACCTAATATAATGTAAATGCTATGTAAATGGTTGTTATACTGTATTGTTTTTTTAATTTGTATTTTTTTTTTTTATTTTTAGGGCTTCACCCCCTCCCCACATATATTATCAATCCACAGTTGGTTAAATCTGCAGATGTGGAACCCTTGGATATAGAGGCTGGCTTTTTTTCTTTGAATATTTTTTCTGTTCCTTTCTCATTGTTTTCTCCTTCTGATACTATCTTTATGTGTATGCTGATGCACTTAATGGTATCCTCCATTTCTCTGAAGCTCTGTTCATTTTTCTTCGTTCTTTTCTCCCTCATTCTGTTCTTCTGATTGCATAATCTCTACTGATCTGTCTTTAACCACTTCGGTACCACGCTCACCGGACGTGAAACCTTGCCCACAGCCGGCACTCATAGTCCGTACGGTAGTTTGTGCTGTGCATTGACGACGAATCTGTTTTGCTCTTGTGTGATGAGGAAAGCTTTAAAGCACTGAAAGCTTGTTTTACTTTACAGGCAGCTTTAGGAAAATAACTATAATAACTCCCACTAAGGACTTGTTAAAAGATCACAGATTCGTAGTAACTTATTAGCTGAACATAAACACTGCAACTGCAGAGATAAAAGTAAAAGCTTTTGGCTGTCGACTAGACGCTTGGCTGTGCGCCTTCATATCAAGGCTGTCGGCTAAAGTCGGTGCTCTCGTTCATCTGTAGCTGTCTACTATAGTCGTCGCTGGGCTGTGCGTGTTCATCTGTGGCTGATGACTATAGTTGACACTGGTACCGAAGTGGTTAAGTTCTCTGATTCTTTCTTTTGTTAATTAAGATCTACTGTTGAGCTGCTCAATGAATTTTTTATTTCAGTTACTACTATACCTTTTAACTTCATAATTTCCATTTGGTTCTTGATATATAATTTTTCTCTTTATTAATATTATCCATTTGATAGGACATTGTTATCTTACCTTTCATTACTTCTTTAAACATGATTTCTTTTAATTCTTTGACCATATTTATAATGACTGCTTTGGAATTTTTGTCTATTAAAGCCAACATCTATGCCCTAACACAAGCAGTTTTTGGTGCTTTTATTGTGATGTGTGGGTCACACGTTGTTGTTTCTTTGCATGCCTCATAATTTATTTTTTGAAAACTGGACATTTTAGGTAATATGTTGTGGCAGCTCTGGATTCTGATTCCCCCCTACCTCTAGGACTTGTTTTTCTTCATTTATTTATTGACTTGACTGTATTATTTTAGTCAGTGCTTTCTCCCCCTGCCCTCTGACAATATGAAGCTTCTGATGTTCTTCAGGACATGTATAACGGTGCTGGGATGGCGCTAGATTTAGCAGGGCTCTCTCTGACTGTCTCCATGCCTCTGTTGGTATCACTCCCAACTGTTAGACTCTGCTGATTGCTGTCTTGTTTTTGTCAGTGCTCTGGGGTGTAAATTGCTCCACAATCCGACTCAATTAAATTGGGCCCTTTTGCAGGGGTAGTTTTTGAGGCAAGTCTTTGAGGTTTCTTTAGACCCTAGGAGGGATCTTCTTAGCTGTCGCTTTCCTGATTCTCTCCAGTAAACTAGCTGATCTGCTGTTAAGCTTGTTGCCCTCATGGAGCTACCAGCCTCCTCTTAATTGCTTGCAATAAAAGTCTCCATTATCTTCTTTTTTGTAATTTTTTAAAATTTTTTTAATTTTTATTTTTTTAGAGATGGGGTCTCACTGTATTGCCAAGGTTAGTCTCAAACTTCTGACCTCAAACAAACATCCCACCTTAACTCCCAAGTAACTGGGACTACAGGAGTGAGTTTCTGTGCCTGGCTTCCATTATTTTCAAGAGGCTTGAACTTTTCTACACTTTAAATAAAGTCACTTCCTTTGGGAAGAACTTTGCAGCAGTTTGGTCTTATAGACTGCCTCTTTGGGAAAAATCTCTGAGCTTCTGCTCTGGAGCTGAGGACAGGGACAGTGGCACACTCCTTATAAAGCAGAGTAATATCCCTGCTTTATGAGCAGGGTGCTGGGTAGGTGCAGTAGAGCCCCCCAAATTTTCAGCTTGCTGCACCTGGAGTAGAGCCTCCACCCTATGAGTGTGGGCTAGGTAAGAAAAGGAGCTGCACCTGTTTGGAATTTCATTTGGAGCTTCTGTTCCTTTCTCTGTTTCCTCTCCTGCAGGTATGCCCATTACAAACGTTATACCTTTTGTAGTTGTCCCACAGTTCTTAAATATTGTGTTCTTTCTTTTTTCAGTCTTTTTATCCTCTTTGCTTTTCAGTTTTTGAAATTTCTATTGTCATATCCTCAAGCTCTGAGATTTTTTCTTCAGCCAAGTGCAGTCTACTTAATGAACCCATGAAAAGCATTCATTTCTTTTTTTTTGACAGGGTCGGTCTCTCTCTCTCTCTCTCTCCCTCCCTCTCTCTCCCTCTCTCTCCCCCTCTCTCCCCCCACCCCAGGCCAAAGTACACTGGTGTGATCATAGCAGACTACATACAACCTTGAACTTCTGGCCTCAAGCCATCCTCCCCTCTCAGCCTCCCAAAGTGCTAGGATTCCAGGCACGAGCCCCACTGTACCCAGCTGCATTCATTTCTTTTATGGTGTTTTTTATCTCTGGTATCTTTTAAATTCCTTCTTAGAATTTTTATCTGTCTACTTACATTACTCATCATATATGTTGTCTACTTTTTCCATTAGAGTCCTTAGAATATTAACCATAGTTGTTTTAAATTCCCAACCTGGTAATTCAGTATCCTTGCTGTATCTGAATCTGGGTCTGGTGCTCTGTCTCTTTAAGCTGTGTTTTATTGTTTGTTTGCTTTCGGGTTTGGGGGAGTTTTTTGCTTTTTAGTTTACCTTGTAATTTTTTTTGTTGAAAGCTGGACTTGATATACTAGGTAGAAGGAACTGCAATAAATAGGCCTTTAGTGATGTGGTGGTAAGGTGTAAAGGGAGGTTAAGTGTTCTATAGTCCTGTGATACGGTCTCAGTCTTTTGGTGATCCTGTACCCCTGGATGTGAACTTCACACATTCCTCTCAATCTCTTGTCCCCTGTCTTTCCCTCCTGGACAGGATGGCTAGGAGGGGCTGGAGCTGGGTATTTCCCTTCCTCTAGGTCAGTTAGGCTCTGAGGAAACCCAACAAGTTAGGCTCTAGTTAAATAGTTTCTTCTGAAGTCAGGCCTTATTAATAAGGAATGAATCCTCTGGCGTATTTCAAAATGATTACCTTTCTTCCCCCTCCCTGCTGCTGGAAGCATTAGGGGATTTTTTCCCTGATCTTCACTATTGAGAGCCTGACAGAGCTCCTAGAGGTAAAACTCAAAAGAGTGTGAGGGGTCTCAATATGACTGGGTCCCCCTGGAGTTTTTTATTCTCAGACTTGCCTACACTGAGCTTCCAGCAGTTTGTCAATTACAATTCAGGTTTTCCTACCCTGGTTGGTTCCTACAGAGATTTCTGCTCCAGTAAGATATGATTCTTTATATATACCTGTCTCCAATTTTGAGGGCTACAGTATGCCCTATGACCTCAATTCTCTGAGGGATCTAAGAGGAGCTGTTAATTTTCATCTTTTTACTTGTTAGGATGGAGCGATGACTTCCAAGCTCTTCACATGCCTCCCCCAAATCTGGGAGTCTCCCATTTTTTTAAAAGTATCTACACCGTGTCTGATATTTGAAGAGCTTGTTGACATCTGTAGGGAATAAGAGCTGAGATGAATAGGTGTAGCATTTAGCTCTGATTGTTTAATACTTTTTAGAGATCTCAGGATGATTGTCCATCCTGCGAATGTGAAATTAAGTGGGATAGAATTATTTGACAGGAGACATAATTTAGAAGCCTAGCTCTTAATTAAATAATTATTTTTTTCCAGTTTTTAAGAATCTTTTTTCTGACTCTTCAAAAAATTCCAAATGGTTTGTGTTCTCCATGCTTCTTTTAAAAGTTAGTTGCTCAGCTTGCACCCAGTTTGAAGTGGTCTCCCTCTACCTCGCCTGTCATGTCATCTAGTTAGCCTTCTGCCCATGGCTCCACCAGAATTGTTCTAGGTAAGGTTATAAGTAACATCTATGCTGCCAGGTCCACTTAGTTCTTTTTAAGTTCTTAATTGAGTAGCACACACCTGACAACTTCTTCCTCAAGACACTTTTTTCACTTGACTGCTGCGATGGCACCTTCTCCAGAATTTTCTCCCTCATCTGGGGTCACTTTTCAGTCTGTTTTGCTGACTTATCTTTCCTTGCCTCTGTTTAAACCTCTATAAACTGCATTTCTTAGTGTTTAGACCTAAGCCCTGTTTTCCTTCTAAACTTCTTCAATAATTTCATTCATTCCCATGGCTGTAAATCATCTGTGTGCCCATTCTCAATTTTGTATCTCCAGCGTGACCCATTCTTCTGATTTCCCCTCTGGTAAGTTTTCTGTAACCCAGAAAACTTGTGTCTAGAAGGATAAAAAGAAAATACAATAAAATATTAATGGTGGTGAGATTATAGGTGATTTATATTTTCCTCTCCTTTGACTTTCTATAGATTTTCTATAGAACTTTGAAGTTTACAAAGTATTTTCAAATATTTAATCTCATTTTGATATGCTTGATGACTGACCTTGAGCTCCTAGAGTCTAAATGTCAGCCTGTAAATGGACTTCAAACTAGGAAGTCACTCCTTCACATTAGGTGTCTTTGTGTTATACCATGCCATCTCATTTGAAGCAGAACATGTAAATCTTTATGATGTTTCTCTGTGCTCTGGCTATTAGATAGTTACTTATAATATCAATGTTGATCTTGCAGGTGGATTTGACATGGAAGTAAAAGGTTGGGGTGGAGAAGATGTTCATCTTTATCGAAAATACTTACATGGTGACCTTATGGTGATTCGGACTCCAGTGCCTGGTCTTTTCCACCTCTGGCATGAAAAGCGCTGTGCTGATGAGCTGACCCCTGAGCAGTACCGCATGTGCATTCAGTCCAAAGCCATGAATGAGGCCTCTCACTCCCACCTGGGAATGCTGGTCTTCAGGGAGGAAATAGAGACGCACCTTCATAAACAGGCATACAGGACAAACAGTGAAGCTGTTGGTTGATGTAATCATTAACACATTACAGTCTGAACAATAAACCAGTACTGTTTATTTAGCCTTAATTCCAATTCCAGATGCAGTGCCTCTTTCAGAGAAGACATGTTTATTTTTCACATTCTTCTTGGCATTACTTTACTTTAGCATTTCAACTTGATATGAGAAGAAAAAACAAGTGTTTCAGCACAAAGCCTCTGTTTTGTGAGAATATTGCACCATGGAATAATTGACAAATTGAAATCTGGTATTTGTCCCAAAAGTTGTTTTGAGTTAGTTTCTGCCTGGTGCCCATGTTCTGACTGCATATGGGATTGCACAGTGTCCTGAGTGCATCTGGGTGGAGAGATGGGATGTGCTGGCTGATGGTGAGCCAGGAGCAACACACTCCTACAGAGGGGACAGAGTATCATGGACATAGTGTATGGACAGGTATCTTCACCTGCCAACCATTGTCACCCTGCTTGATTTTTAAATGAAGGGCTTTGGTTGATAACTTGAAAAATTTCACTGAAGCAGGGAATAATTAAATGACACATCTGAAATCCTCCATCGGAGAAGGCAGAAATCAAAACCCTTTAACTTAATGTTGCTTATCCCCCTGAATGTTTTTAAGCAAATGGGTAATAGCAGAAAATAGAATGATTAAAAATAGAATGTGTTATTGCATTATTATCATGTTCAGGATTAGCAGTCAAAGTTGCTGTAGACTGTTTTGAACAAACGAAAAAACAGGAATACATTTTTAACAGAGTATTTAATTATGGTGGAGCACAGGATACTAGCTGTGTCTGGAAACATCAGTTTATGTGAGTCAGCTATATCAGGGCCTTCCTGTGGTGATTCAGAAAAGATGAGCATAGCATGGTTTTCTTTGTTTTTTGCTTTACATTTTCTCATTAGCATAGATACATGTGTATTTATTATCATTTATTTTCTAATATGTTAATATATGCTATATCTGTATATGCATTATTATACTTTGAGTTGAAAGAGTTTCACTGTGGGGAGAAAACACAATTTAATGAGGTATCCATCGGATCATTCTGATTTGAAAAAAGGGGAGGAGAGGAAGGTAGTCTGAGTGGAAATCTGAATTACAGAATATTTTAGAGAAACATTGCTTGCATTTAGAATGTTTTAATTGATATGTAAATTATATTAATGAGACAAGGTGAATAAGAAATTATATTCAGACAGAACTGTACTGTATTATTTATCACACATGGATCTTTTACTATCAGGTCAATTGCTAGGTCCAGAAAATGGATATAAGATGAAAGACATGCATAAATTTTGCAACCTTTGGTTTTTAAAAGGGACCTATATTGAATTCAGTGTGTACATAAACCCCTGGAAATTCATAGAATAATTTTTCACAGTAAATAATATCTGAAATATTACAAATTTCTAGGTGCTACATGAATTCAATTTTATACTATCTCTTAATTAATTATTCTTACAAGTTTTAAGTTGGGGTAGTATTTAGGGTTTTTCTTAAGATATATAAAATGTTCTCTGCAAAATAATTCATGCCATTCTTTTTATATACAATTATTTATTTTGAAGACCAGTGAATTACAGTATTTAAAGTGAGAGAACTTAATTATTTGCAAAGGTAAGTTGCAGCTTGTTTTTTGAGAGAATCAAATGATAATTTTGCTCCTTTTTTTAAAAACTAGCTTTTAATTTAAAGATGGAAGCTAAGGAATGGAAACATTCCTATGTTTTTGACATTAAATGGTACCAATAAAGTATTTTATTACAAAACGTTAAATGAGAATGTGATAAATTAATTTCATTATATTGTAAAATGTCATAAATACAGAAAAAATATATAACATGTAATTGTGTGCTTTTTTTCTTTTTCTTTTTCATTTTCTTTCTTTCTTTTTTTTTTTTTTTTTTTTGAGACAGAGTTTTGCTCTGTCACTCAGGCTGGAGTGCTGTGATGTCATATGCCTGGGCTCAAGCTTTCCTCAGCGCCCCCCCCCCCCAAGTAGCTGGGACTACAGGTGCATGTTACTGCGCCTGGCTAATTTTTCTATTCTTAGGAGAGATGGGGTCTTGCTCTTGCTCAGGCTGGTTTCAAACTCCTGAACTCAAGTGATCTTCCTGCCTTGGCCTCCCAGAGTGCTAGGATTATAGGTGTGAGCCATCATGCCTGGCTGTAATTGTGTTCTTTAAAGAATAAAGCATATACCAGTGCACCAGCTGCCCATATTAAAATATGAGGCATTACCAGTGACAGGCCCATGTGCCCCTTCTCCATCACATACCCTCATTCTGTCCATGGTAGTCACTATCTGATTTTTATGATAATTTTTCACTTGCTTTTCTTCATATTTTTCTCAGTTGTGTATGTATCTCTACCTAAGATACTGTTTAGTTTTAGCTGTTTTTGAATTTATATACATTATTATATCATTATATATTCTCTTTCATTTAGTGTTATTTTCGAGGATCACCTGTGTTAATCTCAAAATCAGTTCATTTTTATTACTGAATAGTATTCCATTGTATTGCAGGGATAGAAAAACTCCCCTCCATCTTCTTAGGGTCCCAGCTGGGTCTGAGAATTCAATTGATTGATTAACAGGAGAAAAACATACAGATTTATTTAATATAAATTTTATGTGATACATAGCCCTCTAAAAGAAATGAAGACCCAAAGAAACCTTTAGAGTCGGTTACTTATATACCGAATTGGACAAAGAATAATAAACTAAAAATATGACTAAATTATGTGGGGAGGCTTAAAATATAAGAGTTACTCTAACAGAATCTGGATAATATTCTCTTGGTCTCAACTTCTCATCATTGAAGATAAGGATGTTGCCTGTCCTTCTAGTATAGATGAGTATCTTTCACATGGGAATTCCTCTTCTGCTCTTAAGAAACAGCACAAAGGTCAAGGTGATCTTTTTGCACCTGCTATTTCTCAGGTGTCTTTAACATAAATAGTCAATATGCGAGAATAGCATATTTTAACCCCTTCAGTATGAATATACTATGATCTTAATTCTACTGTTGGTAGATATTTTTGTTGTTTCCAGTTTTTCTGTTATTCTTTTGTTGGTAGCTATTTGAGTTGTTTGTAGTTTTTTGTTGTTTGTTTTTGCTGTTAGAAGCAGTGTTGTCATGAACACCACTGTACATGTCTCTTATAAGTGTGCCAGAATTTTTCTAGGAGTAAAAATGCTGAGCTAAAATGTTGTATGTATGTTTAACTTTCCAAGTGAACCACCTTCCAGCACTGGATGAGAGTTTACTTTGCATCCTTGGCAATACTTAATTTTGTCAGGCTTATTAATTATTCTTGCCAATTTAGTGGGCTTTAGGCTTGAATTGTAGTTATAATTTGCATTTCTAGTCTTTTTGCCCATTTTTACCAGTTCATAGAAATTCTTCACATATTCTGGATACTAATTATTGTTGGTTAAATGTTTGCAGATATCTTCTGCCAGGATGTGGCTTATCTTTTTCCCATTCTTGATAGTACTCTTTGATGAATAAAAATTAACTTTAATGTGACAATTAATCTTTTTTCTTTATTATTTCTGCTTTTTAAAATAGAATTTATTTTTTAGAGCAGTTTTAAGTTCACAGGAAAATTGAGCAAAAGGTACATAGAGTTTCCCTGTATCCCCTGCCCACACAAATGTAGTTTCCCCATTATCAACATCCCCCACCACAGTAACAAATTTGTTACAATTGATGAACCTACATTGACAAGTCATTATCACCTAAAGGTCATAGTTTACATTAGGGTTCACTCTTGGTATTGTACATTCTGTGAGTTTAGACAAATGTATAATGACATGTATCCATCATTATAGTGTCATACACAGTAGTTTTACTGCCCTAAAAATCCTCTATGCTCTGACTATTCATCTTTCCCTACCCCTGGCAACCACTGATCTTTTTACCATGTCATGCATTAATAGCTGGAATCATACAATATGTAGCCTTTTCATATATTTGTCTCTTTCACTTAGTAATATGCATTTAAGTTTCTTCCATGTCTTTTTATGGCTTGATAGCTCATTTCTTTTTGGCTCTGAATAATATTCCATTGTCTGGATGTACCACAGTTTACCCATTCACCTAATTGAAGGGTATCTTTTATTTTATTTTATTTATTTTTTTATTTTTTTGAGACAGAGTCTCACTCTGTTCCCCAGGCTAGAGTGCCATGGCATCAGCCTAGCTCACAGCAACCTCTAACTCCTGGGCTCAAGTGATCCTCCTGCCTCAGCCTCCCAGGTAGCTGGGACTAAGGGCATGTCCAGCTAATTTTTATATATATATATATATTTTTTTTTTTTTTTTGTCCAGCTAATTTCTTTCTATTTTTTTTTTTTAGTAGAAATGGGGTCTCACTCTTGCTCAGGCTGGTCTCAAACTCCTGAGCTCAAAGGATCCTCCCACCTCAGCCTTCCAGAATGCTAGGATTACAGGCGTGAGCCACCATGCCCAGCCTGAAGGGCATCTTGATTGCTTCCAAGTTTTGACAGTTATAAATTAAACTGCTATAAACATCCATGTGCAGGTTTTTGTGTGGACATAGTTTTCAACTCCTTTGGGCAAATACCAAGGATAAGAGTATGTTGTGTTTGGTAAGAAACTGCCAAATTGTTTTCCAAAGTGGCTGTACCATTTTGCATTCCCACCAGCAATGAATGAGAGTTCCTGTTGCTTTGCATCCTCACCAGCTTTTGATGTGTCAATATACTAGAATTTGGCCATTCCAGTAGGTGTGTATTGGGTCATTGGTGGTTTTAATTTGCATTATCCTGCATTTAATTTGCATTTAATTTGCAGTATCCTGATGACATATGATGTGGAGCATCTTTTCTTGTGCTTTATTTTCCATCTGTATATCTTCTTTGGTTAGGATTTGGTTACTATTTTTTGTTATTGATTTATGACATACTAGGGAAGGATTTCTTAAAGATACTGTTGTATATTACCTTCTCAATATCTCCTACATAGTTTTGCTTTTTTCAGTTAGGTCTTTAACCTAAGTGGAAGAGATTTTTCTGTATGATGTGAGGTAAGGATTGCATTTCACTTTTTTCCAGCACTGTGTCCATACTTTACCCACATATCTGCAAACCCAGTCTGTCATCCATCAGATGTCCCTACATGCCTGGGTCCGATTCTGGGCTCTCTCAGTTCCATTCAGTTGTCTTCTACCACATCATTGCCACACAGTTTGACTTACCATAACTCTATACGAGTTGATATCTGAGATACTTTGTCCACTTCATAGCCTTTGTACTTTCATATAAATTTTAGAATAAGCTTGTTAAGTTTCACAAAAACTTTTATGAATTTGATTGGAATCTCTCGGCTCTCTATAAGGTCACTTTGGGGAGAATTGACATGCTTGTATTTATGTTATGACATGTGCCATTCCTGGAACATGACATATCTCTCTGTTTAGGTCTTTATTGTCATTCAGTTAAGTTCTATAATTTTTCATTATTTATGTATTATTTTCTTCCTGGGTACTTTGCCTTTTTGATGCCATTGTACCTGTCTTTTTATTTTTATTGTCTGTTGTTGGTGTTTAGAAATCATTGATTTTTGCGTGTTAATTTTTGTGTTCAGAAACCTTGCCAAAAACTGTTAATTCTAATAATGTATTTTTAGTTTCTTTTGTGTATTTCCTGGTATATGTCTATATCATGTATCTATGAGTTGTGAAAGTTTTGTTTCTTTTCAATTTTTAAATCTTTAATTTCTTATCATCCTATGCTGGTCAGGATTTGCTGTGCAGTGTTGATGGAAGTGGTAATAGTGGGCTCCCCGCCCATGCTTCTGATTTCAAGGGTGATACTTTTCAGTGTTTCATCAGTAACTGTGGTATTTGCTGGAGGTGTTTTTGTAAATACCCTGATTATCAGGTTAAGAAAGTTCCCTTCAATTATTATTTGGTGAGTTTTTATCATGCTTAAGAGCATTTGCCAAACAATTTTACTACATCTGTTGAGATGATCATATGTTTTTTCCACTCCTTTAATGGGCGTATTGAATTGATGGATTATATTAATAGATTTTCTGAAGTACCCTTGCATTCCTGTGGCAAACTCCCATGGGTCATGATGTATTATTCGTATTTTACATTGCTGGATTTGGTTTGCATATATACATACATATACATTCATTTACATATCTGTGTATGTATTCATGGGGGGTGTGTAGGTATGTATATATTTCAGGTGTTTTTTATCTATGTTTCTGAGTAAGAGTGCCTGTAACCTCCCTTTCTCATCATTAACAGATTTTCCTATTAAAGTTACACTACCTTATAAGTTACAGGTGTTCCTTCTTATTCTGTTTCTAGAAAAGTTTTGTAAAACTAGAATTATTTTTTCCTTGAATATTTGGCAGAACTGACTGAAAACCACCTGGGCATAAACTTTTCTGTATGGGAAGATTTTTGATCACTGGTTCAATTTACTTCATGGTTCCAGTACTCTTTAAATTTTCTGGTTTTTTCTAGAGTCAGTTTTGATTGAGTTATTTTGGGTAAATTATAATTTTCTTGAAATTTATACTGATAAATGTGAAAATCCAGATTAAATATACAAAGTTGTATGTAATATCCTCTTCTCTTTTTTTTCTTTTTTTTTTTTTCTTTTATTTCAGCATATTATGGGGGTACAAATATTATGGTTATGTACATTGCCCATGCTCCCCCTCCCCCCTCGAGGCAGAGCCTCAAGCATGACCATCCCCCAAACGTTGCACATCTCACTCATTATGTTTGTATATACCCATCCCCTCCTCCCCCCTCCCACCCGCCCGACACCCGATGAATGTTATTCCTATAATATCCTCTTCTTATCTGTGTAAAATGTTTAAGATTTATAGTGATATCCTCTTTCTTATTCCTGATATTGTTTATTCTTTTGTTTTTTCTTGATCAGCCTTGCCAGGGGTTGGCAAGTATTTTTCAATCCTTTCAAATAACTGACTCTTACCGGCCATGTATGAGACATCCAGTTGCTTTACATCCTCCCCAACACAGTATTTTCAGTTTAAACTCTTTAATTTTAATTTCTAGTGGGTACAGTCATCTCAGTTTGTTTTTAATTTACTTTATCATCAGAGAAATAAATACTTTATCATACGCTTATCGGCCATGTGGCTGTCTTCTTTTGTGAAATGCCTGTTAAACTTTTTTGCCTTTTTAAAAAAAATTGGCGTATCTTTTTTTTTTAAATTGAATAGTGAGAGTTACTTCTATATTGTGGATTTGAGCCCTTTGTAAGATTTATATATTGCAAATATCTTCTCCTTGGCAGGGCCTATTTTTCACTCTTTTAATGGTATCAGTTAATAAGCAGAAGTTCTAAATTTTAATAAAAATTATTTAATCTATTTTCTTTCTTTTATGGCTAGTAATTTTGGTGTCTAATTTAAGAAACCTTTGCCCTACTCCAAAATAAAGGAGAAATTTTTGTGGATTTTAAAGATCCTTCATTACATTTCCTATTTAGATCTATGATGTATCTGGAAATAATTTTAATATATGAATTGCAGTAGGAGTCAAGATTCATCCTTTAGATTTCCTTTTAGTGAGTCTGCTGATAGCAAACTCCATTTTGTTTATTTATTTATTTTTGAGACAGAGTCTCTGTTGCCCGGGCTAGAGTGCGCTCACAGCAACCTCAAACTCCTGGGCTCCAGCGATCCTCCTGCCTCAGCCTC
>VBSM01001468.1:441957-452254 GCA_008086735.1 Cheirogaleus medius | reverse complement strand
TTTTTTTTTTCCTGATCCAGCCTGAGATTCTCTGGGCTTCTTGGCTTATCTTTTATCAGTTCTGAAAAATTCTCAGCTATTATATTTTCACATATTACCCCTGCCTCATTCTTTTTCCTTTTATGACTCTGATAACATGTTAAAACTGTTATACCCTCCATGTCTCTTAACCTGTTTCTTATTTTCCACCTCTTTCTCTGTGTTAGATTTTGGTAATTTCTTTAGAATTATGACCAAACAGATTTGGAAAAGAACCAAATAGAACATCTAGAACTGAAAACTACAATAACTGGATTTTTTAAGCCCAACGGATGCGTTTAACAAGATTAGACCCAGCTAAGGAGAGATTTTTAAAACTGGAGTATAGGTCAGAATGTTTGCTTCTGCTGGATACTTTGGGGCAGTACAAGTTCAAGGCCATGTTAAACTAAATTCTCAGCTGAAAGTTTGTTGGACCAGTGTGATTTGTGCTGCAAAACTTTGTGAAACTCACCGCCTTGTGGTCATAAATTATCAGGGGTTAAATTTCCCTGCTCCCATTCAGTGTTGAGCTTAAAAGTAGGCAGTTTTCCTTAACCCCCTTGGGGTTCAGGTGGAGCATTTTATTTCAAGTTCACTGTTAAACTGAGGGGTGGTTCTTTGGGATTCCAGCTTTATGGGCTAAGGTCTCCTATATTTGATTCTTTATCATGAGTAGGCCCTGGACTTTCTTCTTTATCCCCCTCAGACTTGAAAATGTCCCTTTCCTCGGGAAAAAGCTGGCTTCAGAGCTTCCCTGACTTCTCTGGGCTTCTTCCTTCACTTGGATTTTTTAATTTTACACAACTTTCTTGTTGTTTTCAGCAGCTGAATACTTAGTTTTTCATGCTACCAGAAGTGGACAGGTGTCTAATTTACTTTATTAATACTCTCCACAGCATGTTGTGGAACAACTCAACATTGTTGCTGAAAATCCGTACCCAAGTGTCCTGGTTCTGTTGGGATGTATACGTGGGGGTGTTCTGGCAGCTTCCTCACAGTGTTGTGACTTCCTTTTTGGGAATAAAGATATAAATTGTGTTAACATAATCTAACCTGGCCTGTTTGCCTTTAGAAAGTAGTTTTGAATCTCAAATTTGTGGGGATTTTCTTCCATATCTGTATAGATACTAGTTGAACGCTTAAGTGACTCTTCGGTGATGTTAGTATTAATATATCATTGTATTGACTGGAATGTCAGGTGTTCCTTTGAGAAGGGGGCTTATAAGCCTCTGCTTCGCTTTTTCCTGAAAGCTGCTGCTTTCTGCAGGACACGTGCTGCCTGGCATCACTGGGGTGCCCCCGCCCGACCACAGCACATCTTGACCGTGCTGACATGAGCCAGGCGCCACGCTGCTTCGTCTTTTACCACAGCAACCTCATGAGAGAGAGACACCACAGTTCCCATTTTAATCATGAGGAAATGGAGGCTAAAGAAGGCGAGTAGCTTCTCCAGCCATCTCCATCTGGGAACTGGAGAGCAGGGCTCAAATCCCAGCACTGCGACTCTCACTTCCTTGCCCTTAGTGCCTGGTCCGCCTCCCTGAGGAAAGTGGCACACATTTTATGTGTAGGTGTAGTAGGTGTGTGTGTCACAAGTCATGTTTGTCACAGAACGTTATGTCTCTACATATTGGTCCTTAGCTTATCATCTGCTATATGTGTTCCAAAACGTGTGAAGTGTGAGGTGACATTCAGCTGTCACATGGGGCTGTGAGGAGCTGTACACTGTGCTGGCCATGGGACACAGCCGCATTAAAAGCAGCTCCTGCAAAGAAAGAGCCAGGACTAGTGCATGAGACAGACACGACAGGCCCCAGGGAGCATGGGGCCACCACCGGGGATGACCTGGGGACTCCTGCAGAAGGAACCGGTGCTTCCAGGTGTGTGAGGATGGGTCACCAGTGGTGGAGGAGGTGCAAGTGGGGGCGTGCTGATGGGTGTGAGGTCGGTGTGCCTGAGGGGGGGATCTGGGGGGCGTCTGAGGGGACGGAACCCACTCAGACCCTCAGCAGCCAGAGCTGCTCACGGGAGGCATGCAGCCCAGGGCTGTGTTCCCGATTCAGCAGGTCTAGGCGGGGCCTGAAAATGCATTATTTCAGACAAGTTCCTGGCCCCACATGAGCAGCACAGCCCTGGAGGAGCTGCTTGCAGGGAAGGGTGGCCAAGAGCGCTCTCCTCACACTGCCCGAGGTCGCGTCCCAGGTCTTTCCCTTCAGCTCCAACTCCCCAGCCCTCTCAGAGCCTCTTCTTCAGCGCTCAGGTGCGACTCACTGCGAAAGAAGGGGCCCATCTAGACTGCGTTCTGCAGGCTGCTGTGCAGGAAGGTGTCAGCAGGGGCTCCCCCACCCCACCCCAGGAGAGACTGGCTAGCCCTGCAGTACGGGAGCCCTCACAGCCTGGTCCAACTAGGGCTCCCAGACTCACGTGACCATGCAGTACACACCAGTGATATGTTTGGGGGCTCACGTTGAGGAATGAGGACTAGAACACCCCTTGTGTATAGCTGTTTCTAGTCTTGCATTAAGTCACTGGAAAGCCCTTTGTCAGAATGTGTTGCCCGCTATAGATGACAGCCCCTTGCCCAGCCCCTGGCAGCCTCGTCCCCACATCCCACATAGGCCCGCATCTCTGCGCACACACAGCAGGCAAGGCGGGGGAGCAATGTGTTCTTTTATTGATGCAAGTATGTCCAGTCACACCAAAGCTGGCATCCTGCGTTATGGTACAGCTTTATAATCGGAGTTCATCTCAAAATACCAAAACATCAAATTTAGGGTATGTATCAAATCGGGAAAATAAAGTAGCAGACGTAGACACAGTTTCAAGTAGGTACTAGAACTTATCACCTGTGAAGTGCACGTCGATGTGAAGGCCCTTTAACACATGTACAGAAAACGTTCTAACACTATATCCAAATATATACTCTCAAGTTTTAAGCCTTTATCTCAAAGACAAATGAAGCAGTATGTACTATCCATGTACAATCTGTACTAGGTAGGATGTGGGAAAGTGCAAACACACTGACAACACAGTGTGACTATTCTTGCTCCGCCCAAGGCCACCTCCTCCCCAGGGCAGCCTGCACATCCCCAGGCTCTCCCAGAAGCTTTGGGAAGTGGGACCTGGCATGTGGAGAGGGACAAGGGTGAGGAGTTCCCACAGGGAGACAGTCTGCCTCTGGCTTTCTGAGGGAGAGCCGTCCCGTCCCACGGTCAGTAAGGCCCAGGGCAAACGCCAGGAGGTCGGGCATGGAAAAGGGATGCGCTCCTCGAGGCTGGGCGCAGAGAAAAACCTCCCAGTGTGGGGCAGTTTTATCTGCATGGGATCCAGCAGTTCTGGCCTGGCGGATTCTGTGTCTCAGATTCCAGTCTGGGGAGGGGCAGTCCACTAGAACACCACGGCTCAAGCTGCTTCCCTCCCTCCACACATTGGCTTCAAGAGCAGCTCTACATGTCACTGGCATGGAGCTTGCTTTGCATTCTCTTTGTCAAAGCTCATTGACTTTCAAACCAATGACTCCACAACTCCCTCCCTCCTTTACATTTTAGATTTCTTCTTTTCTAAATGTAACTAAAGAATGACCTGCCAGACACTTGCTCACAGAAAATATACTGCCAGGTGCCCTTGCCCCTCCCTGACCCCACAAATCCCTGACAAAGGAAAATGAAAATGTAAACTTTGGAAAGCCCACACTCAAAGGGCTTCCAGAAGTGTGCAGATGAGACCTCCAGGCCGCCCGGCCGGCAGGAGCCTCCAGGCCCAGGCTCGGGAGGGCCGGCGCCTTGCGCGGAGCATGGAGACAGCCCCGGTACCCTCTAAGGCACTAACCCCGACGTCAGAGACACTGGCTGGAGAGGCATCCGAGCAGGCAGGGCTCACGTTGGTTTTGGTTGGGTTTTTAAAAATTTTTTTTTATAAGATGTTAATAGTCAAAAGTAGAAAATAAAAATCTCCATTTCATCAGAATAAGACGTCACCATGGACGCCATCTCCAATGACACTCTTTCCCCACCCTCCCCAAAGCAGGGCCCTGCCCTGTTATTTAAAATAAACAGAAAAACTTTGTAAGTGCCAAAGGTTGATGCATGAAATAACTGCCATTTTTTTCTCATAAAAGTTATATACAAAACGGACCCCAACCAGTGAGGCCACCTCAGCTCAGCCCGTGTCAGTCAAGGTTCACACCCAGCGCGCACGTGTGCTCCATCCGCTCTGCAGCCGCGTCGCGCCTCAGGCTCTGTTAAGGAGGGTGGTCCTAAGGGTGGACAGGACAGGCAGCGCTCAGGCCCCCAGGCAGGCCGGGGCAGGGCCTGGACCCAAACCAGGGCCTCGGCCTCCTGCCCACCAGGGCCCTGGGGCCAGAGCCCTGCACCGAGGCCACTGAGGTGCCCCAGGCCCACCCGCAGTTCTTCCCCTTCCCTGCAGACTTGGGTGTTCTGGAGCTCTCCTACCTGAGGGTCTTCCAGCTGTCCTTTTCCATGTGGTTCTCGGGACCTTCACTTTCAAAGGAGGCGATGAAGAGAGCTGAGAGACGGGAGAGGCCCTCAGAACCCGCGTCCCCATATGGCATCTGTGAATACCCGGTTTTCCCTTCCAGGGCAGCAGCTGGGCCCAGGATAAGAGGACAGCGACCTCTGGCTGGGCTGCACACAGGTCTCTGCTGCATGGGGCTCCCGGGCTGCCCGTCAGGGACCCTGGGAAGGCTCGTCACACTGTGGCGCCTGCCTGACCCTTTCTGGCCCTTCTGAGTGGCCTTGGAGCCTGATCCTCTGTCCTTCTGTTCCCTGCCCACAACCCACCATCACACACACTTGCCCCTTTGGACTGAGCTCACCCATGTGGTACGGAGTAGCCACCAGGCCACTCCCGGGCAACCCCCAACAGGTGTGGGGCCTGGACAGGAGTCAGGGTGGCACAGCCAGGTGGGAGGGCCGTGCTGCCACGGGAGCAGCCCTCACCTTCCTCACTGTAGATGGGCGCCGTGAGCAGGTAACTCTGAATCTTCTTGTCCTTCTCGAAGGGACACTCTACCTGTGTCCACGTCATGAACTCATGGATCTGTCTGGAGATCTCCCAAAATTTCTGAAGGGGAAAAGACTCACTAACGTTCATCTGTTGCCTTAACCTCCAAACCTTTGGTCAGTGCAGGGTACGTGAGTTTTGGCCTCAGTCTGCTGCTCACTTTGCTGGTCCCAGCAAGATGGGACAGTGGCCCTGCATGGCTGAACCCATGGCAGTGGTGGCACATGGTGTGGCATCAGAGAGCCAGCAGGTGTCTTCCAAGGCCACTGTGTCCTGCCCTCTGCCTGGGCCATCAGGCTGGCAGCAGGATCTATGCCTCCCTGTGGGGAGGGGACTGAAAAGGACCCCATCTGTGACCCCGGCCTGAGGCAGGTACCCCGGCCACACCCAGCCCATCAGCACCAACCAGAGCATGTCAGGATCTCCCTCTCCAGGACCTGTGTAGGATCCACAGCTCCCACCCTCACCTGTGTGAAGTGGGCATCTAACAGCCGTGGCCCATCACCTGCGCAGGCTCCGCCGTCACTCCCTCCCGTCCTTGGCCAGGTGCCCTGAGCCCCACCAGCCAGGTTCTTGGCTTTCGTCTGGAATTCTCTGCCCCTGCCTCCCCTCTGCCCAAGGTCCTCCTGGCTCCCAGCCCCAGGGACGGCCCCTCCTCTGTCTCCCTGGTGAGGTCAGGCTGTAGCCACAGTCCTGAGTGAGTATGGTTCCCTGTGACTCCCAGCTCTGTAACCAGGTCATTCACCCAGAAGAGCAACGGGCACCTCACACATCACACTCAAGCAGCACCCCCGGCCCCCTCTGCCGCTTTCAGACCTGAAGGCCCTTCCGAACCTCAGGCAGGGCTCGGGAGACCCACAGACCCTGCCTGGCAGCCACGGTAGCATGGCCAGTACCTGCCTGCCCCGCGTGGTGCTGGGGCGCCGGGAGGCTGAGCTCACCTTGAAGTTAACGTGCCCATTGGGTAGGTGGTTGGTGTGGATTTTGTGCAGGAAGTAGATGTCCTTAACGAAGAGGTTGAACACAGGGATGACGATCTTCTCTCGGCTGCTGTTGGCCATCTGGGACCTCTGTGTGGCCCCCTGCAGGGCCGTGCGGTAGTTGCAGAAGTTGCTGGAAGGGTCCATGTGGTGCTGTGGGCACAGGGAGGTTCTGGTGAGTGTCCCAGGCCAGCGCCCCTCAGGCCTGCTTAGGACGCTCCTCTGCAGGGCCAGAGCCGGCAGACGGAGAAGGCACCTTCATCGCGGGCAGCCCAGGAGTGCGCACAGCGGAGGGAACGCCCAAGGGGACCTGGTTGAGCCCCACAGCCAGGGCCTTCCAGGTTTCAGTCCCAGTGTCTCTGGAAAGCTGGACAGGAGTGTCACAGCCCTGCCTGCTGCGCCCACCCTCTCCCTCCTGCCTTCAAAACTTTCCTTTGCTCCTCTTCGTGTATCAACACCTCCGAAACCTGAGCAGCCCTCGAAGTGTTTTGCGAAAAATGGATTCCAGGATCGAATGCATCTGGGTAAGGCTGCACAGGAACTTGTCTGCCAGCCTCTGGGCCACCCAGACGTCCAGGACCAGAAGAAGGTGACCCAGGAAAAGGCCAGCCAGGCTCCGCCCCCTTGCACTGTCCACCTCACGACTCAGGCCCCGCTTTCACCAAACTCTTTATTAACTGCTCTCCGGAACTTGCCTTAGGCAATGCTCGGTCCGCCAGAAGCCACAACAGCCTAGCCAAGGAGAGCTTGAGGACCCACCACTTGAAGACAACAGCGCCAGGCCAGCAGGAGCCGCCGGCGCTGCGCTGGGAAGTCCCCGCGACACAGTCAGCACCCTCCAGGGGTGGCAGGGCAAGGCTGTGCAGCGGCTCAAGCCTACCTCCAAGACGTCAAACTTGGCCGTCTTGACTTTGGACCAGGTTTTCTTCAGCCGTGCCACGGGACTGAGGTTCATGCCAGCTACAAGGGACAGCAAGTAGGGAGGGTCAGGGCCATGGAGGCAGGCCGAGGCCCCCCGCACCGGCACCCAGGCACTCACAGATGATGGCCATCATGGAGTTGAAATTCCCGATGTTGAAGCACTCCCGGGCCACGTCGATGAAGAACTCCAATAGGCGGGTCCGGTGCTTCTTCTTCACCACCTGAAAGGCACAGGGCGGCCTCAGCACAGCGCCACCGGGGCACCGACCCTGCTCAGCTTTCTCAGCCGTGAGGAGGGCTGTCTGCCCAGTGAGGCCCAACAGGGGGCAGGCGGCGCTGGGCACAGAGGAAGCACAGGACAGGGTGTCTGTCGTCACTGAAGGAGGCACCGCCAAGGCCCTAGCAATGCAAGGAAGACTTTGTGCATTTACTTTTAAGGTTCCATCACCCAACTCCAGGTGGGGTGGGAGTCAGGGCCTCACGGGGCATGGAGACGGGGCACTCTGCCGTGCTTACCCGGCACACCTCCGTGGCCACCAGCATGCTCAGGCAGTTGAACCAATTGTCGTAGGCCTCCAGGCTATAGGTCTTGGTCAGGTCCCCTCGGCACTGTGAGGACACAGCAGGTCTCAGGGAGCCTGGAGGACCCTGCTTGGACAATGAAGTCCCCATGGCTAGCCTGGTCCCCCAGGCCGTGGCTGAGTCTGCTTCATGGCAGCCCAGACCACTCCTCGCTGCCCAGTGCAGGGCCAGGCTGGCCCCCCAGGCCAAGCCTGCAGCTCCCTGGCGCATCATCTGCCCAGTCATCCAAGACCTCTGAAGCAGGTGCCCTCAGGGCCAGGGCCACATCTGTCAGGTCTCATGGCCCCGTGCTCTCTAGGACGTGCTGGGTGAAGCCCACACCTGCCCTGCATGGGCCGCAGGCACCAGGCCGGCCAGGCATGTGGCACTGGCTAGGGACCCAGAGCATGCCACCGGCCTCTGCCACTCACCCTGTGGTTGTCTAGGGAGTCCATGTGGCTGATGATCTGCATCAGGTCCTCAGGGTGGATGCTGCTGACCCTGTCCTGGGGGTGAGAAGACAGCAGGGGGAGGGTCAGAGCTGCACAGGGTGTGTTGGGAGCAGGGGACCAGCTCAGGGCACAGGCCCTTGGCCTCCTCCCAGGCCAGTCCTCCATCTTGGGGCCACCACGGTCCCCACTGCAGGACACCACTGCCCTAGTCTCCCCTTTTCACACAGATCCGCCGTGCTCCTGCAGCCCCGAGCACCAGGCACAGGGGCACCTGCTGCACAGATGGACATGCCCGTCTGAGGCTGGGGAGCTGGCTTCCCCACCCATGGCCCGATCTGACTATGAGCCCTACAGCACTATGACGAGAGACACCACGGCCTGGTGGCCCTGCACAGCAACAGTGGATGCCCCCCTCCCTGCATGTGGCGGCACTGACCAGCTCAATGTGAGTCAGCTGCTGGGCCAGCACCAGGGGGTCACAGCACACACCCAGAATGTCCTTCTGGGCGGCTGGTGGCTTGGTCTTGAGGACGGGCCCTTTGTCCACAGCTGGCGGCCGGAGCTTCTCTCGCAGTTCCTGGAACTGGCTCCGGGCAGCCAGGGACAGCAGCAGACTCTGTGTCATCTGGGCAACGGCCTTCTTCACCGTGCCATTCTCCTGCGGGGGTTGGGGGTAATGAGGGTGCTGGTGTGGCCTGGGGGCAAAGCCACCACCACTCTGGGGAGACCCATCTCACCTCCAGAGACATGCCTGACCAACAGGAGCCCCCACCCCCCATCCAAACTTGCCATGAGCCTTGAACCTTCGATGATAGAGCAGGGTACAGCACCGGCTCCTCTGAGCGCTGTTGGGGAAGCTGCTTCTCACCACCTTCCCATGGGAAGAGGGGCCCCCAGAATGGAGTAAGGCGTAGGGAAGAACTTCATCCCTGGCCAAGAGCCTCCGCCCCTGAGCAGGGGCAGCCTGGGGGCCCTGGCCCCTCCTGAAGCCCTCTCTGGCCCTCTTAAGCTCTCTGGGTAGACAGGAGCTACTGAGTACATGGAATTTTGGCCCAGGCCTCTCAGGTCCCCCGTCTATACACCAAAGGCCAAGGTTGAGCTACGAGCCAGAAAAGGCAAACAGACTCTTGCAAACCCTTGATATACCCCACTCCAGAGTTCTTGCATGCAGTGTCATGGGTGAGTCTGGCCAGTTGCTAACCAACTGAGCTGTCATCTAGAGTTGAGGGAGGTTGAATAAAGCCACACAGCAACCCTCTTGGGGGAGTGACAGGGAAGGGGACCACATATAGAGCTGTCCCTGAAGACATCACCCTCCTGAAGGCAGACCCCCACCCACCCATCCACCTACCAGAGAGCCTGGCCAGAGCTGAAGGAGCACTAACCTCATCACACTGGGTGACACGGTGTGTGATGGCCTTCAGTTCGGCCATGGCCTTCTCGTCCTGGAAGTCATAGGGGAAAGCCTCCGTCCACTCCTTCAGAAGCTGCACGATCTTGGCTGAGAAGGACTTCAGCTTGGCCTGGGGCAGCGTGGAACAGAATGAGGCCCCATGGGCCAGAGTGGGCGGCAAGATGGCAAGGGGTGCAAGCTGCCCCCACCCCAGGGCCTATGCGGGGCACATCCCCCACCTGTGTGCCACCTGCAGTTTTGCCACACCTGAGCCACCTAGACTCCTGTTTGTTTCATTCCCCTTAAGTCATCTTTCTTTCTCACTTAAATAAACTCATTCTCAAAAAACCTACCCCATTACTGCATAACATAGAAAAACTACTTCCATTTGCTATAACCAGTAGTAGCAATAGTTACCCGGAAAAAAAGCACAATCAAAATCAAGCAAAATCAGGTTAGATGAGACTCTCGTCCCCTCCCCTCGGCTAAATGCAGGTTGGCAAGTGCTAGGGGTAGGGGTGGGGGTGTGATCCTGGGGGGGAGACGATGTGCGACCTCGTGGCAGGAAAAGACGGCCCAGGCACCCAGTCCTAGCGCGGTGCACCCAGTCCTAGCGCGGTCCACACAGGCCGAGGGCGCAGGACACGGCCGCGTCCATGCTTGGCCCTCTCCGCCACACGGGCCCGAAAGCTCCGAAGACGGCCGCGCAGCCTCTGCCCCGGGGAGAGCAGAGGAGAGGAGAGCGCGCCAAGCGCTTGGCTGGGCTACCCCGCTGACCCATTCGGACGCCCCCAGGGGCCATGATCCCTCCTGCGCCAGCCGAGGCTCCCCGCCAGCCCACAGCGTAGGCCCCGACTCCCCCGCGCCCCGGCTCCCACACCACCCTGCCCCGACACCCCTACACTCCAGCGGCCCGGTTCCAGTCCAGACCCCACGCGCCCACCCCG
>VBSM01001468.1:424622-441857 GCA_008086735.1 Cheirogaleus medius | reverse complement strand
GATGTGCAGAGCACAAGGCAAGATGGCACCGGAATCGAGGCTGCCCTCCCCCCCACCCAACCCCTCCCTAGGTTCTGCCCGGCTCTGCAGCTCTACCTGGGCCTCCCTCCCTCTCCCAGAAGCAGCCTCCTGGGGAGCTTGGGTCCCACCCATCAGCCACACCACCCGGGCCCTTGGGCACTCACATCAGGGTAATAGTCCACCCTGGGGACCAGGTGCTCCATCAGGGCCTCCAGGGACCCAGAGATGAGGCGTCCCTCTTGGAAGATGAGGTCCGCGGAGGCGCCGCCGGCCCCACCTCCCCGCTCCCCCATGCCGGACTGCGCCTGTCCGCTACAGCTGGGCCCGAGGAAGCTGGAAAAGACGACGGACGTCTGGGGCATAGTTTCCTGGGAGAGAAGGAAGAGGCAGTGAGGCATCAAAGGTGCCTCCATGGGCCTCGTCCCAGGCAGGGGTGTACGGTGAGCCCCGGCAGTGCCAGCGAGGGGCACCCCAACCCCGGGGCGGGCTCCACGGTGGTCCCAAGCCACTGCACATCTGATCAGTGTTCCTTCAGCACCTGCTCCTGCATACCAGCCCTCAGTCCAGGGGCCTGGGGTTCCACCCAGTGGAGAGGAGACAGAGGCAGCAGGCGGTGTGTGGCCAGGGTGGCCCAGGATGAGGTGGGGTTCGAACTGCTGTTGTTAGCCCTGCAGCTCCAGGGATAAGAAAGGAATATCCTAGGGACAGTGGGTGCCAAGGTCCTGACCCAGTGAGTGTGCAGGGCTGAGCAGAGAGGGGGGCCTGGGTACTCACACCACGAGCGCTGTGGGCAGGGCATGGCGCGCTGCTTCTCTGAGAGACACGGGACCAATCATTGTGTTTTGCCATAGCCCAGCGAGAGACTGTCAGGTAAGGTGGTCAGGGGAGCAGGGCTGACCCCACACTGATGGATGGGCAACTGGCTGGGCAACTGACGGGCATGAGAGCAGGGCTTGGGGAAAGATCTGGAACTTGCTTTTGGACTGGCAGCATCTGAATGCCCCTGAGATGCAGATGTCTGAGCAGCCGGGCAGTGCACTCACCCTGGATTGTCTGCTATGGCATGACCCACTGTGACAGGGCCCGAGGTCCCTGCCTCACACGGCAGCTGGGAGCTCTGGTGAAGTCCAGGGGAGTCTGAAACCCTCTGGGCCTCAGTTTCCCCACTGCCCCAGACAGCCAGCCACACCTGGGAAGGACTAAGTGGGGACGAGGCGATGTGGCATTTGCCAGCCAGGACCTCTGAAACTCGTGCCAAGACAAGTGTGGCCTATCCTGGCCTTGGCTGGCACACTTGGCCAGTCACTCCGTCCCCACCCTCGGAGGGCAGACAGGCACAGGCCGCAGCCGGCTGGGGTCAGATGGAGGAGCTGGGCCCTCCTGCCACAGTGGGGCACAGTCTGGACTGCAGGCTGCCCTGCTGCTGTTGCTGGCAAGGGGGTGCTCTGCTCCAGCACCGGCTCCCAGGCACAGCCCGAAGCCACACTGCCATGGGGCGTTATTGGAAAAGCAATGGAAAGTACCCCCACAGCCCCCTGGGCTCTGTGACTCCCTGCACAAGCCACAGGTGCTCAGTGCTGGCCTTTTGGACGGGCAAACCTCGGAGCCGTTCTAGCCTCAGCTCCCGCACCGTGCAGAGCAAATGGTGACCGTGTTACTTCGCTGCCATGAGAAGACCACGGGCCGCTGCCCTCCAGGGCCTTACGAGCAGAGAGCCGACTACTCGTACCACAGCACGCCACTGCACCTCGCTCGAGGGAAAAAGGACACCCCGCCCAGACGACACTAGTTTCTTTACCACACCTGAACGTTTCCTTGGAATTCTTAGAAAATCTTTTGCTAGGAGGGCAAGAACTCCAGAGGTGGGGAGGGGCTGTCTGGGCCTCCAGGCTCTGTCCTGCCCTCATCCAAGAACAGGAGTGGGTGTGGGCAGACTCACAGAATGCTGCCCCCTCAAAGTCAGGCGGCTGCAGCAGCCTGTGTCACAGTGCAGGTTCTTGGGCCCAGCCTGGCCTGCTGCTCAGTCACCCAGGCTGGGTCCCGCTTCTATGCCCCTATGAGCCCTCAGGGGCTTCTGCCACCACTCAGGCCCAAGAACCACTGATGTGAGCAAACCCTTCATTTTTCAGATGGTGAAACTGAGGCCCAGAGGGAAGGAACTCAACTGAGGAAATTCTAGGAGTTCCCAGTCAGTGCAGGTGTGTCCACCTCCAGGAAGCCTCCCTGGGTTAACCCTAGACTGCTGACCCACTAGGCCAGAAGTGGCTGTAGCATTTGCCTTTGTGACCTCTTGCCACTCTCTTGCCAACTGAAAGTAGGGCTCAGTAACCATTTGTGCAATGAAACAGTGAAGCTGGGTTCACTGGCCCTCACCACCTTCGCAGCCCACAGTTGCTCAACAGGGCCCCAGCATCTTCCCTGAGGCCCGTGCACTGTGGGGCAACCTCCCCGAGGTCACACTGTTCTGGGTTCAGAAGGTGACTGGCAGGTGGTCGCCCCAAGCTCCCGGGGTCATCAGAGATGGCATTTTCTAAGCCACTGGCCTGCCCCACTGCAGAGGAGGAGCATATGCTAACACCCCACTAACTCACACAGCCCTGCCAGCCCCCGTGCAGATCTGCCTCCTGCTTGGAGGCCTGCCTGGGAGACATGGGGCCGGTGGGGGTGGCAGAGCGCCAGCGCAGGGACTCAGCTCACTTGTCAGCTGCCAGAGAGGGACAGGCAGGCCAAGCAGGAGCAGGTCATCTTCGAGGGTGGAGCCTGGGGAGGGGTCTGGTAGGGGTGCCTGAGGCACGCAGGGGTTCATCAGGGCCTCAGAACCCTCTGAGGGTATCGGCAGAGCCCACAGGGGCCACATAGAGCCACTCTGGCCCAAGGGTGAGGGGTGCCCCAAGATCTCCCCTCCTACTGCCCCTGAGAGCCGCTCGAGATGCACCCAAGGGCATTGCCCCAGCCCACAAACCAAGTCACTGCAGGTCCTGGGGGTGTCCCCAGAACCCATCCCCACCCAACCTCAGTCCCTGGCAGGTCCACTCCCACCTGGCCACCAAGCACTTTGAGGAGGGTCTCCAGGCTGAGTGCTAGGTGGGAGAGGCAGGGTCCCTGCGTGGCTACTCCTGGGCAGGATGAAGCGCACCCTCGGGCCAGAATCCCAGCTCTGCCACAGGCCAGCTCCTTGCTCCGAGTGGTCTCTCCAGCCCTCGACTTTCCACAGCACGTCACCTGCCTGGCATCGTCACCGGCCACCTCCACTCATTCTTGAGGTCCCTGAGGTCTCTTCTGTTCTTGCACTGGGTCCTCCTCTTCCATCCCAGCAAGAGCAGGAACTGTGGCCTGTGGCTGCACATCTGTGTCCCCACCCACTACTGGGCCCCTTCTAGAGGAAGCGGCCACTCAGAGCTAAGCCCCAAGCTCTCTGGGCTCCAGTCTTGGGAGCTCAGCACGACAGCTGAGGCGCGGGGTACTTAGCATGTTAAGGGTTCCAGTTGAATGGTGTTCTTTTCACCTCACAGTAACCCCCTCTCCCTAGGCATTATTCTCCGCAGGCTGCAGATGAGGACAAGGTGCAGAGGGCTGACAGCTGCCCCAGGTCATGGCCAGACCACAGCACCACCAGGATTCAAGCCAAGCCAGCAGCCAAGGCAGGCAGGGCGGCGTGAGTCTGAGCCTGGCTTAGCCACTTGTCGGGGCTTTGTCAGGATCCTCATGTGTACAATGGCACAGTGAGTGCTACTTCAGAGGTTTGCTGGGAGGATCAAATGAGCCCTTATGTAAGGTGCCAGGCACTGGACGCATCACCACCCCCGGGAACCGCACCCACCGGCCTGGTTGCTCAGCGCCCCCTGCAGGCCACATGGGTGCCCAGGACACCTGATGCTCTAAAGCAGGGGTCTTCAAACTTTTTAAACAGGGGGCCAGTTCACTGTCCCTCAGACCGTTGGAAGGCCGGACTGTAGTTTAAAAAAAAACTATAAACAAATTCCTATGCACACTGCACATATCTTATTTTGAAGTAAAAAAACAAACGGGCAAAAACACCCGTTTGTGGCCCGCGGGCCGTAGTTTGAGGACGCCTGCTCTAAAGCCAAGTGTGGTTCCAGGAGCACACGCAGCAGCACCTTTTCTGAGTCAGAAGCCCTGGCGGGAGTGGGCCTCGCAGCCCCCTCCAGGTGGCTCAGCTGCACGCTGAGTTCTGGACCCTGGGCCAGCAGCAGCAGCAAGACCCAGTCAATTGCTAAAATGCAGTGTTTCCAGTTCCAGGCCAGGCCTGCTAGGTCAGACCTGCATCTGAGTGGAACACACAAGTGATGAGCACGCAGGTGGCTGGGGGCCCGGGAAGCCTGCCCCTCTGAGAGTTTCAGCCTTAGGTGAGCAGCACCAGCTAAACCAGGTCGGTGCCCTCGTCTGTGGGCACAGTCTTCCAGGGACTTCTCGTAGACACTGCCCGGCTCCCCCTAGACTCTGATTTTACCTGGTCTAGGGGGCAGCCAAGCACGGGCATTTTCCCAGGTTTTCCAGGGGCAATGGGAGCAGGAAGCACAGGCAGCCCCTGTGCAGAGCCCGGGAAGCCCCTGGGCCAGGCAGAGGCAGGCTGGGTGGGCCAGCTTTTCCGCCCAGCATCTGGAGGACCCTCATCTCTGCCCCAAGTTCAGCCGGGCTGGCCTGCACGAAGCAGCAGCCCCTTTGTGGGAAGTGGGGGACAGGCTGGCACCCAGCCAGCCTCCTCTCGACTCCTTGCAGCTCCTCCTCTGTTCAGGAAGGAAGGCAGGCACCTTCTAATTATAGACCTAATCAACTCAGAAAAAAATGTGCTCACAGCTAGGGGGTTAAAGTGACTCACTGTCTCCTAGAAGATGGGCCTCACCACCTCCCGCCTCCCACACAGGGCCGCTGGGAGTGGGGGCAGGTCCAGGCCATTGGGCAGAGGGGCCCAAAGGTGCAGCAGCAGGTGAGAAGGCCACACCCCACCCTGCACAGCTGGAGCGGCACTGTGGGTGGCCATGGGTGCTGGGAGGCTGCCTGGCAGAGGCTGAGGCCCTGTGCCACGTGCCAGCCTGGTGGGCTGGCCGCGGGGGAGGTGGGCAAAGCAGCAAGGCACAGGGGCTTCCTGCACTGCACTGATGCCCTCTCCCCAGGCGCCACTCTGCCCAACGGCGGCTGTCCTGGCCCTCCAGGCTCAGCCTGAGGAGCTCCCCCAGCACACCTGCTGTTGTCCCTAGAGCAGCTGGCCCTCATGGTCCAGCACAGGTGGTACTGCCCTGGGAAGCCCCCACGCAGCCCCCAGCGTCTCATGCATGCCCTGTCTGCTCCCACACGCCTGAGTCTTTTCTCTTGGCTGTAGGCCCTGGGCAGGCACTGAAGTGGAGTAAGGAGTCATGTTCTCTGTCTCCACGTCCATGGGGCAGCCACTGAGCTGCTCCGAGCCTCAGTTTCCTCAGCTGTAAATTGGGTGTAGAGTTTCTTGTCCCACCTCCCTGCAGAGCTGTGGGGAGGGCTATGTGAGAAAGTAGAAGCTGATGTGGTTATGTCCCTGGAGCGGCACCAGATGCGGTCACGTGCCAGATCTGTACCTTGCCTCAGTGGCACCCGAGTGGCCCAGCACCAGCTGCCACTGCTTCTGACCTTTGGCTTCCGACCTATGGCCTCTGATCTAGGGCCTCAGAGCCATCAGCACACACCACACCTCCTGCCCCAGACTGCAGGTTCTGAGACGACATGCAGGCCTGGTGCACAACCCTATAGCTATGAACACCCTGTGGTCACACTTCCACCCACGGGACACAGGGGCAGCAGGCAGAGCCCGTTCCTCACCCCGGATGGACTGTCTGGGGACACAGAAGCTTCACAGAGCCTCCCCAGAGATGTCCGTGGGACCAGCTAAGGGAACACACCCCCAGCGTCTCAACACGCACTCTCGCCCCCGCTGCCTGGGCTGTAGTCCCGGCGATGTGCTCCCATACGAGCTTTCGCATCAGCTGACCCCCGGGGAAGCTGGGCTTGGAGAAGAACAGCCGTTTGGTTCTGTGCCCCTCCAACATCTAGAACAGCCACATGCTGATGGCTCCGCGGTGCTCAGAGGGTGGTGGGTCAGAAGGCCGACACAGACACACACAGGGGCCAGGCCTACCTCAGCTGTTACTCCTTCTGTGTAAGCTGCAGGGGCCACACTGTCACACCTGACATTGACACCTGAACTTGGCAGCAGCTGTGGGGAGCGCAGGGGAGACGCAGGCAGCACGAGTGCTCACACGTGGGTGCGCACCAGTGCAGACTGACGCTGCGCCGGGGCTCTGCCAGCCTGGCTGCAGTAACACGGCCCTCAACCTCTGGTATCCTTTCTGAAAGGTACATTCTGGAGCTCTGGATTAGTACGACCCAGGTGAGAGGCCACTTTTAGGGGACACAACCAAAGACATTAGCTTCTGAGTGCTCACAGCTCCCCGACAATACACACACATATGTATGCACAGGTGTGTGTGCACACAAGCACACACGGGTGCACATGCAGGCACACACACAGGCGCACACAGGCACACACGGGTCCACATGCAGACACACACACAGGTGCACACAGGCACATACGGGTGCACATGCAGACACACACACAGGTGCACACAGGCACATACGGGTGCACATGAAGGCACACACACAGGTGCACACAGGCACACACGGGTACACATGCAGGCACACACATAGGAGCACGCATGGGTGCACATGCAGGCGCGCGCACAGGTGCACACACGGGTGCACATGCAGGAGCGCACACAGGTGCACACGGGTGCACATGCAGGCGCGCACACAGGTGCACACACGGGTGCACATGCAGGCGCGCACACGGGTGCACACACGGGTACACATGCAGGCGCGCACAGGCACACATGGGTGCACATGCAGGCACGCACACAAGTGCACACATGGGTGCACATGCAGGCACACACATGGGTGCACATACAGGCACACACAGGTGCACGTGCAGGCGCACACACAGGTGCACACACGGGTGCAGATGCAGGTGCACACAGGCACACACACAGGTGAACAAACGGGTGCATATGCAGGTGCACACACAGGTGCACACACGGGTGCACATGCAGACGCATGCACAGGTGCACGCAGGGGTGCACATGCAGGTGCACACAGGCACACACAGGTGCACATGCAGGCGCAAACACATAACCTCCCCATACCTTCTAAGGAACACACTGCAACAAACCGTGGAGAGAGCATGGTGGGACAGAGGGCCCAGGGGAAAGGAGGGAAGAACAGTTGGGCGTGAGGGGGGAGCCAGGATCTGAGAGACTCTCCCCTTTTAACAGGGTAAGAGCAGAGATCTTAGGCAGCCCCAGTGCAGTGAGACATCCCAGGAGAGATAGGCAAGAGGGTATAGGAAGTTTATGCAGAAGACTATGAATGAAATTCCCTTTTGCAGTTTCTTCAAGGGACGGTGCTCACTAATGCAGTCGGTGCCCATCCCCCAGGCAGCACAAATAGAGAAGAGGGTCTGCCTCTGGCCACACATGTGCGAGAGCCAGGCACATGCCCCCAGAGGGCAGCCAGGCAGAGACCCTGCACCCCACCCCATCGCTCCAGGGCCCCCTGGACCCCTGAGAGCTGCAGCTGCAGTGGAGGCCCAGATGGTTCCAGGCCAGGGCCAGAGCCTGCTATGCATGTCGTCTGCACGTACACTCCAGCGTTGCCAGGCCTGGGTGACAGCAACAGCCCTTCCCACCGCACTGAGGGTGCACAGAGATGGTGAGAGCGCAACAGGGCAGGGGAGGCCTGACTCCACCAGTGGTCTCAGGAAAGACTCCCACAGCTGAAGTTGCCATAAGGAATTTATTGTCCTTCAATGCATGTGGGTAAGAAATACAAGTGATGTTGACTCCAGAGGAACACCCAACACTTCACTGTCCTTGTGCAGGGTCCTCCCTCCTCATGTCTGTTCTGGGCAGCCGTGTGCCTCCACGAGGGGTCTGCTTTCACAGGGACGGGCCCTCACTCTCACCTCCCCACTGCCATGGCCGAGGGTCTCTGCCCAGGAACAGGGCCTGGGGCCTCCAGCTCACTGCCGCACGGGCTTTCTGTGCTGGCTCTGGGCATGAAGGGACTCAGTGACCAGGCTGGGCAGGGGCTTCATCCCTCAGGAGCCACAAGGGAGGCCACGGCCGGCCCCGTCGGTGGGAGACAGTTCTCTGAGCTACTGCTCCCAGTGCCAACTCGGCTCTCCGGGACCCATCTTGGGAAAGGGATGTGACAAGCAGTCACCACCCTGCCCCGACGTCTGCACAGAGCCCCGAAGGGACTGAGGGAGGAGTGTCAGAAGGAGCCCCTAGGGGTAACTGGCCAGCCCACCACAGCAGAGTGGGAGCAACAGCCAGGAGGGACAGGGCCAGGCCTCTGTTCAACTCTGCGGGCAGCAGCTGCCTAGGGCGGCTCCCAGCACACAGTCGGAGCCCTGGGGCCCCTCTGGATCCTAGAGTCTGCAGCTCTGGAAACGTCTCAGAAACACAGAAGCAGAGATGAGCTTCCATTTGGCTAAACATGTTGTTTTTAAGATGTTTGTCATTAGGAGTTAGAGCTGGGCATTCTATTAATACAACTCATCTCATGTAAATGCAATTCTCCCATAACCCAGGGAGGCAGCCCAGAGAGGCCCATTTCTCAGATGGCGACACCAAGGCTCGGTTCACAGGACCCACCACCCAGGCCGGCGGTGACACGCAGGTCTGCCCAGGCCTGCCTGCCCTTGGCCCTGCCTTTTCCTGGACTGTCATTTCTCCTCAACATTGTCCCTAAATGTTCCCGGCAGGGCCATGACTCTGCTGCGCCTCAGAGGGAGGCTGGAGCCCTTGCCCGTACACGTGGCAAAGGCACATTCCCCCCCATACTCTGCATATGATCCCAGGGACTGACAGTCTCACAGAAGCTCATCTGTGGACCCCAAATTAAGAAACCCAGCTTCCTGGAAAACTGGGACAAAAATAGTCCTCAGGGCCATCTTGCATGCATCCCAGGATCTGCCAGGAGGAGGGAGACGGGTAGAGCAGCCCCTGCCTGTGCCAGGCATGGTAAGGGGGCTTCTTTGTGAGGCAGCATGTAGGCTTCTATTTTTTAAACTACTCAACAAAAACGGAGACTATTTTTAGCTCAGCAAGCTGCAGGGCATCACAATTAGCAACTGAAAATTACACATCTTGCCTGTCTCCCTTCTGCCGGTTGCAAGGAGAGAGAGAAAATGCTCCTGGAGGGAGCTGGGGGCTAGCCCTGTGCCCCGACCCCGCGGGCCATGCGCTGAAGAGGGCAGACTCAGGCACAGTCGGGGAGAACCCTGCCTGCTACTTGGGCCCGGCCAGTGCCATTGGAGCCCAGCTTTGCCAGGGACCCGACGAAAGGGAGCCCAGCTCCTCTTCAAGGGCCAACCACCTGGTTCTCTGGAATCACTGGCACTGGGGTGGGGTAGCGGGTGGGTGTTCCCCGGAGCCCTCCTCCTTGCCCCTTCGCTCATTCACTCATTCACAACGCCAGCAAGGACCTGCCGAGAGAGCAGGTGCACAAAGGAAGGAAACAGGGCCCTCGGGCCCCACAGAGCGCGGTGGAGACAGGGAGGCTGGCGCACACAAGGACCATGGATAACGACCTGATGATACTACAGGCGAGAAGAGGAGCCATGCTGTGGACACAGGAGGGGGGAGAAGGGGTCAGGAGATTGGGGGCAGGAAAAATGGTAACCTTAACCTGGGTGGGGAGGGTGGCCTTGAAGGAGACTTCTGGAAAGGATAGAAAGGAGAGCTCGTGCCTTCCTTCCCATTGGCTCTCCAGCAGGTCTTCCCTGGAGCACTTCCCGTCTGGCTCACTCCCTCCAAAAAGAGTACATACTGATGATCTGTGTGTCAGTCTGCAGGCACCTGGTCCCCACCCTGCCAGAGCCCCGGACACAGCTCATCGCCGCGGTGCGCAGGGCCCGGCTGCAGCGGCCCCGCTCTTCGTGGTCTGCTTCCTGGTGGACTCCAGGCTCCCCTTCCCAGGGGCTCTCCCAGGACGCCGCAGTCTCGGGGAGAGGAATTGGCTGTGGGGACCGTCACTTGACAGGCTCGCGGGGAGCTCTGTAGGACACGGCGAGGCAGGTACAAACAGAATGAACTGCTTGTCCGAATGCACGGAGGGCACCACATTTACAGGGCTCCTCGTGGGAACATAAACCTTTCAGCAAACTTTAAGTGGATCCTTTGCATGTGTGAGGATTTTGACCCACTCTTGGATAGGAGACGGCACTAGTTATACCGCCCAGGGGCTACCCCTGCCAGCAGAAGGGGTCAGGAGAGCGGGGGCCGAAAAGATGGTAATCTCAACCTGGGCAGGGAGGGTAGCCATTAGGATGCTGGTGGTGAGCCTGAATTATAACTAAGAAGCTGCCCACTGTGGGGAGAGTGGAAGGTTGAGGGGCCCACCCAGCCTACAGGCTCAGCCAGCGTCGGGGAGGGGAGAAGGGAGGAGTCAGGTGTCCTCCTGGTGGACAGAGGCTCAAGGACTCGCACGGGAACCTCGGGACCTCCTCCTTCTGCACAGGTTCGCCCCGCGGCCCCCAGCCTGAGTCCCGTCAGGACTGGTCAGACAGCGGAGTGGCTGTGCCTCCTTCACCATCCCCATCCCCATCCTTGCTTACTGCTCCCCTCTCTGGCCCTGCTATTCCCAAACTGGGTTCACAGACCAGACAATACAGGGCAAGGAGACACCTGGCCATGGTGGGGCCTCCAGGGTCCCACCTGCATCAAGGAGCATGGGCAGAAGGGGACAAACGCTGTGGGGGCTACCCCTACTCCCTGGATCCCACTAACTGGCAGAGAAACCAGGCTGGGACAGCCTGTGGCCCATGGGGCAGCAGGGTGGCTGGATCCCCAGCTGTAGAGGGGAGACTAGGACCCAGCCCTGGGGGGTGCCACCCTGGGAAGGGTTGGGGGGTGTTTGTCCCATGCAGCCAGCCACCCCTGTCCATCCTCCTAAGGGTCTCTGCTCTAACACCCCTGTCACGGTAACCTCAGTGTCCCTGCTGCACACACTCTCCCCTTCGTACCCCAGGACTGCTGTGGTCTCTCAGAGCGAGGGCTGTGGGCCTGGGAGCCAGACGACTCGAACCCAGGTTCTCCGTCCCCACCTGGGGCCAGGTGGGAGCCTGCACCCAGGTCCTCCCCAGCTCTGCAGAAGAACCTCAGGTGACTTGCAAGTGGCCCAGCCCTCTGGGCGTCATCTGCACCATGAGCAGGTGACACCTGCCTGAAAGAGTCTGCAGCTTAGTTCTCTGTCATTTCTAGAGATTCCAGTGAGTGCAACAGGGGCCTGGAGCCACACCCTGCCTCTGTCTGCCCCAGTGGACCCGGGCCTGCGCTCACCCCAGGTGGTGGTTATTGGTCCATATCAGAACCACTTCCCCCAACCCCAGGGCTGGAAGGTCCTCCCCACAACAACCCCGCCTGGACTCAGACACTTTTGCCCAGGAAGCTTCCTCTGGAGGCTGTCCTCCCCTCACCAAAGCCCAGCTCTCAGACTTTCCCCACATTGAGCCGAATGTGTCTCCCTTAACTCTGGAAAGCCCTGGTCCTGTGTCCTGGGAACACGTAGGCAATGGGCAGGGCCCGGCTACAAGTTCAGGCTGGGCGCCCAGGAGGCTGGGAGTGAGCCGGGCCCACCCCATGCGCCCCTGCTTCATGGCTGACCCTCAGTATGAAGTGAAGCTCAGCACCTGGTGGGTTGTGATGGCACCAGAACTGTGGAAACTGATGGGCACCTGTCCTACCGGTTACCCCACTGCCTTCCTTCCTGGACACAAGGGTGGTGGGGGCTGGTGGCACCCTCTCCCTGACCCCACCTCTAGGTCCCCTCTCACCTCCCACGCCCAGGACAGGAGAAAGTAGAGGGAAGCTGCCTCCTGCTTCCTGTCCCAGGCATGGGGCTCAGAGCTGGCTCTGGCCTCAGGGTGGGGGCCTCAAGCTGACAGCCCTCTGCAGCTAGGCCTCTTCAGTCCTCATCACTCCCCGGATCGTGTGGCCTCCACGGCAGGGGCAGCACGTCCCGGCCCCGTCCCTGCAGCTCCCACCCTCCCTGCAACAAGCCAGGTGGGCATCCATGGCCAAAGGGCCGGTACGAAACATTGTTTTTCACATAAACCGAGCTCTAAGCTTCAAGAATCATATTCATAAATGCCACAGTGAAGGCCCCGTGTGCCTGTGTGCCCTCCAGGCTGGGCAGCACCGCAGGGGGTGGCCGCCCCAGACCAGCACCTCGCCGCCGCGCCGATAACGGAAGCTTTGTCACCACATTCGGCTCATTTTCCCTTCTGAATTTCCTTCTGTTCCCAAATGCCACTGTAACTGCCCAAAGGGACCTGCCATCTCCTCTCCACACTCCTCAGTGCAAACTCTGCCAAGTCTGCATTTCTTCCTCTTCCTTTTTCTTTTTCTTTTTCTTTTTCCCTTTCTGTCCAGTCAGCTGCTTCTGGTGGCTGCTCAAGGCACAGAACGTCATTGTGCACAATACCCGTCCCATTATGGAAGCTTCAGAGCCCACGGAGGGAGCAGGTGGGATTTCAGAGAGCCCCTGCCCCTTCCTGCAGGGCCGGTGCCTCCCCCCCAGGCCGGTTGGGGCCTCCCCGTCGCCTTGGTCCTGGCTCCCTCTGGGCTGACTCCACGGGACTCGCAGGGTCACAGCAGCCCCTGCAGGTGGGTGTGTGGCCTGGGCCTCGCAGGCCTGCACCAGGGTGGGGGCGCAAACCAAGGCAATCTTGACGGTCAGGCTGCCATGGAGGAGCGGGCTGGGGGCCAGGTACAGACCCCATCCCAACTGAAACCACCCTCTGTGGTCCCTCCCTAGAGGGGGCATCCACTGAAGACTGCTCATCAGAGTCTGGGCAGTGGCCCGGGCACCCAGGGGCTCCAGCAGGAAGACACCATTGTGTCTTTGCACCCAGGCCCACCCAGGGTGTGCCGCCAGCAGCAGAGCCAGGCCTAGAGCCAGCCAGGGGTGCAACAGCACGTGGCTGCAAAAGAGAGGGGCAGTGAGCTGGCTGGTCAGGGCTGAGGGTCCTCAGGAGGTAGGGAGGCTGGGCCTGAAGGACGGGCCCCAGGGCCAGCCACAAGCAGGCCTGCCCAGGAGGGAGAGACAGCCTCCGCCCCTCTGCAGCTGCCTGGGGGTGCCAGAATACGGAATAAAGGACATATAGTTCTTTTATTTTTAAATGACATCTAATTAGACTGAGCAAAGATTTTTCTTTTGTGTTTAAAAACAAATAAAATCCGTTTCCCTTGCTTGAGTTGTCGGCCTCCTGTCAGATGTCCAGAGCGGCACCCCGAGCCCGCACTGCGCTGTGGGGGCTTTCAGCTGCCGGCTCCCTGCTGAGTAGACAGCCATGGCCTTGTCCAGCACCACAGCCTCTCGGAGACAGGACCAGGACACACGTCCCGACCTTCATACCCCATGCTGCGTACAGAAGCAGCTTTCCTGCCACATACCCTGCGTCCCCTGGCCCTGGGCGCTTGCAACCAGGTGGTCAGACCCTTGGCAGCCCCCAGAAGTACCAGCCACACAGGGCAGCTCACCTCCTGCCACCCTCCTCCAGACGAGGAAGAAAGGCCCAGAGGGCTTACGTCATCAGCTCCAGGCCTCACAGCCCGAAAGTGGCGGAGCGGGGATTTGAACCCTGCAAATGTGACCACCGTGATCTGACATGCCACCCAGGGCCATCAGCGCAAGGTTCAGGGCAAGGGAGAAGGGTGCAAGTGATGGCAGGCGGCAGCCAGCCAGGGCCCTGAGGGACAAATGCGGCCTGGCCTGGAAGGAGCCGCACGTGCAGGGTCAGGCCGCAGCACAGAGGTGCCCCCGAACGTCCCGGGAGCCTCGCTGCCAGTGAGCAGTGTGCGCAGAGGGCTCTCCACCTACTGGGCCACCTGCCACCTTCCTAGGGCACCACCAAGGCCTTGCTCTCCCCTGTCCAGATGAGGTGCAGGTGTGGGGCTGAGGACAGGCTTCCTGCCAGTGTGTGAGCTGTTCTAGCAAACTAACTGAACCTGAGAAGGGGGTCATGGAAACTCCGATTTGTCCAGTTGGTCAGAAGTACAGGTCACAAACTGAGACCTGTGATCGGCATCTGAAGTGGAGGCGGTCTTGTGGGACCGAGCCCTCAATCTGTGGGAGCTGATGCTATCTCCAGGTGGACAGTGTGAGAATTGAATTATAGGACACCCGGCTGGTGTGCCCTGGAGAATCTGGTGTCAGAGTTGTGTTGAGTGACGGAGAGAAGAGAGTAGTGGGTTTCTGCCCCTATCTCTATTAAAGGTGAACTCCCAAGAACACAAAGCTGTGTCCAAGAAGTGCAGTGAACACCTCCACATGGTCCAGAGAGATGACCATAACTTGCTACAGTCCCCTACAAGTGGTAGATACCCAAGGGATGAAACACTGCAGCACACACTCTGGGGACAGGGAACCAGAAAGGTAAGGAGGCAGACGCACGAAATATTGGACCCCAAAAACAGAAAGGCACTTTCTACTGTCCAGAGTCTCCACCCACACTGTCACACATTACAGCACCTCTGAAACCCAGTGAAGTCCCCAAGCAGAAATGTATAGGTAACACAATGGGATGAATACAATGTAATGAAACTGGACATTAATAAACAAGTGGTGAACCAAAAAATGTTACCCACTTCATAAAAAAATCATGTTTGTGTTAAAGAAGCAATCCAAACTCCTTTACAAACACATCAGAAAAATAACCCTTATAAGAAAACTGTGTCAAATTTGATATGGCCAAAGCTATACTCAGAGAAAAATTCATAGGCTTCAATGCATTAAGTAAACAACATGAAGCACTTGATTCAAAAAGCTTCTAAATAAAACAAACTTATAGCAAAGCGAACTAGAGGAAGAAATTGCTAAAAGGTAAATTAGTGGATTTAATCAAAGAGCTGAACCACTTATTAAATTCAAGAGCTGATTCTTTGAAAACACAAATTAAAAATATAAACCTCTGGCAATTCTAATCAACCAAAGGAAGGCAGGAAGGGATGGAGGAAGGAGGGAAGAAAGGAAGGAAATGTAAAGATACTTTGGGCATGAAAAAGGGAATCTAACTACAGATATGGAGAAAAGATTTTGAAGAATCAACTACCTAACTCTGTGCTAACTGATCCGAAAGCTCTTTCAACTGGGATACCAGCTAGAAATGTAAGTAACCAAAACAAACTAAAAATGTTTGGAACCCAAAAAGACTAATAACCATAGTACAAATTCAGTTGAGAGCCAACTAAACCTCAGGGAAAAATAAAAGCAAGCTCTGGCTGAGCTTTTATTTCAAGCCTTTGAGACTAAGATAATTTTATATAATATTTAAAGTATTTCAAAGCACCATATGAACCCACCATCAAATTGGTTTTAACTGACCAACACTGAAGTGCACATATAGTAATAACATTCATCGGGTGTTGGGCAGATGGGAGGGGGAGGAGGGGATGGGTATATTCACACCTAATGGGTGCGGTGCACACCATCTGGGAGATGGACACGCTTGAAGCTCTGACTTGGGTGGGGCAAGGGCAATATATGTAACCTAAACATCTGTACCCCCATAATATTCTGAAATTAAAAAAATTAAAAAAAATAGTTTGCCATTAAAAAATGATAAAAAATAAAGTATTTCAGCTATACAATTCATATTGAAAAGCCTTCCTATTTATTTTATAAAGTTAACATAACCATGGTTTATAAATGTGACAAACAGATGTGAATATGGATGAAAAGTACCCTAAGCCACACAGCGACACCCCAGGAAATGGGCCCAGCAGTGTGCTTAAGCACAGCAGAGCCTGACCGGTGGGGTTTGCTCCATGCACAGGAAGGGGACTCAGCTCAGGAAAGCTAGCAAGTCAACACACTGACAGGCGCAAGGAGGAAAGGCATCGCGCGATTGTGTGGGACACAGGCCGGCTCTGCTGAAAGTGGGTTCCCTGCCGTGCACGCCCTGGGCAGGCAGCGCAGGAGTGGGCAGCTGGCCACGATGGAGATGCCCCGTGTGGCATATGGGGCCAATTTCAGACTTGGTAAGACATGACAGGCCTTCTCATTAGAGGGAGAATCAAGCTAGAGAGAGTACCATTATTTACTCTTACTTTGCACCTTTTAGAAAACACAGTAAGAAAATAAAAGATACATTAGATATGAAGAGACAGAATGTTCCTTATGTGAAGGTAATATGATTAATATCTTGTGTTTTACAGGAAGCCAAACAAAAATCTGTACAAACTAATAAGAGAGTTCAATGATCAATTACCTAACTTAAATTTTTAAAAAATCATTAGTTTATCTAATCTCCCAGGGGCACAGGTGTTCACACACACATCCACGGGGAGCAGGGACTGGGATGCTACACCAGCGACATCGGGGGAGGGAGGTGTATCTCTGAGTGTCTCTGTGTGTGACTGCGTCTGAGTGTGCACCGGTCTGTGTGTGTGTGCGTCTCTGTGTGACTGTGTCAGTGTGTGTGTCTCTGTGTGGGTCTGCACATCTGTGACATCTGCGTGTGTCTGCACCTATGTATGTCTCTCTGTGTACCTGTGTCCGTGTGTGTCTGTCTGTGTGACTGTGTCTGTGTATGTGTCTCTGTGTCTCTGTGTGTATCTGTGTGACTGTATCTCTGTGTCTGTGTCTCTGGGTGTCTCTCTGTGTCGGTGTGTGTGTCTCTGTGTGACTGTGTCTGTGTGTGTCTCTCTCTGTGTGTCTGTCTCTGTGTCTGTGTGTGTGAGTCTGTGTCTGTGTGTCTCTGTGTCTGTGTGTGTGTCTCTGTGTCTGTGTGTGTGAGTCTGTGTCTGTGTGTGTGTCTCTGTGTGAGTCTGTGTCTGTGTGTGTGTCTGTGTCTGTGTGTGTGTCTCTGTGTTTGTGTGTGTGTCTCTGTGTCTCTGTGTGACTCTCTGTGTCCCTGTGTCCGTGTGTGTGTCTCTTTGTGACTGTGTCTGTGTATGTGTCTGTGTGTGACTGTGTCTGTGTGTGTTTCTGTCTGACTCTGTCTGTGTCTGTGTGTGTGTCTCTGTGTGACTGTGTCTGTGTGTCTCTGTATCTCTGTGTCTCTGTGTCTGTGTGTGTGTCTCTGTGAGTCTGTGTCTGTGTGTGTGTCTCTGTGAGTCTGTGTCTGTGTGTGTGTCTCTGTGTGAGTCTGTGTCTGTGTGTGTG
>VBSM01001468.1:389738-416445 GCA_008086735.1 Cheirogaleus medius | reverse complement strand
CCACAACTTTGCAATTGTGAACTGTGCTGCTATAAACATTCGAGTGCAGGTTTCCATTTTTAAAAGGAGAGGGGGGCTAGGGCCACTGGGGAGTGTGAATGGGGCTGGAGGGAGCAGCGGTGGGAATCCTCACTGCCCCACCTCCCAAACCCACAGCTCCAGGGAGTGCAGGGATGTCGTGCGCTTTCTCTTGCAGTCAGGGAACGAGTCCTCCCATGTCTGTGTCATCCCCCAGCACCAGGAAGATGTCCTAAGACCACAGGGTCCTGCTTCTCTTCTCCGCGCCTGGAACGGGGTTCTGGGGTCTGCTCATGGGCTGCTGACCTTTTGTTCTCTGGGCAGAATCCAAATGCCTGGGGTACGATTTTGGAAGTGCAAGCACAGCTTGTGTGGACTTTAGGTATCTCAATAATCCAAAAATGCTTTTGTAAGAAGAATAAACAAAAACCAGAATCCATAAATAGCTCCTCCTGGTATGAGACAGAGGGACCCAGGGCCAGGACAGGGACTAGGACATGTCACGGCCGAAGTGTGGTACAGGTCAGTGTGGGGAGGGCAGATGGACCATTGTAGGGCTTGTTGTGGGGCCCTGGGTAAATCCTGCCCCTCTGTGGGACTCAGTTTCCCCATCTGGGCTGGGGGTGGAAGGGCCCTGGACCCACTTTGGGTCCCCCCATCTCTGCATCCCCAGCTCCTGGCTCCAAAGGGACCACAGTGCCGATCCTGGTGTGTGCTACTGTACCACCAAGAGGACAGCTGGCCGGCTTGGGCCCTGAGAGGGGAGGGGACAGTGCTGCCTTTGCCTCCTGTGCCCTCTCTGTCCTCTGTTTCCTTGCCTGGGGCTGGGTCCAGGCCAGGTGGAGGCTGGGTCACCTGTACTCTGGGAACCTGCAGGTCAGCCAGGCAGGAGGAGGGGCCATCCTGGGCACAGTCCTGGAGAGGCCAAAGTGGCTGTGGGGCCCCGGTGTCCACACCCTGCTCTTTGGGGAGGGCCCGGGGAAGCTGCAGGAGCCTGAAAGCAGCTTGACTGCCGGAAAGGGCTGTGCCCATCACAGACATGTCCAGGCAGGCATCTCATTTTGTTGTTCCAGGAACTGGGAAAACTCCAGGGTCCTGCAACCTGGGGATGCCCAGAGAAGGTGCTGTGGGGCCAGGTGACGACCTGTCCTCTCCTCTCCACAGGCCACCTGACTGCTGCCAACAATTCTCAGAGGAGACTGCCCAAGAGCACATGTCTGAGACCCCTTCGTGTGCGCTGGGCAGGGAAGGGTGTTTAGGGCCAGCCTGGCCTTGTGGGGGTCTCAAGGCCAGCAAGGCAATGACAGACTCTTAATTTTCTAGTTCTTGGCCAGCTCCAAACTCCTTCCCTAACCTCCTCAGCCTCCTGGGGCTCCTCCCTCCTCCCTGACCCTGGGGCTCCTGGTCTGTTCTACTTCACCCTTGGGGAGCCCTCGGCCATGGTGGGGCCAGTCCCTGGAGCTGACCACTGACCCCCTGTGATGCCCAGTGTGGCCCTATCCCCACATTCTTACTCTTTGCCCCTTTCCAGACGCACACACAGTCTCCCTGACCCCAGCCCCTCTCTAGCTGCCTCCTAATCTCTTTCTTCCCACCCACATTTCTAGCAAAAGCAGCCTGTACCTGTCCTTCCCCAGCCGGGCCCACCTCCTCATTCCTGGCCCTACCTGGACCGTCGGGGGCACCTGGCTAACTAACGTAGCTTCCCCAAGCCCAGGCCTGATACCAGGGAGCCCCACGCACTCATGACAGGATGCAGGGCCAGCCCAGCTCTCCCCGTCCTAAGCTGCTCCTCCTCAGGGACCCCACTGCACCCAGCCCCATAGGAGTCCTCAGGGACCCCTCCCAGCACGTCCCCAGACACCTAGACCAGAGCATTCCTCTGAGTGTGACTGTCTCAGGACTGCCACGGGGCAGCTCCTTCTCCAGGGAACAGAGGCCTGTCCTACAGTCACTTGGGCACCCAGAGAGCCACCCTGTACCCTGTGGGTGGCAATCCGGGCCCAGCGTAGCCTCTGACCCACCTGGCAGGGGAGAGGTGCGCTCCAGATCCACCTTCAGGAGGTTTTAGCCATTGCCAAACATGTGATCGCCCACACCCAAGCTTCTGAATTTACTTCACAGACCTGAAATATTTTAAATAGTTACCCTACAGGTTTTGACGGCTTACTTATATTTTATTGTAACTTCTCCCTAACCTCGTCTTCCCTGTCCCAGCCCGATGTCTACATACAGTCCTACAGCTCTGCAAAGGCGCCACGGTGCTCCAGGCTGGTGGAAAGGGAATCCAACATCAAACAGGAATGAAGCAACCGCGTGTGCACGAGCCCACGTGTGCTTCTATGCCCGTGTCTGTTCGTACAGCAGAGATAAATATTCCAAAGTTTCTTTCTTAGTCATTCCCAGGATCAGAGGCTCTCAAGTTCAACATGTTGGTATTCATTGTTCCAAGCAGCGCTGCTTGGCATGAATGCCCCGTGGCTTCTCCCCTGGCCCCAGACACCTGCAGCTCCCTGGCCAAAGCCCTGGGTTCCAGGAAACTCCTCATGTTCTGTAACAGCTGCAGGATATTCTAAAGTGTGGCTGTGCTGTCACACATGTGACGGATCCCCCAGCAGAAGACGCTGAGGTATTTTCCAGTCTTTGGTGACTACAAACACTCCTGTAATGAGCATCCTTGACTAAGGGTTTTACTCAAACACATGACAATATACAGTATGAAAGATAAACTCCAATGTTGGATTGTTGAATCAAAGGTTGTATGCATTATAAGTTTAAAGAGACTCACAAGTAACTGAGGAACAGAAAAATAAATGCCACATGTTATCACTTACAAGTGGTAGCTAAGCCATGGCTATGCAAGGACACACAGGGTGGAATAATGGACACTGGAGACTTAAAAGGAGGGAGGGCAGGAGGAGGTGAGGGATGAAAAATTACCTACCTGAATGTACACTATTCGGGCGATGGGTTCACTAAAAGCCCACTTTTTTACCACTATACAATATATACATGTAATGGAATTCAACTTGTACCCCCTAGATCTACTGAAGTAAAAAAAAAAAATTAAAAAATAAAGAGACATCTCAGAAGTGTTTTCAAAAGAGGATGGCTCAGATAGTGAAAATGGTGGAGTAAGGACCTCCAAAACCCTCTCTGCCATAAACGCAACAAGAAAACTAGCAAAATGGTCAGAATCCATTTTTTAGAACTTCGGAAATTGACCAAAAGTTTGCAAAAATCTGGGGAGCATTCATGCACAAAACACAACTGAATCTCAGTAATAACCACACATTTCACAGAGTTTGAACTTGACCTACTCCCACCCCCAACTCTCCACTCCACAGTGCCTTGAAAAATGAGACCCCATATTCGTCATGAAAATCAGCAGCCTGGCAGCCACTGGAGGGAACAGGACAAGGATGGAACTCTTCCAAGGCTTCATCCCCAGAAAGCTGCCATTATTTGACCTGTCAGGTGGTTCCCATGGAGACCCTACTTGTAAGGATGTCTGACTCAGAGCTATCCAAGTACAAAAAAACTATTTCCCAGGGATGATTGTCAAAAACAATTACAGGCATTTAACTTCACAATGCCTGAAGCAGTAGATAGCAGTGAAGCAAGCAACAGACTAACAAAAAAGCTTAAAAGAAAAGTTCAGTAATGAGGTGTCCATAGGGGTTTCAAAAAGCTGCAGTGCATTCCTGGGAATCTGGAGGGCACACGCATGCTCAGGACTGTGCACTGCTCAGGAAAGTCCTTACAGGATGCTAAGCTCTCACTTCTGGCTAACTCTGAGGCTCTGTGCAAGCAGGAAGTGAAGACTAAAGCAGGGCTGTCAACTGCCTAGCTGAGAGTTGATGGCATGCTCCAGCACACAGAGCCCCTTGGCAAAGATTGGAAGAATTACTGGCTCTGGGTATTTAAGAAAATTTCTGTCCTATCATTAAATGACCACTAAGATAACTGAGTAGAGATTTCAGTACCACACATGACAAGAGAATACAGACTTCACAGAATTAATTCAGAAATGTCACAAAACAAACAACTATTACTACAACAAACAGTAACCACAGCAAACCTGGCAGAGAGGGGAGAATCTGATTTCCATAACTGACTTACTAGACAAAAACTTTACATCAGCTACTTTAAGTATGTTCAAAGAACTGAAAGAAACCATATCTAAAGAACTAAAGGAAATATAGGAAGCAATGCTTCACCAATTAGAGAATATTAATAAAGGAATATAAATTAATTTTTAAAGAAAGAACCAAGTAGAAATTATGGGGTTGAAAACTAAGTAACTGAAATGAAACATTAACTAGAAAGCCTCCAAAACAGCTTTGAACAGACAAAAGAAAGAATCAGTGAACGTGAAAACTGGTCAATTGATATTATCTAGTCTGAGGAAAAGAATAAAAAAATAAATAAATAGGCCAAGCACAGTGGCTCAAGCCTATAACCCTAGCACTCTGGGAGGCCAAGGCAGGAGGATTGTTTGAGCTCAGGAGTTCGAGACCAGCCTGAGCAAGAGCAAGATCCCTATCTCTACTAAAAAGAGTAGAAAGAAATTAGTTGGACAACTAAAAATCAGCCGGGTATGGTGGTGCATGTAGTCCCAGCTATTCGGGAGGCTGAGACAGAAGGATTGCTTGCGCCCAGGAGTTTGAGGTTGCTGTGAGCTAGGCTGATGCCACTGAGATTCTGTCTCAAAAAAATAAATAAATACAAATATACATACATACATAAACAAACAGAGCCTCAGACACCATAATGGATACCAACATATGTATAATAGGAGTCTCAGAAAAGGAGAGAGAGAAAGAGGCAGAAAAAATATATAAATCAATAATGGCCAAAACTTCCTAAATTTGATGAAAAATATTAATCTCCACATCCAAGAAGCTCAACAAACTCCAGGGATATTTTTCATCAGAAACCACAAAGGGCAGAAGGCAGTGGGATGACATATTCAAAGTACCGAAAGAAAAAAAGAAAAGCTGTCAACCAAGAATTCATTATGTAGCAAAACTGTCCTTCAATAATGAAGGAGAAATTACCCAGATAAATAAAAACAGAGAACTTGTCACTAGGAGACCTGCCCTATAAGAACTACTAGAGATTCCTTCAGGCTTTAATGAAATGACACTATTTAGCAACTTGAATCTATGTGAAAAAATAAAGAGCCCCAGTAACTTTACTGGTTTTATATTTATCTTTACATAGGCAAAAGACAGTATAAACATATATTATGCTGTAACTCTATTTTTCTCCTATTGGAATTAAAAGCAACTGCATGAAACAATAATAATAAATATGCACTGATGAACACACAGGGCATAAAATGTAAAATTTATGACAACAACAGCACAAAGGAGAGTGGAGGCAACAGAGCAAAACTTTTATATACTATTTAAATTAAGTTTGTATTAATCTGAACTACATAATTATAAGTTAAGATGTTAATTCTAACCTGCCAGGCAACAACTAAGGAAATAACTCAAAATTATATAATAAAATAAATGACAAGAATAGTAAAATGGTACACTAGAAAATATCCATTTAACACAAAAAAGGTAATAATGAAGAAATAGAGGAAGAAAAATGACATGACTTGAAAAACAAATAGCAAATGATACCTTATCATATTTATACTAAATTTAAATGGATTAAACTCTCCAGTTAAAAGGCAGAATTAAAAAAAATGAACCACCTATATGCTTTCTACAAGAGACACATTTTATAGAGAAAGATACAAATAGATTTAAAGTGAAAATATGAGAAAAGATATTCCATGCAAATAGTAACCAAAAGAGAACTGGAATGGCTATACTAATATCAGACAAAATAGACTTTAAGATGAAAATTGTTACTAGAGGCAAAGAAGGACATTTATAATGATAAAAGTGTTAATCCATCAACAAGATATAACAATTACAAACATATATGTACCCAAAAACAGAGCAAAATTCAAGAAGCAAAAACTGGTAGAATTAAAGGGAGAAGGCCAGGCACAGTGGCTCACGCCTGTATTCCTAACACTCTGAGAGTGGGGAAGATTGCTTGAGACCAGGAGTTCAAAACCAGCCTAAGCAAGAGCAAGACCCCATCTCTACAAAAAAATAGAAAAGTTAGCCGGGCACAGTGGAGTGCACCTGTAGTCCCAGCTACTTGGGAGGCAGGAGAATTGCTTGAGCCCAGGATTTTGGGGTTGCAGTGAGCTCTGATGATGCCACTGCACTCTAGCCCAGGCCACAGAGTAAAAGTCTATCTAAAAAAAAAAAAAAGATTATTTTAAAAAAAAGGAATTAAAATGAGAAATAGAAAATTCAACAAAAATAGCTGGAGACTTCAATATCCCCACTTTCAATAATGGATAAACAGGCTGGGTGTGGTGGATCATGCCTGTAATCCTAGCACTCTGGGAGGCCGAGGCAGGTGGATTGCTCAAGGTCAGGAGTTCAAAACCAGCCTAAGCAAGAGTGAGACCCTGTCTCTACTAAAAATAAAAAGAAATTAATTGGCCAACTAAAAATATATATAGAAAAAATTAGCCAGGCATGGTGGCGCATGCCTGTAGTCCCTGCTACTCAGGAGGCTGAGGCAGAAGGATCGCTTGAGCCCAGGAGTCTGAGGTTGCTGTGAGCTAGGCTGACGCCATGGCACTCTAGCCTGGGCAAGAGAGTGAGACTCTGTCTCAGAAAAATAAATAAATAAATAAATAATGGATAAACAACTAGACAGTTGATCGATAAACAAACAGAAGACTTGAACAACACTCTAAACCAATTAAGCCTAAAAGACATCTATAGAATACCCCATTTAATAATAGCAGAATACATATTCTCCTCAAGGACACACAAAACATTCTCCAGAACAGGCCATATGTTAGGGCATAAAATAAGAATCAATAAATTTAAAAGAACTGAAATCATACAAAGTATGTTCTATGAACACAATGAAATAACAAAAAGAAATTTGGGGAATTCACAAATATGTAGAAATTATACAACACATTCCTAAATAACCAGTGGGAAAAGAAGAAAAAAATCACAAGGAAATGGAAAAATACTTTGAGAAAAATGTAAATAAAGACATAGTATACCAAAACTTATGGAATGCAACTAAATAGGTGTTTAGATGAAAATTTAAAACTATAAATATCCATTGGGGGTGAAAGAAAGAAAAAGAAAACTATAAACATCCATATTAAAAAAGAAGAAAGTTCTCAAATGGATAACCTAACATTCCACTTTAAGAAACTAGGAAAAGAGGAGCAAACTAAATAAAAAATAACAGAAAAAGAAAACATTATAGAGTGGAAATAAATGAAACAGTGAATAGAAAAACAATTGAAAAAATTAATGAAACTAAAAGTTGGTTCTTTGAAAAGATCAACAAAATTGACAAACCTCTAACTATACTGAACAAGAAAAAATAGAGACTCAAATTACTAAAATCAGTAATGCAGGAGAGGACATTACTACCAACTTCACAAAAACAAAAAGCATTCTAAGGGAATACGATGAACAATTGTTTGCTAAGAAATTAGATAACCTAGATGAAATGGACAAATTCCTAGAGACACAAACTCTCCGACTGAAACTTACTGAGGAAGAAACAGAAAATCAGAATGATTTTCTATATAATCACTCTATAAGGAGAGATTGAACTAATAATTGAAAAATTTCTTACCCACAAAGAAAAGCCAAGGGCCAAATGGCTTCACTAGTGAATTCTGCCAAACATTTAAAGAAGAATTAACACCTCCAGAAAGTCTCCTCCAGAAAATAGAATAAAGAGCATTAACCAACTCATCCCATGAAGTCAGTACTGCCTTGATACCAAAACCAGGCAATAATACCACAAGAAAAGAAAACTACAAACCAATATCCTTCAAAAATATAGATGCAAAAATCCTCAACAAAATATTAGCAAATCAGATCCAGCAGCATGTTTTAAAGGATCATTCACTGCAAGCAAGTGGTATGTATCTAAGGAATGCAAGGTTATATCAATGTACAAAAATCAATGTAATATATCATATCAATAGATCACATAATCATCTCAATGGATGCAGAAAAATCATTTAACAATCTTACAGCATAGTGTTTAGAGTCAAATTTAAAAAATCATTTAACAAAATCCAGCACCCACTCTTTCAAGATAAAAATTATCAACAAACTAGTAATTGAAGGTAACTTCCTCAACTTAATAAAGAGTATCTGTGAAAAAATACACAACATTATACTTAACAGTGAAAGATCAAGAGCTCTCCTGCTAAGGTCAGGAAGAAGAGGAGTCTATTTGCTCTTACCACTTCTATTTAACATTGCTCTGGAGGTTCTGGCCAAGGCAATTAGGCAAGAAAAATATATAAAAGACACCCAAATTGAAAGGAAGAAGTAAAACTATCTCTATTTGCAGATACCATGATCTTATATATGGAAAAGTCTAAGGAACACACACACACACACTATTAGAGCTAATAAGTGAGTTCAGCAAGGTTGCAGGATACAAGATCAATATACAAAACTCAGTTGTAATTCTATATGCTGGTAATGAACAATCTGGAAATAAAATTAAGAAAACAATTCCAAGCCAGGTGCGGTGGCTCATGCCTATAATCCCAGCACTCTGGGAGAGTAAAGCAGGAGAATCACTTGAAGCCAAGAGTTTGAGACAAGCCTGAGCCAACACAGCGAACCTCATCTCTACAAAAAATTTAAAAATTAAAAAAAAAAAATTCCATTTATAATAGCATCAAAAAGAATAAAATCCTTAAGAATAAATTTGACAAAAGAAGTGCAATATTGGTACACTAAAAGCTACAAAACACAGTTGGAAGAAATTAATGTAGACTTAAATAAGTGGAAGGACATCCCATGTTCATAGACTAGGAGACTTAAATTGTTAAGATGGCAATACTTCCCAAATTGAGCTACAGATTCAATGCAATCCCTATCAAATTCTAGCTGGCTTTTTTGCAGAAATTGACAAGCTGTTTCTAAATTCACATGGAAATGCAAGGGACCTAGAATAGCTAAGCAATCTTGAAAAAGAAGTACAAAGTTGGAGCATGCAGACTTCCCTACCTCGAAACTTAACTACAAAGCTACAGTAATCGGCCGGGCGCGGTGGCTCACACCTGTAATCCTAGCACTCTGGGAGGCCGAGGTGGGCAGATCGTTTGAGCTCAGGAGTTCGAAACCAGCCTGAGCAAGAGCGAGACCCCATCTCTACTAAAAAATAGAAAGAAATTAATTGGCCAACTAAAATATAGAAAAAATTAGCCAGGCATGGTGGCGCATGCCTGTAGTCCCAGCTACTTGGGAGGCTGAGGCAGGAGGATTGCCTGAGCCCAGGAGTTTGAGGTTGCTGTGAGCGAGGCTGATGCCACGGCACTCTAGCCGGGGCAACAGAGTGAGACTCTGTCTCAAAAAAAAAAAAAAAAAAAGCTACAGTAATCAAGACTGTGTGATACCGGCACAATGATAGACATGTAAATCAACAGAATAAAATAGAGAGTCCAAAATAAACCCATACCTCTATGATCAATCAATTTCTGACAAGGTGTCATGATAATCCAATGGACAAAGAACAGTCTCTTCAACAAATGGTGCTGGGACAACTGGATAGTCACATGCAAAAGAAAGCATTTGTACCTGTACCTCACATCATACAAATGAACTACAAATGGATCAGAGCTCCTACCTAAATGTAGGAGCTAAAACCATAAAACTCTGGTTAAAAAAAAAATTAGATGTAGCAGGTGTGGTGGCTCACACCTGTAATCCCAGCACTTTGGGAGGCCTTCACAAAGGATTATTTGAGGCCAGGAGTTCAAGACCAGCCTGGGCAACACAGCAAGAGACCCGTTCTCTACAAAAAATTTAAAAATTAGCTGGGTGTGGTGGCATGCACCTGTAGTCCCAGCTACTAGGGAGGCTTAGGCAATGGTTTCTTAGATATGACACCCAAACACAAACAATCAAATCATAAAGAGATAAACTGAATTTCATCACAATGAAAAACTTGTACTTCAAAAGACACTATCAAGAAGTTGAAAAAAACCACCCTCAGAATGGGAGAAAGTCTTTGCATACCACATATACTGTAAGGGTCTACTATCCAGAATATATAAAGAACTCTTACAATTCAATGATAAAAAGACAACCCAGTTAAAGTGGGCAAAGGCCAGCCTGGGCAACACAGTGCCAACCTGTGTCTACAAAAAAATTAGCGAGGGGTGGTGGTGTGCACCTGTAGGCCCAGCTACTTGGGAGGCTGAGGCAGGAGGATTGCTTGAGCCCAGGAGCTCAAGGTTACAGTGATCGTGCCACTGTATTCCAGCCTGGGCAACAGAGCGAGACTCTGCCTCATCTAAAAAAAGTCTGTGAGGGGGCAAAGAATCTGAGTAGAAATTTCTCCATAAAAGATGTACAAATGACTGATAAGCACATTAAAAGTTACTCAACATCATTAGCCATTAGGGAAATGCTAGAGTGAGATACCACAACGAAATGCTATCTCACACCCACTGGGATGGCTGCAGTAAAAAAGACAATAATAACATGTGTTACTGAAAATTCTGAGAAACTGAAACTCTCATACATTGCTGGTGAGAATGTAAAATTGTACAATTGATTTAGAAAACAGTCGGATGGTTCCTCAAACTGTTAAACTGAGTTATCATATGATCCAGCAATTTCACTCCTAGATATATATCCAAGATATTTGAAAATATATGTACACACAAGAATCCGCACACAGATGTTCATAGTTCACAGCAGCATCACTCATATTAACCACAAAGTGTAGACAACCCAAATGTCCAACAACTGATGAAAGGATAAACAAAACTGACAGCCACACAGCAGAGTATTACACGGCAATGAAAAGGAATGAAGAGCTGGTACATGCTACCCTGTGAATGAACTTGAGGACGTCATGCTAAGTGAAAGAAGCCAGACACAAAACCACGTGTTGTAAAATTCCTTTTATATGAACTATCCAGAATAGGCAAATCCATAGAGTCATAAAATAGATTAGTGACCCAGGGGCTGGCAGTGGCTGCTAATGGGTATGGAGTTTCTTTCTGGGATAAGGAAGATGATCTAGAATTAGTTAGCAGTGATTGTTCCACACCCTTGTGAATATACAAAAAACCACTACATTATCTACTTTAAAAGGGTAAACTTTATGCTATGTAAAGTATATATTTCAATTTCTTAAAAAGAAGAAAAGATGATGGCCACCATTCCACTCCCAGGACAGCACCCGATTCCTCTCGCAGTCACGACGATCTACTAGGTGAGAATGGTCTCACTGGGCTTCACCTGCATTTCTTTATGAGTGAGAGCGAGCTAACAAGGCACCTTTTTTCTTGACTTGCCTGTTTTAGGGTTTCTCCTTTATTCAGCTGGCTTGTGGATTTTTTTCTCATTTTTCCATTCAGTGATGATGTATGAGAGCTGAGGGTGTGTCGTGCACTGATGCAGGCAGGGACGCAGTGACAATATGCTCATAAACACAGCCGACAAAGTCCTGGCCCTCATAAGCCCACAGGACCGAGGGAAGACACAAGTACCAAACAAGTAAGTATCCACCAGCTGCCCATGGCCCGCGGAGAAGCCCGAGCCGCAGGCGGAGCGGAAGCATGCGCGGAGGGGGCTTTGGTCTGGTCAGGGCGGTCAGAGCAGGCTGCTCCGACAGGGGAGTTCCCAGCAGAGGCCTGCATGGCGCAGTCCGTGTGGGTCCAGGTGAATCACGTACAGAGCCCTAGGGCAGAGCCTGTGGCCTCTTAAGGAGCAGTGAGGAGCCCGGTGTGGCAGGCTGGAGCGGGGCAGCAGGAGTGAGAACAGGCCCTGGCGGGCCTGTGACCAGGACAAGGGCTTGGGTTAGTTTCCTAGGGTTTGCTGTACAAATGACCAGGAACTGGTGGTGTAAAACAACAGAATGTCTTCTCAGTTTTGCAAGCTGAAATTCTGAAACCAAGGCGTCGGCAGGGCTGAGTTCCCTCTCCTAGCCTCTGGTGTGGGTGGTCCTCGGCTCCCTGCCTGCAGCCACCACCCTCCAACCTCTGCCCTCCCCCATGTCTCATCCTCATCCAGTGTGACCTCATTTTAGCTGATCCATCTGCACAGATCCTATGTCCAAATAAGGTCCCATCCACAGGTTGCAGGTGGATCTGGGAGGCATACTGTTCACCCAGCACAGGGCTCCTCTCCAGACCCTCGGAGCCTCTGTGTCTGCGGCAGTGCCTGCCTCTTCTGTCCATGCACACATCCGCTTTTGCAGGGCTGGAGTGGAGAATGACCCCACTGGACCTAAACCGCTCCGGGTGGTTGGTGGAGACGCGACGGCAGGGAGCATGGTGGATGCAGGAGACCTGCTGGACGCCCGCAGAACCCCCGTGCTCCAGGGCGGCCTGGACCTCGGAGGTCTGGCTCTGGCAGTACAGGGGCCAGAGGGGCAGGTCCCGGACTCGCAGAGGACAGAGACATGGGTGTGCTCAGCGAGCAGATGTGAATCTTGAGAAAGAGAGAAACCAAGGACAATGTCACAGCTTTGGCCTGAGAAGAGGAACCCAGACCTACGGATTTGTAAGCACATTTTACACAGGAAGAGACCCTCTGACTCCTAGTTAGAGATGCTGAGGGGTCTTCCTTTGTCACAGACATTTAAATAAAGAAAGAAAGATGCTGAAGGGAGCACAAGCATTTTCTCTCACCCTCCCCATCTCGGTGAAATAAGAGGAAAAGTTGTGGAAGGGGCAGGTGTGGGTGGGTGAGAGTGCCCACTCTGGACAAGGGAAGGAAGTGGGGGTCTGGGCAGAGGACGCCAGAGCGGGAAACCCCAGCTCTGAGCAGGAGAAGTGGGCATCGACCCAGCAGGTACCTGAAAGTCTGTGCCAGAGGAGCTCAGCCCCGGCATGGGACAGGCCGGCTCCCTGGAGGGCGCAGGGCAAAGCCCCCCCGACTCTGCACCAGGGCAGGGGTGGCACCCCTGACCCGAACGCGCCTTCCGGCAAAGCACTGCCATCAGCCTCGCCACACGCCCCCCCACGCCCCCCCTCCCCCTCCGCGCGCAGGGGAGGCCGCCCTGGGGTCAGTCCCACCCGAGACAGCGCACAGCACCCCAGGTCGGGGCACCACCAGGCACGAGGAGAATGAACAGCATGGAAGAAAAAGGCCAAACAGCCGGGGAAGGACTGACCCGAGGAAACAGACACTCCAGCCAACAGAAGGCGTCTCGGGGAGGGGAGACTGAGCAGCGGAGCAGGAGCTGGACGCTGCGGCAACGGCACCCACCCCACCCTGTTCCGGACCCGCCTGGTCCTGGCAGTCTGGCACCAGGTCCCCCGCGCCTGAGCGCACCCGTGTGTGGAGCCGGCGCGCGCCCCAGTCCAGGCGGACATCCCCTCTCCCCAGAAACTGCTGGCTCCCGCAGGCCCGCCCACCCCTGCCAACCTCACTCTCTGCGATCAGGGTCCTCCTGGGGGTGCTCTGCTGCCTCAGCTCCCTAAAGCACTTCAGTGGCTTCCCACCACTCCAAGAAGGAAGATAAAACTGGTGACTTGGCCAGCAAGACCCAGACTCTCCATGGCCGTGGCCAACACGTTGATGTGGGTGGCTCTGCTCCCTCCCTGTCGGCCCCGCCCCCACCCTCTTCCCAGGCGCCCTGGGGTCCCCCCAGCCTCCCTGCCTCTCTCAACACTTCCCAGGTCAAGGCCACACACCCCTGGGGTCATTCTAGGACTGTCTGTCTCTACCAGACCATCAGCTGCTTCCCCACCCCCCTTCCAGACAGAGTCCCGTGATCTCTTTCGCACTGTCTTGGGTTTCCTTCCCTGGAAGGACTTCACTGCCAGAGGGAGTCTGGAAACTCCTGCCACATGCCACACTGCCTCTGCCTGGAAGAGGCTCTCAGAGGAAGGGGCTGAGCCCACAGAACCCACGGCCACTGTGGGCCCTCTTTGCTGTCTGGCCTGAGCCTCTCAGCAGGAAGGACAGAGCTGCTTCCAGGGGGTGGAGCCCTGCCTTTGCCCCTCTGGTGTCCCAGTGTGGCCGCCTTCTACAGACTCTCAGAGAGTTCTGCTGCAAATGAACCTTCGTGAGCAATGGGACAGAAGTCACAGTGACAATTTATGTTCCGTCCACTGGTCTTGGGGCGGGCCCCTGGCAAGGTGGGGCCTGGAACGACGTCCTCAGAGGGGCTGCCTTGGTGCAGGAGCCCAGAGGGCTCTTCTCCAGGCCTGGGAGCCGCTGTTCTATGGGGAGTCCCTTGGCTGTTTGCCACAACGAAGGACACCTGAGGAGTGACGGCAGCCAGCTGTCCAGAAGTGGCTGAGGGAATCCCTGCTCTGGGATAAAGTGGCCTCCCCAACACTCCAGGGGAAGTCTCAGTGTCTGTGTCCAGGTGTGGGTGGTACCTGTGCAGTCAGGTGCCACAGCTACCCGCTGCTGCCACAGCTGGAAATGCCAAGGCTGGGGTCCTCAGGGGCAGTGTCCCTCTGCTCTGAGTTTCTGAGGCCTAGACTGTCACTGGGTTGTCCCCCCAGGCCCCACGGACCAGGGAAGTCTCAGACCTGCGGGGTGCGCTGCCTGGGAGCCAGTCGCCTTGGACACTGGTTCCACTCCAGCTGGGAGACAAAGGAGGGTGGCCGAGAGGGAGGGCATCCCCACAGCAGCCTGAGCAGCTTTGCCAGTTCCCAGATCCGTCTACACCATCACCAGCCACAGGGAGACATTGTCCCAGCTGGCCAAGGACAGTCCAGTTTCTGCCTATTAACTGGTATAATTCACCTTCAAAAAGTGCCCCCCACCCCACCAAGAAGACCACTAAAAATAGATTCCTGGGCTTATCCCAGACTAACTAAATCAGAGTCTGGGGATGTGGCTCTGGAATTTATATTTTCCACCAGTTTGGGGGTATTTTTTTCCAGATATGGGGTGTTGCTCTGTCACCCTGGCTAGAATGCAGTAGCATGACCAGCTCACTGCAGCCTCAAACTCCTGGGCTCAAGTGATCCTCCCCTCTCAGTCTCCTGAGTAGCTGGGACTACAGGCATATGCCACCGCACCTGGCTAATTTTTAAATTTTGGTAGAGATGTGGTCTTTCTATGTTGCCCAGGTTAGTCTCCAACTCTTGGGCTCAAGTGAACCTCACACAGTGGCTTCCCAAAGTGCTGGGATTACAGGTGCATGCCACTATGTTTTCCACCAGTCTAATGGGATAGTCTATTGCTCAGCCAGGTCTGAGAACCTGAGTGTGGGGTATACATGCAGGAGCAGAAGAGGATGGGCACCCCAGGAGGGTCCTTTCCATGTCTCCATTCTGTGTTGGCTCCTTGTTTACATCTGCCCCTTGCCCAGCCTCTAGGTCCGGCCAAAAATGTCAGTGGCACCCAAGGGGCATTGCGGCCCAGCTGTTTTCCCACCTGCCACCTGGCTGCTTCCCCTGGGGAGGCACAGAGAGGGACGGGGCTGGGGATCATCAGGGAACATGGCTCCCCAGACCTGGGGACTGCCCAGTGGGCCCTGCTGCAGCCAGAGACACCGGGGTCCTGGTGGAGCCATGCCTGAAGGACCTGCCTGGCCAGGCAGAGGCTCCAGCAGCTGAATGTCCAGAAGGAACAGTGTGTGGAGGTGCCTGGACCTCACCTGGGGCAGTGAAAATTGTGCTGCGTATCCCAGGGCTCTGGGGAGCGCCTTGAACCCACAAGGTGTAGAAGGCAGTGGATGCCTCTCCGATGGACTGCAGGCCAAGAGGGAAAGCTAGGAAGGTGCCAGAAACCCAGAAATCCAACAGGAAGGGCTGTCAGATGAGGCCCACTGCACCTTTCTGAAACCCCACTTCTGAGATTTCGTTTCTCTTCCTGCCCAGTCCCAGCACACAGTGCTGATCAACCGGTAGCTGCCTCCTACAGCCCTCATGAGAAGTGTCCCCATGGGTCCCTGCTGTCCACTGGGTGGCGGGGGCCACATGCTGCCTGTCTGCATCTCTCTGCACGGCCCTGAGCATCCTGAGGGCCCCTTGCCATTCTGGGACGTGGGGTTTTACCAGGAGCCCCTGCGGAGAAGCAAACGCGGGCAGGAGCAGCAGTGGAAAGAAAAGCAAAAGCCACATACAGGTTTCTGCTGCTCCTCATGCACTGCTGAGCACAAGCTGTCAGCGTTTGTGACAGATGCAGCCCGGAGCCCATGGCTGTACGTCCCACCTCTAGACGCAGTCAGGGGGCAGCACTGACCCGTTGATCGTGCAAACCTGAGCAGACTGTGACATGTGCTCATCGAAGCAGCTGCAGAGCAGCCTCCCTGGCCTTCCCGCCCAGACAGGCAGGAATCCAGGCCACTCTGCCTCCTAGTACACAGCTGCTCCCCCGGGACCATGAGGTGGGCAGGTGCTGCTGGGCAAGGACTGGGCCCAGTGGTGGCCACGGACCAGCCCTCAACCCCTCCTCGTTACTGTCAGGTTCCGAGGGGGCAGGGGAAGGCATCGCATCACAGGGAGTCCCCTCAACACGACTGACCATGGGTGATGCAGGACAGGCAGATGGGAGACCATGAGGGTGGTGGCAGCACCCCAAGGACACACAGGGGTGGCGTCAAACTCCCACCTGGCCCCGGTCAGGGGTGCGTTGTCAGAGCTCAGGCGAGGACACAGAGGGCACCTGCCCCCACTGATGCTGGGAAGACTGAGGGCGGCGACTTGCCTGGGGCAGGCCCCAGGAGCAGAGCCCTGAAAGGCTGACCCAGGCACCCCTCCCGTGCTTGTGGCCCCCCACAGACACGTGCAGCACTCTCTGAGTCAGGGACACACTCTGGGCTCAACAGCGCCAGCAGGCAGGGCAGGAGGCACAGCAGACCCTCTGAGGCTGGGCCAGGAAAGCAGAGCAGCCAGGCCCGAAGCTGTGGGCCTTTCCAGGAAGCCAGGGCGTGGACACAGAGGCGACCTGGAGGCTGGCCCATGGGGGGCTCCTTGGGAACTTAGTGGTCCTGAAGGGAGGGGACACCGTGACTACGAGGAGAGCTGGGGAAGGGTGTCTGCCAGCACACTGCAGGGCCTGCTGGGGCTCAGACACTCGTGTCAGGGTGCACACGTCCCAGCCTGGCAGCAGTGAGGCTGCCTACAGAAGGGGCCCAGCTAGGTCCAGCCTAGGCTGTGACAGCCCAAGGCCCCTCTGCAACAGGCCTCCCTGACACCCACCCTGCTCTGCCCACCACCTCATCCTCATGTGACCTGCAAACCCAGCCTGTGTGGAGACGGGCATCTAACTACCCAGACTGCAAACCCTGGAGGGCTCCGGAACCTGGGACTGTTCCCGTATCAGTGAAAGAGACTTTGAAGACGTGGTTAGGGCTCTTGAGATGGGAAGACTGCCCCCGGATTATCTGGGTGGTTCCAGTCCAATCACATGAGTCCTCAGAATCGAGGACCCCCTTGGCTGCAGACAGAGGAAGGGCAGGGTCGGAGAAACGGTGGCGTGAGGAGCCCAGCACATGCCTCATGTGAGGCCCAGGGGGAGGCCAAGAAGCCCCAGCCAGCAGCCCTCAAGGAACGCGGACCTCACGGGACGAGATTCTACCATGGACGCCTGGACAACCACGGCAGCGCCTGGGCCTCAGCCCCCTGCAGCCGGAACGAGCTCCGACCCGCTGAACACCGGACGGCCGACCTGTGGCTTGGAAACTGCTGACCGTGTGGTGATTCGTCACAGCAGCGACGGGAGACAGAGACGGCCACCCAGTGCTCTGCTGCACAGCACCAGGGCGCAGGGCGGGGCACTCGGGCTCCACAGCACAAGCCCGCCTGCAGCGCCCGCAGCCAGACCGGGGCAAGGCCCGAGAGGACGGGGCAGGACTCCCGCGCCAGAGCCAGTACGCAGAGGACGCCATCCCTCCAGGCCGCAGTGCCGCGCCTCCTGCGCCTCGCCACCCAGGGAAGAAGTGAGCTGGACGAAAGTGCCCGGCACGGAGGCCCAGGAGCTGGGGCAGCACGGAGGGCCAGGGGATGGGTGGAGGCCGCCTTCATGTGAGAGCGGCACCGAGACAGCCGTGGGGCCGTGGGGGCCGTGGAGCCACTGAAGACCACCCCCCATAAATGCTGACAGCCGCCAGCTGCTGCCTGTTGGGTCTGTATGGCCCTGCTGAGGCCACGCTTCCTTGGGCTGCTCCCAGCCAGGACAGGCACAGTGGGCACTGGGGTGGCCCCTCCGTGCCACTCCTGCCTGGGGTCTCCCTGACAGGCACCTGTCCTGCAGTCCGCCTGGCCCAGCCCTTCTCAGGTTATGGGCTGCAGCTCTCCTGCTGGTCCTTCCTGGCCGCCCCATCTCATGGCTCCCAGCAGCATTGCTACCCAACCCCGCACGCGAAGTCTAGTCCCAGAGGGCCTGGAACTGACGCCTCCACACCCAGCCACACAGGGCGGCTCTCGAGCCCTGATGCAGGCAGGGCAATGGGTGTGGCCGCTCCGGCCATGCCGTCCCTAAGGCTGTGCTTATTGAGCAAGTGTCTATTGCCACATGCAAGTCTAGAAACCGGGGTTGTAGCTCAGAGGTGGAACAGATCACTGTGGGGTGAGCTCCAAGCAGTGGCTATCCTGGGGTTCCTGAAGTCTGTGGCTAAAGGGAGGGAACAAAGGAGGCCCATCATGACACATGAGCAATGACACCACAGACACTTGGCCACGGCCCCGTCAGGTTTGACACTTGGGACTCCCCTGCAGCTGGTAGCCAGGGCCAGCCCCAGGGCCCACTGGAGGCCCTTCCATCCCAGGGGCTCCCAGCGAAGATCACAACTGGGAAAATTGGGGACTTTCCTCCTGGGTAGAGGCTGCCACGTTCCCAGGCATCTGGAGGGGAAACCGGGAAGCATCAGGGTTTTCAGCACCCTCCTGGGAAGCCCCCTAGGCCACTGCTTGGTCACTGCCCGGCAGGTCCAGCCCAGCCCCTCCAGCCGACATTGGGCTTGGCTGCAGGATAAACCTCCGAGGAAGCACACAGGGATCCAGGAACCCCCCACAGTCACTGCCTCACACAGCCCCACCCAGGAGCCGACACCCTCCCCACCCCTGCACTGGCCTGGCCAACTGCCCAGCCCCCCACTCACCTCGGCTGCCCACTCAGCATCCCTCCTTCCTGCCCCACATTGCCACCACTCTTGCCTGGCTTGCCACAGGGGCCTAGAGCCCCGGGGACATCCTGGACAGTGGAGCGGGCCGCAGTGGGAGAGCTGAACCCAGTCCTGCCCCATCTTTTCCTAGACTGCAAGCTCGGGGGTGCAGGCGCCACTTCCCACAGAGCCCTGCATCTCGCAGCCACCACCCCGTGTGCTGGACTGAAATGTCGCAGCTTTGTCATTTGCTCTTTGTAATCACCCCTGTGAGAAGTGCTACTGGCTCATTTTACAGAAACACAACTGAGGTCAGAGGTGTGAATTGGTCTGTCCAAGGACACAAAACACTGGTCAGGGCCAGAGCTGAGACCACAGCCCAGACTCCCACATCAGGGGCACCTAAAGCCTAGCGCTGGCTCAGCCTCTGGCTGAGGACCACCAAGTGGTGGGCGTGTGGCCATTCCTGGGAGCCCCGGCACCCCTGGCTCCTCTGGGAAGAAGCTCTGGAGGGACAGCCTGGGGCCACCAGGGCTGGTTCCCAGCTCTGTCTGCCTGCTCACACCCCACTCCCCCAAAGAAGGACCAGTCCAGAGCAGGCCAGGCCAGTGTGGTCTGGGCTCCCCTCCCACACCCTTCTCCTCCTCTGGTTGCCAAGCAACACTACAAGTTGCAGCCTGCATGTGAATTAGGAGAGTCCTTCCCTCCTGCCTTTCCTCTCCTGCCCCCAACCTCTGCCAGGCTGTTTAGGTAGAGGCTGCCCCCTGCCTGGGGGAAGCACTGTGTAGGACACCCCCATAGTGGGCCTGGCTGCAGGGAGTCCACACTGCTGACCGTCCTGGCCACATCATGCCATGCATGCTGTGTGGCACTCATCCAGATGTGGCCAGGCTCACCCACTGCTGGACCTGGGACCTAGGAGACAGAGCTGGGGTGAGCCCGTGGGCCTGGAGGCCCCGGGCCAGGTGGGAGGGCTCAGCAAGGGGTGGACCAGAGAATGCCTGGCCCTGAGCCTGGGCAGCCTCCCCTTGCCCTAGAGCAGTTTCACAGAGGTGGTAGCTGAGACCCAGAGGTGGCAGCCACCTCTCACACCAGGCAGGAGATGGCCAAGCTGGGCTTCAACATAGCGCTCACCTCGCTGCCCACGTGCTTCCTAAGCTCCCCATGGAGGATCGTGTGGGCAAGTGGCTCACAGGCTTTGGACATGGGACAGAGGGAGAGAGGGTGACTGCATCTGCCGGAGAAGCAGGCAGGAGGCGCAGGCCTGGGCTGTGCACAGTGCTGGGGAGCAGGTTCTAGGGGTGCAAGCAGCCGGGGGAGACAGTCCCCAAGCAGACACATCAGGGCATCTCTGACCAAGGCACCAGGGCCTCAGGCCTCTCAAAGGGAGCACTGGCCTGGCCTCCCAGAGGAGGGACAGGGAGGGACGGGGGCTGACTCGAATAGAGGGCTCAGGGAGAGAGTCTTTGGGGGCTTTGCACAGAGTGCCCTGGGAAGACGGCCCTGCTTCCCACTGGGCAGTGTGTACTGAGCCGCCATGTACCCTAGGGAGAGCAGGGCAGTCTCAGCCCAACTGTCCACCTTGCAGATGGGGAAACTGAGGCTGGGGCTGCCATGCTTCCTGTTTGACTCTCATGGCCCAGGATGTGGCTCCTACTGGGAGGAAGAGGGACAGGAAGAGGGAGGGCACATCTGGCCACCTCACCCCACCCAGCAACCAGCAATGGTAGCCCAAGAAATGCCTGTGGTGCTGCTTCATGGGCTAGCTGTTTTGGGGTGCTGCAGGCAAACCTGGAAGTCAGATCTACTGGGAATGAGGTGGCTGTGGGGCCTCTGAGCTACAGTGGGGTGCCCGGAGAGCCCAGGCTGTCCCCATGGCACCCATGAGAGCTTTGTCCACTGAGTGGGCAGAGTGACCAGAGAGAGAACAAGAGGGAACCCAATGTCCCTCTTGGGTTCCCTCTTGGGCAGCAGGCCCAGATGTCCCAGTGGATGACTGCAGCCTGCAGAGAACCTGCTGGCACCCCTCAATGTGCTCCCCTGGGCCCTGGAATTGCGGCTTATCAGGTGGGCCCTTTCCCTGCCCCAGCCCAGGCCACCCCAGCACATCTGGGGCCCAGACCTCTGCTGCTCCCAGGGACTTACGCATGGGCCCCTCTCAGTGGGTCGCCAAGGGCCACAGCCACCGAGGGCACCCACAGCTGGAGCCCCCCACAGCACTCCTTCTCGCTCTGCAGTGAACAGCACTGCCCAGAGCGACTGGCTCCTCCTGGCGGTCCCTGCCTCAGTTTCCTCAACTGCACAACAGGGCAAAAGCAGTCCCGTCTGCCAGGGTTGCGGCGTGATCCCGAGCCAGCACGGTGAGCCGCTCCCCGACCCGCAGCAGCCTTCTGAGGGTCAGCACCCTGCACCGGAGCCGCGGCCCCACACACCCCATGGGTGTGACTGGGCCTGCCCTCACCGAGCCCTCTGCGCCCACAGGGTGGCCCCAGCTTGTCCCTGGGGTTCCGGCCACACGCGTGGCTGGGGTGCTGAGGAGGAGGGCTGCACAGGAGGCCTGCCCTGCTGCGTTTCCTTCTTCCTCCGGCTCTGGGCAAGGCCCCAAAGGTCAGCCCAGGCCTGACTGTCCCCACAGGAAGGGGTGGGGCAGGTGGCTGAGTGGCAGGGGAGGGCAGTGGGGGCCGGGAGGGTGCAGTCCAGGGTGTGGTGGCCACAGGGGCTGGGCAGTGGTGGGGGGCGTGGGCACCATCGAAGAATGTGCACGGAGCAGCAGCTTCAGGGCTCACTGAGGCCTGGGAGGGGTGGCGACTGCCTAGGTCGTGTGAGCAAGCGCCCAGCCTGCTGGGGCTACGGGCAGGCAGAGCAGGGCGGCAGGCAGCATCCGAGGTGGAGAGGAAGCCACCGGTGGGGGTGCCATGGGTCACCATTGGTGACCGGAGGGAAGGCAGGCAAGGGGCTGTGGGCAGCAGCTGGGGCTCCTGGACAGTCTGTGCAGCCCCTGGGTGAGAGAGGCAGGGCAGCTGTGGCCACCAGACGCACCTGTTCACCACGCTCAGTCTTCTAGAAATCAGCCTTGTGCAGTGGGTTGGGAGGTTACTGTTAGGTTTGCTTTGGGTGGGAGCCCGGAAAGAATGTATAGGACGGAATGTGGTTAATGGACAACTCAGAGTGATCAGGAAGCCTGTGAAACAATAGCCGCAGGGGTCTGGAGAGTCCAGAGGCTGTAACTCTCACTCTGACCGCAGGCGGCTGCAGACCGCTTAATGTTCAGGACAAAAAAATTCACCTCCCCAAACTTCCTTCCATCTCAGCTCTCCCCTTTTCTCCAGTGGACGCTCTTTTTGGCCTCCACCCGTCTGCACCCATATGCTCAAATAAACAGCATTTTGCTACACATGAAGCTTCCTGTATCTCCCTCTCCGCTCGGGACCTAACAGTATGTTCATCCTGCCAGGAATACTACAGTAACTGTAGGAGTGTCCGGGAAAAAGCGGGAAAGGTAACGTGGCAGAAAGGAGCACCAGTGGGTGAGGCTGCCGAGCTACGGAGATGTGCAGATGTCCATAAGCAGCTCGGCTCAGCAGAACCGTGTCAGCTACAAGAAGTTGGCACTTGCCCTGCTTTTTCTAATGAGCCGATCTCGGGGTAACCAAATAGCGATGGTTGATGAAGGAACATCATTTACAGAAGAATTCCTCAAATGCATTCGGAAGGAAAGACAGAATTAGAAAGGTACTGTCTGGCAATCCTTGATGCCACACTTGACTTACACAGTGTTCATCAACGGATGAAACTGTCAGGGGGACAGACGCCAGGGAGGACAGTCCATCTCCCCACGTTCGACCCACTGCGACCAGACCTGACATTGCCAAGATAAGGCGAACCTGCACAAAATGAAAATCCCAGTGTGAGGAAGCACTGGGAGTGGCAGAGCTAGTTAAATGGCACCACGGGGAAGTCAAACAGGTAAGTCTTTGAGGTAACAGATTCTACAGACAACTCACCAAGTTTCTACAAGGCAATGGCATTTTTTTTTAAAGAAGGGGGAAGGGGCTGCTTTACAATGAAGAGGCTTAAGAAAAATAACAACCAGGCCAGGTGCGGTGGCTCACACCTATAATCCTAGCACTCTGGGAGGTTGAGGAGGGAGGATTGCTTGAGCCCAGGAGTTCGAGACCAGCCTGAGCAAGAGTGAGACCCCGTCTCTACTAAAAATAGAAAAATTAGCTGGGCACAGTGGTGCATGCCTGTAGTCTCAGCTACCTGGGAGGCTGAGGCGGGAGGATCACTTGAGCCCAGGAGTTTGAGGTTGCTGTGAGCTGGGCTGATGCCACGGCACTCTAGCCCAGGCAAGAGAGTAAGACTCTGTTCTCAAAAAAAAAAAGAAAAAGAAAAAAGAAAAATAACAACCAAACACCACACATGGAGTTTATTTTGGTCACTGATTTTACAAACCAACTGTAATAAGGCATTTTCAAGACGGTTAAGGAAAACTGACTATGCATGGCGTGTTAGCAAGGAACTGCAGCTAATTTTGTCAAGTGCAATAATGATTACGTGGTTCTGCAGGGCGCTGTCCTCGCCCGCTGGTTTGTTACAGAGATCCACAGCCAGAGTGTGTGGGGACGAATGACTAGGGTCAGGGATAGGCTTTAAATATTCAGCCAAAGAAAAAAGAATGAGAGAAAGAAAGGAAGAGGGAAGAAAGGGGAAGAGGGAAGGGTGGAAGGAAGAAAGGAAGGGAGGGAGGAGAAGAAAGGGAAAGGGAGGGACAAAATGAGTGAGCACTGCAAGCTGGTAACCCTAACTGCTGAACTCCACCAGTCAGCATGTGGAGGTTCGTTATTCTTTTCTCTTTACTTTTCAGAATGTTTAGAATTTTTCAGAGTAAGAGTTAAATTTAAAACATGAGAACAGGCGTGGTGACTCATGTCTGTAATCCTAGCACTTTGGAAGGCCAAGGTGGGAGGATCCACTTGAGCCCAGGAGTTCCAGACCAGCCTGGAAACATAGTGAGAGCCCATCTCTATAAAAAATTTTAAAAATTAGCCAGGTATGGTGGCATGTGCCTGTAACCCCAGCTATTGGAGGTTGAGGCAGGAGGGTCACCTGAGTCCAGGAGTTGGAGCTGCAGTGAGCTATGATCACACCACTGCACCCCAGCCTGGGGACAAAGCAAGACCCTGTCTCAAAAAATAAATAAATAATAAAACATGGTATCATTACACGAATATACAGTCAGAACAATGAGGCAGACCGGAAAGGCTAGAAATAACCCCAAACACATACGGCAGCTTAGTTTTTGGTAAACGTGATACTCGGGATCTGTGAAAAAAAGGCAATTATTTACTAAGTGGTATGGGACAAATGGGTGGCCATCTGGAAAAAACAAAGTTGGAGTCCTACAAAATGGAGCAAATATTCACATTTGGGAAACAAAACCATAAGCCTACGAGAATACATGAGAATTTCTTTATAGTTTCAGAGTAGAGAAGGCCTTGCTGTTAGTTCAAACTCCGTGAAATTACTGAAAGGCAACCATTTAGGACCTACAGAAACAGTCATCTCACAGGGCTCACGCCTAATATGTATGACACAAAACCGCAAAATCATTAAAAAAAAAAAAAGATGGCTCTGGCTAAATAAATCTTAAAAGTTCTACATGGCACGCAAAAATCATAACATGAAATGAGAACAGTAAGTCGGGGAACCGTCTGCAGCTCACCCTCAGTTTCCTTCACTTAGGGAGAGCGTCTGTGAATCCCGAGAAAACTGCCACAGCCGACGGAAAGGCCGAGTCGCACGGGCAGCACAGGCTTGGCGAAGGTGCCCACGCCACTCACCCCGAGACGCCGGGAGGCGCCACGTCTCGCGGCCGGCGAGGGCGGGGGCTGGGACGGGCTCCGGCGCCGCCCACACAGCAGGATCAGTGCGGCTGAGGAGCGCAGATTGGCAGAATCTATCAAAATGACAAACGCGCCCCCGTTGCACATGTTAAAAACAGCCAGGCCGCTCTGTGTGCGCCCAGGCAGGGGCTCCAAGACGTACCCCGAGCTGAGAGCCAGGTGCCCCCGGACGCAGCTGCCACACGCAGGAGTGACGCACTGCGCATGTGCGCCGCCTGGCAGCGTGAGGGGACACGGGTAACCGGCCGCCTGGGATGGGACAGACATGCTCCCACATGGACCCCTTTTACTTTTAAAAGGCTATTACAATAAATACACTCCACTTTGTGAATGGAGGAAGAGCAGGGGGCTCTGGGCTATGGTCCTGCCTTGCCACTAATCTGCGCTGGGGCCTTGGAGAGGTCTCGTCCCTGGCTGTGCCTCCACCTCCCGTCTGATCTGTCTTCTCTCTCCAGGTTCCTGCAGCCCTGGGGACTCTGGCCCTGCCTCTTCCAGCAGCTTCCAGGGGTAAAGCAGATGGAAGGCTGGCCCTCTGGCCCACTTCCATGGCAGCAGAAGGAACAAGAGTGGCGCCAGCTCTGCCACCCACTCCCTGAACGCTGAGCTGTTTCCCTTTGGAGCCACCGCGGGGTCGCAGCTTCTTCACCACCCCTCGGCCCTCCCCTCACACTGGTTCCAGGACACCCACTGCACTCGAGTCCAGCACCATGTCCGGCCCTAACTGATGGAGGGCCTGGGGCTTCAGAAGGACCGGCCTACACTGGCAGTCCTGTCCCGGCCCCACCCTCCCTGCACTCTGCCCTGCGGGACCCACTGACAGGCCATCCCCCAACCCCACCATTACTGAGCACTTACCACAGCCCAGGCCACACACTGAGAGCTTTCTGCTCCAATGTCACTTCATTCGACTGTCTTAGAATAAGGATTTGCCCCCACTTTACAGACAAGGAAACCAAGGCTCACCATCATAAAGTAATATTTTCAACACCTTACAAAAATTTAGCAGCAAGACCAGAGTCAGAACCCAAGCTGATAATTCCAAAATTAGTGACTAAGGTCTCCCAGCCCTTCCCAGCATTCTAACCCCACAGCTCCTGGGTAGATCCAAGGCCACCAGCCTGCTCCCGGCTGCACTACCTAACCCTGTGTTCCCCAGCGCTAGGCTTCCCCACAACAGAGCCAGGGACACCTCTCCCGCAGCTGTTCTGCTCCCACAACTCAGGCTGTGGGTGGGCCACGTGGCCCAGACCCCACAGAAAGGCAGCTCTGACAGGCATGCAGGGACAAGTGGGCAGGAAGCATCAGACAAGCAATGTCCTGGACAGGGAGGGGAAGGGACAGGCACAGAAGGGGGGTGGAGTTACCCAGTGTACATGCCCACATGGCATCCACGCGGACATGGCTGTCCTCTAGCAGAGCATTCCTCAGATGAAGAAAGGCATTTTAGAAAGTCTTTAAAGCTAGAATAGTCCAGAAACCCAAGTAAAATGTTTCCCCATCATCACGACCACCAATAACACCTCCACTATATACCAGCCCCATCACCACCACCTACTTCATCACCACCTCCATCACCATCACCTCCAACTCCACCTCCTCCTCCTCCTCCTACACCTCCATCTCCTCTACCACCTCCTCCACCTCCACCACCTCGACCACCTCCACCT